>CM053504.1:1231218-1272959 GCA_028627145.1 Eidolon dupreanum | reverse complement strand
CTGGGACTGTCTCATGGCTTGCTTTTTTGTCAGTTAGCGATGTTACCGAGACACTGGAAAACGGCCTACTTTGTTGCCTGCTATAAAATCCAAGTATTTATAGATATGAACATATTCGGATGTTATGTTAGCTAGATATTTCTCTGGGATTCCAAGATACTATACTTACATGAATGTTAGAAATATGCTTTCTCCTGCAAAGCCATTAAAAAAAACTTAAAAAAATTGTCCAAGGAGCCTTTATTTTTATACATTGTTTATAGGAGGCTCTAACTGTCCTCTATGCCGATGCTCCCCAGACCCTCAGTCTACAGCTGCAGAGAGATACTGACTCATCTCCAGAGTCCACCCTCTAACTTCCATGAGTGTCATTCATATAAAGCTCGGATCCTGCCTGCTCCACATAGGTAGACTACATTACCGCTTAATTACAAAGGATAGTAAAGGATACGAATCAACAGCCAGATGAAGAGATACATAGAGCAACATCAGGAACAGTCCCGAGCACAGGAGCTCCTGTCCCTGGGGAGTTGGCGTGTGCCAAACTTTTAATCCATACGTAAAGAACTTAATTTTTTATAAAAGCATCCTCGTAAAATTAGGATGAGTCATATATTAGAAAGTAAATCTTAAAAATCGACTTTAACTGATGCCGTTAAAACAATGAAAATAACTTTTTGCCCAATAACATGCAACTACATTTGGCAAGATGCAAAGGCAATACATTAGCAGGAAGCGATGGCAGTGACTGATGTGAGAAATGATGCGAGATAAAGGGGAAGAGGAGAAAGTCAGAAGATGTAAGAGACAGAAATGCATGAAGCTGGAAAATGTTTGATGAGAGGAGGGGGAACGATCAGGAATGGCGTCTGCCTCTGGGAAACCCGGAAGATCGTCGTGCCATTTGTCAAGACAGGAAGTAAAAGAGGTAGTATTGAGTATAGTTTAGTTTCAGACATGTGTTTTAGATATTGGATATTTGGGAAAATATCCAAATGGAATAGTTTATTACTCATATCTACATCTAGAGCTCAGTTAAGAAATTAGGAAAAAAGACTCAAAACTGAAAGTGTGGTTAATAGTGTCTAATGTGGAGGAAGGACTGAAGCGTGTATACTAATATTAATAATAGTGAATCATTTTGACAACTGGAATTTCAGTGAAAATTTCACTGGAGTAGGATATAAAACTGAATGTAGTAGTAGGATTAGGCGTGAATAGCGAGAGGAAAGATCTAGTACAAATGATTCTTTAAAAATTGGCTATAAATGGAAAAAGAATGAGCTAGCTAGAGGAATACATGGGATCCAAGCAGGTGTTTTGTTTTAAAAAGCAGTGACAAATGTACCACAAAAATAAGATGTAAAAAATATGAGAGGACATTATGCTAAGTGAAATGAGCCAGTCACAGACACATACACTGTGTGATTCCACTTAGTCACAGTCATACGAATAGGAGAATGGTGGTCACTAGGGCTATGGGAGGGGTGGTGAAAGGGAAGTTGTTTAATGGGCATAGAGTTTCAATTTTACAAGATAAAAGTTCTGTTCTGTATTCTAAAACTACTCTAAAATGAAAAGTTTATCTTTTAAAAAGACCCGAATCAAACTTCCAGAGATGAATCGTATAATGCCTGAGATAAACATTATACAGGACATGATTAGAAGCAGATTAGACACTGAAGAAATATTAATGAGCATAAAACGGCAATATAAAACTATTCGAAAGAAAAAAGAGAAGGGGAAAGAAGTCTAAGGTGGAATAAGAGAACCCAGAGAATCACTGAGCTGTGGGAAACTTCAAGTTTGGTATTTGTATAATCATAGTCTCCAGAGTGGAGGAGAAAAAGAGAGCAGAAAATTGAAGAAAAATGAATGAAAAGTTTAAATTTTATTAAAAAAAAACTATGGACCCACCCACAGAAGATGCTCAATGAGTTCTGTGAACAAACAACATTAAGAAAATTACACTAAAGCACTACAATCAAATTATTTAAAAGTAGTGATGAAGAGAGAATCTTAAAAGCAGCCAGGGGAAAAATACTTCAAATAAAATGAAACAAAGATGAGACTGACAGCAGGTATCTCACCAGAAACAACACAAGCCTGGAGACGGTAGAAGAACATTTTAAAAGTAAACCGAAAGAAAAATAGGCAATGTAGAACTGTGTCTGTATCAAAATACCTCAAAAATAAAAGTAAAATAAGTATTTTTGACCTATAAAAGCTGAAAGAGCTCAACATCAGCACATCTGCACTACAAGAAATATTAGAGAAGTCACTCAGGCAGAGGAAATAACCAGATGGAAATCCGAGTCTATACAAAGGAAACTGAACACTGTAAACATGACATATGTTGGGAAGTACAAAATACTTTATAATCTACCTTTTAAATCTCTTTCAAAGATCATTAAGATAATTTTCATAAAGCAAAAAATCATAACGCCATATTATGGGGTTTCTGACCATTTAAAGCACCTGAAACAAAGGCCAGGAAAACAAAAATAGAAGTATACAGTTACAAGGTTATCATACTACACATAAACGGGTATATTACTAAACATACACACTATTAAGTTAAAGATGTATAAGATAGACTTTCCTCAATAAACCACTAAAACAAGAATAAAGCTAACGAAAGAGAAAATGGACAAAATATTTAAACAAGTATTTCACAAAGGAGGATACATGGATGGCCACTAGGCACATTTAAAAGTACTCAATCAGTGGTCATTAGGAAAACACAAATGAAAACTATCACGATGTCCCACTCCATGCCCATCAAAGTGACTAACATGTCTTGACAGCTGAATGTGCTGTGGTCCCAGACGGCCAAGCCATGATCATCCAGCTGTGTTATGCAATGCTGGTTACATAAGAGAACAAATTACATGTTTAGATCTAATCGTATCAATAGGATGGAAGGACAAAAAGCTTGAACATATCAAGGAGAAGGTGACTGTTCATGGGTTTTAGTCTAGACAGCAAAGGAGTAAGTACGGGCGGGAGCTGGGAGATTGTGGGAAGGGAATGTAGGGTTAGGGAATTTGGTGATACTGAACGAGCAAATTTATAAATGTGAACAAAGGAAATGTTGGTTTTGCGTGCATTAGTCTATTTTGTTTTCCTAGAGAGCATGCAACTTCAATTCCATTAGACCATTAGATAAAAATCAAGAAGAGAATTATAGAATACAAGATTAATACCTTCGATGCTGTATATTTGTACTTTTTCCTCAGGCACAGTGACTGCTTCCCACTGATGATCCTTAAAATTTAAAACAGATTTTGACCATAAATGATTCCTGCTTTAAAGCTTCTTTAAACACAATTTTTAAGTCATACTACCAATGAAGGTTATTTAATACCAAGTACCACTGAGTAACCAGTTGATATAATACATTTCTTGCTCCATCAATTGACTGCATAATACATTCTACATGTCACATTTAATCTATTTGTTTGCTTTTAAAAGGAAATAATGATATTAATTTTATGGTTTCCCATTCTTGACAAAAAAAAAGGAATGACTATCCATTAATAAAGATCCTTTTTTTAAAAAAATGCTACCAAATTCTGTCATTTCTTCCTTTGAAATGTTTTGTGAAATCATACACATTCCTCAATTCGTACATATTGATTGTCCTTAGATTTGAATATTCAATGCATATTAATAAACTAAAATGTTTTCTCTTTCCAAGTATTTTGAATTGAAAATTTGTATAACTCAATAAACACGGAGTTCACCAAAAAAGCCATAGTAAACAGTGGATACCGTTCCTAAAAGTTGGGTCCCTAACACCTTCCGGGAGTCTCATGGGGAAGACAGATCCAGTTCTCAAGGACAACTCACTCTACAGAAACTCCCCTAAACCCTCAGTCTCCTCACCAACCCTCCGCTCCCTGCTGTAACTGAACCCAGCCCACACCCTGCTGGCACCATGACGGTCACAGCCCTCTTCAGGGAAGGTGCCGACTCACCCAGACCTCAGCAGCTCAGGTCAGGAGGAAGGGGCTGGTACCGCCTCCCCCCCATGCTCTGAGCAGCTTCATACTTCTCCGTGGGAAACGTGCCCCTCCGAGGACGTTCCCACCTACTAACTCCAAAATGGCTCTTCCTCAGATGCGGAGGCACTGCCCTCCTGCTTCGCTGCCTTCCTTTAAAATTTATTTTCTACTCAGAAGTTTTCAAACAGATTTTTTTAAAGTAAAAATATAACGAATCCGAATATGCGTTTACCCACTTTCGAGTTACCGATACATGGTGCCCAACGTGTTTCATCTCACACCCTGCGCTCCTTCTATTATGCATCACCCCAGCCGTCAATTTGAACAAGTGCTCCCCCTTAAAGTACCTAACGAAAATCCCTCCCTTGACTCCACAGCTCACTTGAGCCACTCCTGGGCTCTTTCCATCCTTCACCCGATGCCTTCCTTCCTCTGCCTCTCTCCCTTGCCCAGGAATGCTGAAATCCTTGTCTCATCTGCGCTTTCACTGGTCACCAGTTTTATTTTAATAAACGTCACTTCCTCTCATGAAAACATCTGTCTCTTGCCTTTTAACTTGTTCTCTTTTGGCCGATTCTTCAAGTTTCCTTCAGGCTCGGGCCTCTTCCACCTATCCTGTCTAAATTGGTGTTTTTCACCATTCTGTCATCTATGCAGCCATTAAATCCCATGATTTTATCTATCATCTATCTATAGATAGCTTCTAAATCTCTACTATGGCTCAGTGCTCTGACCTAAACTTCAGTCCAATATATCCAACTGCCTACCAGATATCTGCAGTGCAATATCCCAGAATTATCTCCAAATCAAATCCCTCAAAGCTGAACTCATCGTCTTTCCCGTACAAAACTTATCCTCTGTCACGGCATCCCCAACCATCCAGTTACCCAAGTTTTATTAATCCTCTTTTTATTACAAACAAATCAGCACCAAGTCTACTCAGTTCTACCTCCTCCTCAAATTTTTCTGGGATCCAACCATTCTCATCCACCCCCTGGATTACTGCAGAAGTCTCCAAACGGCCTCTGGTCTCCTCCCTTTTTAACCCATTCTCCCCGCCAAAAGGATGTTTTACATGAATGTGGTCCTCAGTGCCTAGCATACGTCTGGCACGTAGTAAGTTCCTAATACTCACCAAGATTTGATGTTACATCCTACTTATAATCCTTCTTTGGCTCTGCACTGCCTTCTTTCTTTCCAATTTTCTTTGCATTAACTATACTATGTACCTTTCGATTCTCTGAATAGTCTATTTATTCACTCTTGAAATAAATATGGATAGCTACAACTGAGAAAGACAGCTCCCTGATTTTATGAATCTCCCTTGTGGGGGAGGAGCAGACAACATACAACAAATAAAAAGAATGATTTTACTATAATTTACTATAGTAATTCCTTTAATTACTATAAAGGAACTAAAACAGGGCAATGTGTTATCGTGTGGCTGGGAGGCTACTTTAGATTGAGTCATCAGAGACTTCCTCTCTCTGTAAGGACGTGGTATCTATGCTGAAATCTCATGCGAGGGAACAAAGAAAGTGCAAAGATCTAGAGGCAATTTCTAGGCAGAAGCAGCAGCAAGTGGAACGACCTAAAATGGGCCTGACCTGTATCAGAGGAACAGAAAAGAAAATGTGACTGGCACAGAGTAAGCATAAAGAATGGTCTGAGATGCCAGAGAAATAGCCAGGGGCCCCATCGTAGACTCTCCTGGGCCAGCGCTAAGAGACAAAAGAAGGGTTTTAAGCAGCCGCTCTGTGGAGAAAGGCTTCTAGGGGATCGAGAGAGAATACAGGGGTAACGTATGACTGCTGTAGAAATCCAGAGGAGAGAGGATTCTAAATATAGTTTTGGGAAGAAAAACCTCCCAGCATCTCGAGATCACTGTCTACAACATAAAAGGCATTAAGTCCTTAATGCACTTTCTCTTGTCCTTATCAAGTGTAACAGTATACAGCTTAGTCTCCGGTCTGAATCCTCCACTAGACCACGCTGCATGGAGGCAGGAACTACATCAATCTAGTCTACTCTCTCCTCTCAAAATGGAAGGCCAGCTTCTAAAAAAATCCACTTAACAATACTCCTACAGACGCTGCGGGAATAACTACACTAATGTAAAATGTCAGTGCCCCTGAGAAGCGGTGCTAGTGTTTGGAACTTAACAGTCTAAGGAGGTTCTCTAAAATACAAAGAAACAAAGGGGTGTGGGAAGCCCGAGAGGCGTCTGGTTAACGTTCATCTATAAAGAGTCTACCTGGAACAAAAAGCAGGACTTCACAAGAGGCAGACTAAAGAGACTGACGCTTCACTAGAATCCCGGCAGCCACACTACACTGGGACATGCAGATCGACTCCCGCTCAGATTTTGGCAAAAGCAACTAGACCGGTGGCGCCAGGAGCGCCCCACGCACCAGATGGTAAGTGGCAGCAATTTGGAAATGAGAATTTCCTCAGGTTAAAAAGCGGTCAGTAGAAAATATGACACCTGGCTGGAGGCTTTAAACACAGGACGCAGCGCAGACGGTAAAGAACCAAAATTCACTTTGGAATACTACCTGAGAATCAATTCCTCACTATTTTCAAACAGGAGATTACATGACTAAGACCACTTGTCATTATCTGTTAATGTTATTTTTAACTGAGTGCCTCTGTATTTGAGTCACTTTTTTTCTAGATTCAATTCACTTTATTCATGTGAATGAAGTTTTATCTGACATTATCATGTAATTTATTTCTGAAAAGCTTATGTTAAAAAAACTAGTATTAAAATTTAGTATTAATTTTTGTTGCAATAAACATCGGAAATAGTTTTCATTTCTAATTGGCTTGATAGGTTATCATGCTAATCAAAATTACTGAGAACACTGAAATATGTTAAAATAGCTAGAATAAATATACAAAGGAAAATACATTCTTAAATTGAATTAAGACATTCTAAATGGACATATACATATATATAAAATGGTATAGAGGGAATAAAACTTACATCACTATCTCCAGCAATGTAGAATGAGAGAGTCTGGCTCCCAAGATTAAAGTCTATCCAAAATTCCTCAAGTTTTTCATCTGATGGTATTTGCAGCTAATAAAATAAACATATTAAACTAATATATCCTATGCTTTTAAAAGTGACAACAGAGAATTGCAGTCAGGTAATATCATGGTTGTGTTTTTTTATTTTTGTGATAGAAGATGAGAGGAAAGGAGATAGTACAGCATTTAAATCAATTTAGAAACAATCTGCTTAGTGTTATACACAGAAATCAGCCAGCTCCAAGAAATCACAAATGCAAATAAAGGTTAAAATATTCATTTGTATATATTCATGAATGACGAATCAATAATGGGCTTGACTAGGGAACAAAAAAAATTTGAAAATCAGCCTTTATATTTCATTTATCCTTAGCTACAAATACACCAGGTCATAAAATGTCTTAGATATAAAATACAAGACCATCTCTATTTGAGATCTAATTATGACAAGAACATTTTAAATGTTCTCTTCAACTGGTAACCTGTAATTCACTTGACTCTTAGCATCAAAATTCATCGAATAACTAAAACATGATAAATCTAAAACTTACCTCATATTTATCAAGAAATGCTGATAAACAAGGAAATGTAAAGACCCTGAAATAAAAAGTAGCTTGAGTTAAACAGAAAATTAATAAGCTTTCACAGAATAAGCTTCACTAGAAACCATGTCTAGGATCAGAAGAAAATCAGGCAGTGGTCATAAAGATTTACGCAAAATCCTATCTCCTTCTTTATTAGTTTTTAGAGTAAAAGCTTAATGTAAATTTATTCCTGCAGAGAAAGCCTATTACTCAGGAAACTAAACCTGCCGCTTTGACTGACGTGATCGTACCATCCCGTGTTCCGTGGTGTCGACCGTGAGCAGAGCTTCATTTTAGCTCATACTGTTAATACAATGGGAGTTCTCACAGGACTTAGATGGAAAACACGAGTAAAAGTGAATAATACTCCTAAGAAAAATGGCTGAATTCATTGACTACTTCCTCGGTCAGACAGAAGTACTTAGCATATAATTATCTCATTTAATCTTCATAACAAACATGTGAAGTAGGTATCATTAGTATTCTTATTTCACAGCTAAGGAAACTGAGGCAAGTAGGGTTAAATAATTTGCCCAATGTTAAAATAGGGAGATAGGAACCTATGATTCAAATCTAAGGTATGAACCCTTGCACTTGACCCTCACCCTCTTTCAGTATGTAAACATGAACTCAATCATCCAACGTGTCCTGCGCACCTACAAGATACCAGGCGCAGCGCTGCGAATACTCTGTTGTCACTACCAAAGCGGTAAGAACTTATGTTACCTATCCTTCCATGCCCATTCCTGGGATTAAATAACCTGCATTAAGTTTACCTTCTCTTGTCTCCAAGCATGCCATTTACAAGGTTGAGAAAAATCCTGCAATCCTAATAAATAAAAAAAAAATTTTGAAAATGCACAGTAATCTTTAAAAACTATTGTTGATTTGTTATTTTTATACTACTTACTGTTTCAAATTCAGAGTCTTTAATTCCTTTAAATGCATTAGCAATAAAATCCATTGAAAACCAATGACACGCAAGTTCTCGTCTTTGTTTTTCTGTAGTCATCCTGCATAAAGCTTCTACGATACCTACTTGTAAGTCGTAATCTTTAAAAAAAAAAAAAGAAGTTAATGTATTATTTGACATTATGAAGATTAAGAGTTTATAAAAGTCAATATATTTTATAAGGTATTAGAACAAGCAAGAGACATACAGAAAATATTAGGGTAATTTACTCATCTTTTGTCATTTTCTTCACATGAATTAGAACTAGCTCATCATTACAGGAATGCATACAGCCCAAACAAAAGTTTACTAATAGAAAGAGTGAATTTTTTTAAAAGGATATTTAAAAAAGACACTCCTATATATTCAAAGACTATGAAATATTGTATTATTATTAGAGTTGTGAATTGTAAAATAACCCATACAACGGTCTATAAAATCACAGAATCTTTGTGTTCCTTTTGTGTAATGAGGTTTACAGTTATTCTGAAGTACTTTAAACCAGTGGTTTATTCTATATGTAAATCACCACGTCAAAATTTTCTCATTTGAAACTTAGGAAACAAAATTTGAGTTTTAATAAACACATTGTTTAACAAGAAATATATCAATCCCAAGAATATTTAACTTTCTAACTTCATAAAATACCATTGAGGAATTTCTTAGCAAAAGTAATTTAAATCTACTGAAAAATTAAGTTATAATCCAGAAATCTACTGTTAGGTACAAATTATATTTAACATGTCCTACTGTAATGCTTAATTATTATTTCAGTCCCACAAATATTTATCATTACTTATTACAGTAATTAGTAATTACTTGATTAGTTAATAATTCCCTCACATCTCTCTACATTAATATAGTTTGACTGAAAAGACATTTTCTAGGAAATTTGAAATATTTCCAAATATAAATCTTTTGAAAAAACTTACCTCCAGCATCTAAAATCCTTTCTCCCATACTACTCCTGTGAATCAAAACAACAGATTTTGTACTAGACTAGTATCAATTAAACAAAGTCATATCTGGGGGGAAATACTTCACTAAAATTTACAATTGGCTGGTATAGACTTCTGCAGAAAATATATCCATAAAACATACTAGAAACCTACAAGTTTATTGGTTTTAATTAATGAAATGCATGGTTGCCTTATTGCCTTATAAACATTCTTTAAATTCCTGACTTGGACCACTAAAGAAATATAGTACAAATTATTACATGAGAATTAACATTTCTTGGTTAGAGAGTATTTTCCTGGCATCTGGAGGCATTTTGTCAAGCATAGCATTCATTTTTTTTATAGTCTAGAAAAGAAGAAAAGAGATAATCCATTAATTTTTATATTCAGTGAAACATTTAAGTATTTAGGAAAACATTCTGGGTAAACTTAGAAGCCTTTTCTTCTTAATTATAGGATTTTATGCAGGGAATGGAGAAGAATATAGGAAAGAGTATAAGTATAAAATAGTGAATACAAAAACATAAAACACAGAATATCAAAAATAGAATATACCATGATTTCTATATACTTAAAACAGTTATAATCTTTGCAATGACATGTTATCACTTTATTATAAGAACTAGGAAAGCAAAAAAAAATTACATTAATATTTGTTCTTATGGTTATACACATGTACAGAAATCTACACACTATTATGGGTTATTTTTAGCATTTAAATACTTAACTTCTAAGATCTAGATGGTATATTTTTGTATGAGTGATATGTATACATAAACACATATGGTTAACATAAATGCATGTTAGGCAATGAATTGTTAACAACAGAAATAAATATATTATGTGATAATTTAATGCCAACATTAAATATTCAATTTGATAATTGCTACCAAGTTTTCTTCATTTTCTCATTTTTAGGTTTGAAAAGAAAATCTAACAAATGACTTTACCTCCTGATGAATACAAATATTCACCCTTGAGTCAATAATTAGGGCACAAATTCGAGGGACGAAACTTTCCACTACTTGCCTTTTACCTGAAAGTGTTAAATTATTGGTAAGTGTGAATTTAAATACTTTGAAACAACAGATTTTACTTGTATGAGTTAATGGAAAGGAAGTACCAATTCAGTTCACAAGACCCACTTGACTGGTCTGGGCGTCAGGAAGCATGAAATTCAGGGCTGGTTCTGCCACTAACTAGCTATGTGGCTTTGGGGGCGGAGGGAAACATTCAACAGATGAGATGGATCTTAATTCTGGCAAAGAGATCCAAATTCAGCTTCTCCTTTTGTGCACACAGGCAGTACTACTTTTTCGGATGAAATAAATATAAAAGTAGAAACTTCTATTTTCAGATTTTGAGAAAACTGGCCTCATTATAGTCGTACCTCAAAAATATCGTTAGTCATCACTTCTCAACAACATGAAGATCTTAATATCTTGAGCTATTTCTAAATGTTAATCCTATTCTCAAAAGACAAGGCTTTATCAATATTAAATATACTCAAAGAAATTTTCTACATGCTATTTTATAATATGCAAATTTTGGAAATTATGGTGATACAACAAAAATATACAACCTTTCAAAGTGACTACACTGAAAGAAAAAAAATCAATTAGGTGAAAAGATATAATTTAAAAAACTTGTTGGATCACCATATAATCACTGGAAGTTTAGGACTATTCTCCCCTGAAAATGTAGGAATTTAGACCTGATAACCACTAATGATCTATTAAAATGTTCTGGCTTTAAAGGTAGCAAATAGTGACTATTCCTTTATTCATAAAGAATTCACCAGCCTCAGAAACTTTAGGTTATTATTCCTCAGGCAACACAGATAAACTGGAACTGACTGCTCACCGACTAGCCACAAGTGAAAAAAGACTTATAACTCGTTCTCAGTGTACTATTGAAAATTTTGTTCCATTAGCTGAAGGGTTGGCAGAATACAGCCCATGAACCAAATCCAACCCACTGACCATTTCTGTATTATTCACCAGCAGGTGCTCTGTGCAAATATTTGAATCTATCATGTTTAATTGAACCAGTGGTGTCCAGGTGAATTTCAGGCATTTTCATGAACTTGGCCATCATCGCTTACCATTGAATGATTTTGGTAAATGGCTTGGGCTGCAGAGTTGATAGTTTCTTACTGAGCTCAACCCCAAATTACAATGTGAAATCACGGGATATGAGAACTTACATGTCAGTAAAATCATTTCAATGAAACTAAGGTTTTCTGATTCACAAGTAATGCCAAGCTGTTTTCTCTATTTCCTGGGCTGTCGAAAGTTAAACCAAAAGTGACATCTCCATTCTCATGCAAATTTATAGGGGACATGCTTTTTCAAGTTCCCATTACAGGTCCAGCAGCATTTTTGGACACTGATATAAGTGCAGAGGAAAATTCCATGTGTGCAAATTCATTTAATTATGCAACTGAGGAGCTTCCATCTGACCTTCGACTGAAAGTGATTAATCTGCAATGCAATGCCATTCTAACAGGCAAATACTAAGAATCTAATATAATTCTATAAATGTTTTTCCAAGTGATGAATATGCTCAATTAAAATCATGCTCATTAATATTAGTATTTGTTATTATCTGCATGACATTTCCTAATGCAGTATACATTAAATCTCATTACAGATAAACATGAACAAATGATCATTTGCAATCATTTTCAACAACAGCAAAAACTAACTTTAAACCTTAAGTGAAATGTCATCCCCTCAAAAAATAGTGCTATTCTCCTTATTAGTACACCTGTATCACAAAAACACTGTACTCAATTATTATATTTTGAATTGCATCAAAAAAAAAAACATTTTGTGGAAATTTGTTTTCTTTCTTGTTGTATAAATACCTACATAATATCCTCATTTTTTTCTTGGACTGCAAAGCCTAAAATATTTACTATCCAACCCTTTACAGAAAAGGTTTGTTGATTGATCCCAGAATTAGATAATGAATTCCTAATATTAGGGCAATAGTATGAGAATTGCAAAATTATATCAAAACTCTAACTCAAATTGTTCCATAGAAATAAAATTTTTATTATACCTTCATCATTGATGTCATATATGACCTGAAAAGAAAGTGAATAATATTTAATTTATAACTATCTTATATTATAAACCATTACAGGTAGCATTAAAACAACAGGTTACATCCGAACTCACCACGTGATTATTTAACATTTATGTATTAACTATTTAGTAAGGATAAACGTTTAATACCATCTGAATAGACTACCCCGACAGAGTCACAAATCAATCTATTAGTGACTTTTAGGCAGAGGGCATATAGAAGACAATTTGTTTTTAATTAAACACATGCTTTATACCATCAGTTAATGTGATTTTTACCATCAAAAGATCAAATAAGTCTTCTATCATATTTATAACACCTTCATCTTTTGAATTTCCTCGACTCAGAATAATCTCCTTGGATTTTTCGAACCAGGCAACCATGTAAAAAAAGAAATATATATTAGTTACTTTAAATTCAATTTTGAGAATGTACATATCTTTATATAAATAGTAAACCTAGGAATAAAGAAACATCGGAACTCAAAATTCCACTATCGTATCAAAACAAGCTTACGCTTTTAAAATCTTCGTTGTTTTGGAGTTTTGGTAACTCGTTATATTTTCCATTGTTTGGGTGGGAATGGCTGAATTTAACCCGAATTCCAAATAGAAGACCTTAATTTTTTTCCTTCACATTCCTAGTTCAGGTATGCTCATATACTACATAAGAATAAATTATCGCCAGTTAAATTTGGGCATTGTTGCTGTTTGAAAAGTTTTGATTTCACTTTTAATTCAGATATGAGTTTAGACTACATCCCAAGCTCTGTTCTCGGCACTGGGTAGACAGTAGTGAACAAGAGAGGCAAAAATCAATATCCTACATTCTAGCATGGCAGATAAACAATGAATATTAAAAAAATAAAGTTAGATTGTGATTAATTTAAGATGAGCTAAAAAGAAAATAAAGCGAGGAAAGGCCTTAGGGAGTCTTGTGACCTTAAATTCACATGATTTTCTATGTGCCTGTATACAGTTTCCTTGGGATCTTTATCTTTGCAACACATACAAGTTATAAAAATATTTGTTTTATCTTGAAGTTTTACATAAAGTCTCCACACTTATTTTTCCACAGTTTGAACCATTTATTAGAAAGCATACCTTTAATCATCTTTCCCTCACATGAATGTTACATATTCTATACTTATCTTTTGGACCAGTCCTTGTTTCATTAAAGTTTGAAGTCCAGCTTGCCCCAATATACTGATATTTTTGCCACATCTTCCAAAAGAAATCAAAATGGTTGAAACAGTTTGAATATCCTTTTTATTAAGTTCCTGAAATGAGAAGTAGGCATTTAAACATCTCTTGACACAAAATAGTGTGGAATTGGCATTTTCCTTTATAATAGGAGCTTTATAATCCTCACAAATCCTGGAAGTTAGCCATTATCATAATCTCCAAGGACAAAAGACAAAAGTGTGGTTTAAAAAAAGCAACCTGTCTAGAGCCAGTGAATGACAAATGCAGTACGAAAATGCAGATCTGTATAAATTCAAGAAACTTCAGACTGATACAAAGAATCAGTTACCTTCCATTCTAAAAAGCTCCTGAGTATCTAACAAACACAAGAATTGTTTACTCAATCTTTAGAGTCAAAGCAAATCTCAGATACTGGGTGAGTGTCAATAATCGCATTTTCACATATAAAACTGTCTTACACATGATAAATCAAGTCAAAGGTTTTGGATCATTTTTGTTTATTTTTGCAAGTACCAGGCATTGTCCTTATAACATGAAGAATATGCTGACAGGTTTTTTAAAAAATAGATCAAGTTGTTTAAACCCAGAACAGGTAAACTGTTTTTCCCCAGTTTAGGTAACTCTGTAAATACAGCTTTTTGTATATTTTAGAAAATGGTCCAATATATCATTTGGAACTCTTCAAAAAAGTAAGCAAGCGGTGAAATAAACATTTATTTATATAATTATAGACAAACTTGCCAAAGCCTTTTTATTCATTTATTCTAATAGATGGTTTCTTCCTGGAAAGGAGATAGCAATCTAATGATTTTATCGATCAAAGGAAATATTTACCCTGCATATAAGGTCATCCAACTTGTGCAAGAACTGTTTGCTGCATTTAATCTTCACATCGTCACAAATGTCAATTTGTAAAAGTGTTTTCAAAGGTTTGAAATCATTTTTTCTTAAAGCATCATCAATGCATTTTTCCAACTGCTAGAGAAATATAGTTAATGGCACATATTGAATCAATGTCAAAATTAAGTCACCTTATGCAATCTAATAATTTGATAATTGTTTTCACATCAAAATTCTAAGAGCTTATACAATATCAACTCATTTATTTTTTAAAAAAAAACAACTGCTATTAAATCTGGAGTAATGTAGTTAGCGAATAACTTTTTTTGATAAGACTCTGCATAGGAAAAATACACTTTACTAATTTTCCACTTCCTATCTTAAATTGTAAAGTCATCATTATGTTGAACTCAACAAAAACTTGTTAATGAAAGAAAATAAACTTTATAGTAATATGTAATACCATGGATAAAACCTTAACATATCTCTCTCATTAACTTCTTAATGAGGTTTAAATAGTTAAAAAAAAAAAAAAAGAGAGAGACAAAAGCACTATTTAGAAACTATGTCAATCAATATAAGCATTGTACATATATTTATGATATTATACATTTACAGTCATATGCTGCATAATGATGTTTTGGTCAACGACAGATCTTAAATAGGATGGTGCCCCATAGGATTATAATGGAGCTGGAAACTTCCTGTTGCCTAGTGATGTCGTAGCCACTGTAACCTATCATCATAGTCACGTGTTTGTGGCAAAGCTCGTGTAGACAAATCTACTGTGCTGCAGGTTGTATGAAGGTATAGCACATACAATTATGTACGGTACAGAAGACTTGATGATGATAATGACTATGTTACTGGTTCATGCATTTACTTTGCTAAACTTTCTACTGTTATTTTAGAGTGCACTCTTTCTACTTAAAAGACAGACGTGCTGTAAAACAGTAGGCTGTCTTAGGCCGCCGGTAGCCTCATATTTCATGCGTACTGCATCTCGAGTGCATCGTTTTCTCTTGTGTTCGATTTACTCTATTGGTTTATGAATTCAGTGGCCTAAGTGTCCAGTGTTTATAAAGTAGACAGTAGTACAGTCGTGACCTAGGCCTTTCCAGTCACCACCACTTAGTCACTCGCCCAGAGCTACAATTCCTGCAAGCTCTATTCATACATAGTAAGTGCTGTACCATTTCATCTTTTATACCATATTTTTCTTACCTTTCCTATGTTCAATTGTGTTATAAGTGCCTACAGTGTTCAGTACGGTAACATGCTACACCCAGGCTGCCCCACACGGCGTCGGTGTGTAGTAGGCCGTACCGCCCAGGTTTGTGTGAGTGTACTGTGATGTCCACACAACGAAACTGCCCAACGGTGCATTTCATGGAAAGCACCCCCGTCGTTAAGCAGGGTGTGACTGTATAAACTTTATAAAATCTGTCATCCTTGGTTTTAACGTAAACATCATTAATAAGGAATTTTCATACTACAATCTGATCACCAGATTGGTGGTGAATTGCATACGAGTTAAATATATTAAAACTTACTCTTTACCTAAATGCAACTATCTTATGATCTTAAACCTTGTTATAAAAATACCAGAAGTTATACATGAATCAGTGAACAATTCTTTTAAAAGATATATATATATACACACACATACATATATATATAAATAGCATCTATAATACTTTATTCTTAATATAGCTTTAAAACAAACCTATTGGAAAAAATGAATGGATAACATTTTAATTTATTCTACTCTCAACCATTTCATGAAAACAAGCTTTGTCTTTCCTAAAAATATAGTAATTAATACCTGTAAACAAAGTGATTTTAGGAACTAGAATAAAACACTTGTTTTTGTTCTAGGACTACTTACCTGGAGATCTGGTCTTATTGGCATTTTGACTTAATTTTAAAATGGCCAGACAAAACACCTGTAAAAAACAAAAACACATACTTTCTGCATCTGTTCTATATATTTACAGTTTGAAAATCTTAACACACTCAAATAAGCATTGCTGCTTATAACAAAGGCAATAAATACTGTTTGAGTTCCTCATTGTTTAAGAAATTATTCATTAGAATCCGGCCAAAGAAGTTTTTAGAAAAAAGCTTGAAGGTCATCTATTTGAGCTTTCTCTTTTTATAAATTACTTAAACATCAAGAGCCCTGCTAGAATGTCACAAAACTAGTTAGTGAAAGAAGACAACCTGGATCTCCCTCACCTGAGACTCCTGCTATATATATTCAGAAAAAAGATCTCAAACAACCTAACTTCATACCTCAAGGAACTAGAAAAATGAGAAAAAAAACTAAGCCCCGTATTAGCAGAAGGAAGGAAATAACAAAGATCAGAGTAGAAATAAATGATATACAAACTAAAAAGACAAAAGGTCCATGAAACTAAGAGCCAATTTTTGAGAAGATAAAAGATAAACATTTAGTTACCAAAGGGGGCAGGGGATGGGGAAGGACTGAAATAAAATTACAAATCAAAGAGGAAACATTACAACTTATATCCAGAAATACCTAGGACCATAAGAGACGACATGAACAATTATAGGCCAATAAATCGGACAACCTGGAAGAAATGGCAGCTGTAAGAAACATCCAAAGTATCAAGACTAACTCAGAAAATCTGAATAGATCAATTCCTAGCAAGGAGATTGAATCAGTAATCAAGAAAACTCTCAACAAAGAAAAGTCCAGGACTAGATGGCTTCATTGATGAATTCTACCAAACATTTTAAGAACACCAGTCCTTCTCAAACTCTTCAAAAAACAACACACACACACACACACACACACACACACACACACACACAGAAAAAGAAGAAATATTTCTAAACTAATTTTAAGAACCAGTATTACTCTGATACCAAAGCCAGACAAGGATGCTACAAGAAATTACAAAGTGCTGAAAGAAAAACTGAAAAACTAGAATTCTATAGCTAGCAAAAATGCTATTCAAAAAATAAAAGAATCATTCTATTTATATTAAAACATATCACAAATCACAATTACTAAAAGATATTAACAGGAAATAGAAAAACGGATCAAGAAAACAAAACAGAATCCAAATGCCTAACACCCAAGCACATACTGGAAGTTCACATAAGAAGGTTTTGCAAATCAGACGGGGAAAAGGCAACTTGTCAATAAATAGTATGAAGAAATTAACTCACCATATGGAAAAATAAAATAAAATTAGACCTCTATCTCCTGCCATTCACAAAAATAACTTAGGTGAATTACTTACCTAATGTAAAGTGTAAATATCTAAAAACGTTTAAAAGGAAATATAGGATAGCTCTCAGGCTTTGCAATATGGGAAGATTTAAGACAGAAAAATCACAAAGCATGAAAAGTGACAGATATCACGTTTTTGTTCATCATTGTCTTCTCTTACTCACATACACATTTCTAATAAGAAGCACACAGGAATCTCTCTTCACTCAGAAGCCAGTACTCAGTACCGGCCTAGCAAGTCCTATAAACCACAAACCCCTCCACTTTCCTAACTCACACCCTCAGGCCCCAGAGAAATACCCTCCTTGCCCATGCCTGTGAAAGGAGGGGATTGCAGTTAATTGTGCTATTCCGTTTATTTTGTGTATGTTAGAAATCTTCCCTAATAACAAGTTTAAAGGATTCTGGGGTGGAGAGGGGAGGCCAAAACAATGCAGAGAAGGTTGTAGGCAGTGCTGATCTTTGCATTTTATTTTACTTCAGAGTGAAAGTAGAATTTGAGCAACCTAAGTACTCAGGTCAGAGAAAAGATGTTAATTATCAAATCCTCCCTCTGATGGAATTTACAGTTGATCCTTGAGTACCAAAGAGCTGCTTCTTAATAATGCCAAATGTCCACTGTCTTGCTTCTCTTTGTATTCCAACTTGTAGCTCTGGAAGTACTGGCAACTTTGTGCACAGTATTTGCAACAGTTGCACACAGTGACTGAGGAACCTTTAGAAGTTCTAAGAATTCATAGTAATCTTTAATTTGTATATATGTAAATCTAGGCATAACTGCATGAACATGATGTGGACTTTTTATAATGGCAGTTAGATGGCAAGCAAACACTAGAATGGTGACTAAGTTTATTTTTATAAAAATATTAAGATTTACCTATTAAAACAATTTAAGATTAATGTTCATTAATAATTTGTGTTTGACCTTAATATTTTAAAAAAATATTTCAGAAAGTTTTAAATACTTTGTAGTTTTCATGTTTTGATGAAAATACATGCAAATTAGTATATTTTGAATAATTATATGTTTATGCATTCAGTTATCTTTGATATTTTCCCAACACTCAGTTATAAAAATAGCTTTATATGTTTTTCTATTTTGTTGCAATGATGGTATATGTGTAAAATTGAAAACCAGAACATTTTATTTTATAATTTGAAAACTTGATTAAAAAGTTTAAATACGTGAAATATTGTGGCGGCGTCCATTTGTACCCTTTCCCTCTGGCCAGCAACTGTTGGGGCAGGCCCTCACAGCTGGAACAATTTGAATTTAAATGTAATTTTCAAAGTACTGAGAAAAAAATTAAGGAACAGAAAAATTACTTATGGCCAAGAGGCACACAAAGCCAAAATGTCCGATTTGTTTCTAGACTATTTTTGTGCAAAAAGTCAGCTGAGGAAAGGAAAATTACTTAGTATCTACGCAGGCAGATTTTTAAAAAGGAAACCACCCAGTGACTCCTCCCTCCCAAGGCTGAATCCAATAGAGCCAAAAATTTAGTGCTGTCCATTAAACAAATCGACTATTAGCAACTGAAAGGGAAGGCTAACTCCAGAAACAAAAGTGATACATTTATCTTCCCACCATAATGAGTAAACAGTTTAAAATATCTTCATGAAATACTATGTAACAGAACAAGGAATAACAGAAAGACACAGGAAACCAGCTTAGAACAATTGTTATAGTTTTTTGTTTGTTTTTGGTCAACCAAGCAGGCTTTGAGCCCTGGTCTACTTACAAGCAAAACAGAGGACCAGTGACCAGATGAATGTATATTCACAGGCAGAAAAAAAAACATTACAGTTAAAAAAAACCCAACAACTTGACAGATAGGGGAGGCACCTACATTCTCCCTAATGCTGATTGCATGCAACAATAGGTCAATACGACGTCCTCTCTACCATCTTACAGATGTGCGACATTCTCAAATGCAAACGAGGCCAACTAAAGGAGGGGGGGGGGGACGCCAGCTCCTCTCATCGTGACTAAAATGCTAACGAAGCTCTTTAATAACACTTCCGATAGCACTGCCCCCCCAAGTCCAGCATACAGCCCCCCCTGGTACGGCGGACACCTGGGACGGAGCGGGAAAGCGGGGCGACGAGGAGACCCACGCGGACGCCAAGACCGCCGGACGGGGCGCGGCAGCAGGTGCGGACACTTAGCGCTCCCGCCGCTGACCGCGCGCACGACCACGCGGCGCACCTGCCGCCGGTGCACTGTTGCGGGGCGCTCCCGCCGCCCCCTGGGGGGGGGTCCCCCCGACCTAGCGCGGGCCGCAGCGGCGCAGGCTGGCCCGCGTTCTGACCCGCGCGGCCGGGGGTCGCGCGAACCGGGTCAGGCCGGACGCGGTCCTGGGAAGGGCTCGCGTCCCCGGTCCCGCCCCGAACCCCGCTTGTCCCGACCCGCGCGCATCCCCGTGGCCCCCAGCCCAGGACGCCGGCCAGAGCAAGAGCGGCGCGGGCTGCCCCTCGCGGCCCTCCAACGCCCGGCCGGGGCCCCCGCGTCGGCCCCGGGGCCGCGCCGAGCCGGCCGTTTCCACAGCGGGCCCGCCTCAACCGTCGGGGGCCGGCCGGCCCGCAGCGCCCCCGCGCGCCTCGCCGTCGGGAAAGCCGCCGAGGCGCCGGGCTCACCCCGGAGTCGGAGGCCGCCGCGCGGAGCCGCGAGGACCGTTGCCTCTGCCGCCGCCGGGCGTCGCGTCTCGGCGCCTCAGCGTGCGCCGCGGTATTTCAGGAGGCCGACGGGAGGCGGGAACGGCCCGTCCAATCGGCGCCACGTGCGGTCGGCGCCGCGTCCAATCAGCGCCGCCGCCCGGCCAGGCCCCGCCCCTCGCGCCCGTTGCGGGCGCCCGAGCCGCCCCGGGGCCGGAGCTGGGACGCCGGAGCTGGGACGCCGGAGCTGGGACGCCGGAGCTGGGACGCCGCGCCGGGCTTGGCTTGGGGCCTCGAGGAAGTGGGCTGCAGCGTCCCCGCCGTCCCCGTCCCCGACCCCGACCCCGCAGCGGCCCCACCGCGAGGCCGCTCCTCGCGGACGCGCCAGCGCCCCATCTCTTCTCCGCTCCCCTCCCGTGGTGCGGACGCGCCCGAGCGCCCCGGCCTGCTGGCCGGCCGGACGCCAGCCAGAGGGGCCGGAGGGCGACGGCAGGCCCCAGGAGACCCCCGGGCTCCCCACAGCCGCCTGAGAGGGCTGGACAGGACTGCGGAGACCGGGGCACCTGCCGAACCTGCGAGGACGCGAGGGTCCCACTCCCTTACAGAGTCCCACACCGCGGGCCAGCAGAGGGCAGCAGAGCCAAGCCCGGGCATGTCCCCTCCAACCGCCGGCCCGCCCGCCCCGCCCCCTGCCACGGCACGCCCACGTGACGCTCCCTCCCGGCGGACCGCGCCCGACTCCGCCACGCCCGGCTGTCACGTCTCGGTGGCTCAGCCCTGCCTGGCTGCCACACCCCTCAGCCGTCCCGGCCCGTGGGTCTCACGCCTGGGTTTCCTCATTAGCTAGAAACCAGACCCCTGGGTCCCAATAGGCTGAGGCCATCCGGGTGTGGCACTGAGCATACTCATCAACTATATTCCAGGCTTTTTAGAATGTTTCCATTTAAAGTATCGGTTTAAATGATAAAAACAATGATGCCTATTGCGTAAAATATGCAAGCAATTTAGAAATGGATACAGCAGACACGTACCTCAAAAATTAAAAGTAGTGATTTCTTGCCACATTTTAGAGAAAAATGTTAGAACCCTTTTCATTGTTTCATGTGTTCAAGAAGCATAGAAATTATTTAGTAAACCGTTAACTACCATAAAGAAGGAAAAAGTCCTATCACTTTAATCTTATTTGTATTTAAATAGGTTTTTAGATCTAATAGGTGTTAGAAAACCGTATCATCATCAAAACTGGGCTTTCAATTAAACAAGCACTGGCAGAACGCATGGATTCCGGTGTTGGTTTGAATGCCAGCTTTGATGCTTACCATCTGTGGGACTTTAGGTGAATTACTTGAACCTCTATGAGCTTCTCTCTCTTTGGCAAAGAAAATGGGGATATTATCTACTAGGTAGTGTAATTTTTCAGAATTACATGATACCAACTATAGCACCTAGCACTGCAGGTAAGCAAATGAGAGGACAATAAATGTTAGTTTCCTTCCCGTACGTGCAAGGCTTCATACTGTGGGGAGGGTCACAATCCTAGGGAGGCAGATACACATCAGTAATTCCACACACAGGACTCAACAAGCTGTGTAAGAGAAGTACAGTAACTAACCCATCTCTTATGTTCCTCTAGGGCTTTCTTCGTGTATGACCTGGCATAAGAGACTGTATTTCAGTTATTCAAAGACATATACAACCGTGCTACTGAAGCTGTTATCAGCATATGATTTTTTTATTTTGTCAAGGCACGAAATATGACCTTTTTTGGAAGGATAAGACATGTGCAATGATTTAAACAAAAAGTTTCTAAAACCTTGTTTCTATTAGACCACAAGAAAAACACATTCCAGCTGACAGCTTGTGCACATATACTTTAATATTTAGACGGGTGAAATCATCTTAAATGACAGACATTAAAATATGTGTGAGGAGACAACCCAACAATTGCACAATCCACAGAATTTTAACATCTAAGCAACATATTCGTGTTCTAGGGTCTGAAAGTTCTCCTTAAGCTGAACTTTATCAACCAGGCAAGTATATTTAAGCTTTTAAATTGAAAAAATGTTGGTATTTCTTAAAAGGCACGTTGAGGTTCTCTTAACATCAAAGACGTAACACTTGTTTTATATTCCATGACCAGAACCTTTACACAACACCACCTTTGGCCACTCTGACCCTTAAATATGAGAACTCTGGACGATTGGCCACTCTGACCCTTAAATATGAGAATTCTGGACAATTGTCTTGCACTCTGGCCTGGGGCCAAGGGCATAGCAGCCAAGGCCCCCACAGGCTTGCTGACCTAATTGGACAGTCTGTTAAACAACAGGAAATGCAACCAGACGGCTCTCTCCCCGGCATGTCAATGTCCTATGCAGTGCTAATGGCCAAAGGTTGTTCAATTTAATCAAAATGTTTTAAATCAAAATGCAGTGTCCTGAGAAGGTATTCCCTCTAGATCTGAAAGCCTCCCTCTTCTTGGAATTGTAAAAACACAAAAGTTGCCATTAGAAAAAACGAACGGGTTAAAAGGCAAAAATTCATCCTTTGCATGTTGATTTGACACGTCAACAAGTATTCAAAAATTTAGAGTGAATTCACTGGTGACAAGTGTCACAAAATTAACCACAACTGGTTTCAACTGTATCATAATTAAAGTTCGCAAATTGGGGGCCTTGTCTACCTTGGCTGGGTTTCCACACCTCACCGCTGACACTTGTTGTCAGAGTGACTACCACTGGGCACCAAAAGAAATCGCCAGCCCCTCACTGGGAGTTTTAAGTCACTGTGGGGGATAATGGCCTAGACTTCTTGGGTAGAGATTAAATAATAAGAAAAGCATTTAACATTTTACAGCTGGAAAGCAGGTCCAGACAATGTTAGAAAGCCTATCTGAAGGCACAGGTAACTGGCAGGTAACTAATAAAACTGGGCATTACAGAAGCACAATTTAGAACAATTAAAAAGTATAAATATTTGTGAATTATTTTTCCTCCAGTGCTCTGGCTGTGGCTAAAAATGCTGGAGTTTTCTGATGCTTAAGAAGACAGAGCCATCTCAATCATCAAAAAGGTAATTGAAAAGGTTATTGTTGCCTGAAATTCTATAGAGTTGCCTGAAAATTGAAATAACTTAAGGCAGGATTTCTTAAAATGTTTAGGCAGTTTCAAACCTAAACAATGTCGTGATAACATGCAGATACATAATGACCAAACGTGTCCAAGTGAAGTACGGGAAGTGAGAAGAGACATTTCAGAGGGCTGTTTTGCTGGTTTAAAAGCTTAAAGCTGTCCCTCTTTCTCGGCTGTGATGTAGGAGACACAGGGCCTAACCAGGGCAGCCTGAACTCCTGGGATGGCTGTGTGATGACTGAGGAGGCATAAATTTCTTGCCTATTAATAGTTTCCCGTGTGAGAAGCCCAGAGGCTGGCAAGCGGACAGGGTCTCAGGTTTTCCTCGAGCCAGGGCAAGAATGCCTCCAGGGACCGCCAGGGGGTCACATCGTATATCCTGTTTACAATGGGCACCAATACACAACAGTGAATTTGTATTTTTAGCTTATTAAATCCAGAATGTTCCTGAGAAGGCATTCTGAGAAGGCTAAGGGTAAACGGTCCCAGCATCACAATGATAATAAATTACACCTACGTTTACAGAGACCCAATCAAGACACATGCAAAAGTCACTGGCCTTCCTAGCAAGAGAACGCAGGCCTTTCTCCCAGAAGACCCCGCCTGGGCTCTGTCCAGAGGGCCCAGCCCTCCACACATCTACCCACCGGGCACCCTCCCCCAGCACGTGACGCACTAGGCCTTCTGGCCACCTGAGGCTACTTTTTCACCAAGTGACACACACATTCAAGTAAATGTCAGGATGGCCTCTGCCAGGGGACCTTGCAGTGGGACGTGAGGTCAGACGACTTGGGTTTGGGGGTGGAGTGTAGGGGAGAGCCACCACCTATTCTGTGAGAGCCCAGCTGGGAAGCGACGGTGGGCGTGGCGCGGGGACAGAGACGCCGGTGCCTGGGCCCGCGGCTCAGATGAAGTGGATCCAGCTCTCCTCGCATTCTCCGCGGGGCATGTGCAGTGCGTGCTTGCGGCACGTGAGGCTGTAGTCGCGGCCGTCGTTGTTGTCCCAGTACTCGGAGCCGGCCACCCGGTAGCGCAGCGCGAAGTGCACGCGGGAGCCGAGCGCCAGCAGGAAGGGCGGCACTGGGAAGCCAAAGGCGAAGACATCCTCGGTGCCCCCGGAACCTGCGGGTCCCCGCCACCGCGCCACTGCCTCGTGGACGCTGCGCCAGTCGGAGAAAGTGTAGCGCACAGCCACCTGCTTCTCGAAGGCCACGTTGCACACGCGCACCGTGCCGCTGACGCCCAGGTCGGAGCAGGTGACGCGCTCCAGGCACACGAGCTGCCGCCCCAGGCGCTCGCCGAAGTCGGCGGCCTGGATGGGCGGCAGGAAGTCGGGTACCAGGCACTGCAGGGTGAATTCCAGGTCCGGGCTGCTGCAGCAGAGGTCCGAGTTGATGGCCAGGCGCGACAGCA
Source organism: Eidolon dupreanum (assembly GCA_028627145.1). Classification (NCBI taxonomy): domain Eukaryota; kingdom Metazoa; phylum Chordata; class Mammalia; order Chiroptera; family Pteropodidae; genus Eidolon; species Eidolon dupreanum. The sequence goes on along the minus strand of CM053504.1, from coordinate 1,247,822 downwards.
CGTGCAGCGGCACCGACGGGTCGTCGCCCGCGTTGAACACTTTGACCTGTGCCAGCTCCAGGCCCAGCGCGTCGGCGAAGCGCACGCGGTGCTGCCGGCTGCACCCGGGCCGGCACGCAGCGCCCGGCGCGCCGGGGGCCTTCTGGCGCCGCTCGGGCGAGCTGGGCAGCGAGCGCGCCCGCCGCAGGATGATGGGCCTCAGCTGGGGGTCGCAGCCTGACGGCGCGGGCGGCGGCGGCGGCGCGCGGCCCGCGCTCCTGGGGGCCCGGGAGGGCCGAAGCTCCGGGGCCGAGTCGCTGTCCAGGTCCGAGAGGCAACTGAGGCTCCGCGGGGCGGGCTTCCGGGCCCCTGGGGCGGGGGACAGGGCCGCGGAGCCCGAGAAGCCGGACATGGCACCGCCGGCCGTCGGGCGATGGGGGCGGCGGGAGCAAGGCGCAGCCCTCCGACCCCGCGTCTGCGACCCCGGCGTCCCAGGCGGCGATCAGAAGCCCCGGGTGGCCGCTGCAACCGCAGCCTGCGGGGAACCCTCGGGGCCCGCTGCGCCCTCCGCTCGCCAGTCACCTCTCCGCGGGAGTCCTCACCCGGGTCTTCCGCTTCCCGCGGCGAAAGCACAGCTTGTTTCCCAAGGGACGAGCGCTGCCTCCAGGGCTAGCTCCCCGGGCCAACACGGGAACGCAGGGTGGCGCCTCCTTTTGCTTCCTTGGAGGTTCCTGGGGGGTAGGCTGCGTTCGCGGAGCGGCCCCTCCCACCTTCCCGGTGCGCCGCGTTACTTACATGGCTGCAACTTGTCGGGTGCAACTTCCCGGCGAGCCTCCGCCCCGCCCCTAGTGACGCGGCCCGCACGAGGGCTCCCGCCGGCCGGAGCGCAGCCCGGGAGCTCCCCTCCCGCGCCCCTGCCGCAGCGCGCCGCAGTCCGGCCTCCCAGCCCCGGCGCGGGTCAGGAAGGCCGGCGGCCTCGTCACGTGTCCTCCGCGATCGCGAAACAGGTCTGATCAATTTCTGTCTGCGTCTGCCAGGCCCTGCGCCTATCGATCGTAGATCTGCGTCTGCACAAATGGAGGACCAGGAAAATGCATGCTGCGGGTCCTTGTATTTCTGGGCTACTGCGGGCAGCTGGGGAGGTGGGGGGTACAAAAGCTGGCCTTTGCAACAGTTGATCCCCAGGCTCATTTTAAGCCTCTAGGTTGGCCGGCTCTCTGGACCTATGCATTGCAACTTCGACCCTCGGCCGGACCGGGGGAGCTGCGCTGCGTCTGGAGGAGAAGCGGCTTGTCCACATTACCCACAATGCTTTGCGGCCCGGGACCGCCAGCCAATTCCCGGGGGTTGGGAAGGGGCGGTGCTGCATCCGTCAGTCCCTTGGCGCCCCACCATAGAGGAAGATGTGGGAACAAGAGTTGATACCCTGTGCTGAATTATACATATGCAGCTGCCCTCAATCTGCCTCTGGCGCTTGGGAAGCATTTTTGTAGCTCGAATCTCAGACTTTTAGCTCTGTTGCGGTACTCGCCTGGACCATCAGGGAAAGCGGCGCTTGTTTTGTGCATCCTCAGGGCCCTACTGGCTGCTTGTCTCATTTCACTCAGTAACTGGGCTCAGGCAATGCCGGAGCCTATGGTGAAATGAAGTGAAAAGATGGAAGTTCACTTTCTAGGGAGCAGTTTGGGCCCAAGCATTCTAGAGGGTTCCTTTCTACTGTCCAGACGGACAGAGCAGAAAGAAAAACAAACTAATGAAAGAGGGTTAGTAAAGAGCATTCTCTGTATCTAAAATGAGTCAAGCCAGCGGACTGTGGTGTGATTCATTAACTGGTGAGAGCCCATTTGGGATTTTTATTACCGTCACATGTAAACCGACCAAAAAGGCATGCATGCTTACTGTGAAAAGTAATACAGCTAAGTTCCAGGAAGAAAATAAAAATCTATAATCCCTCCTCTCTCATTTTGTAGAGGCAGGGGCTATTACCGAAGAAAGAAGCGCTCACTTTGGAATCTGGCACTTTTAGTGGGCCACGCAAGGCAAGAGGGTATAGCAGCATAGAGTCAACAAAATGTCACAAAGAGACAAGATGATATATGTGTTAATATACTGATAATCTTTAATGGATTGATGTGACAATGAAGTCGAGAGAATAGAAAGCTTTCCTAATGGAGCACCTGACCTTAATTAGCCTCACACATTTCTTCATGGTGTTATTTCCAAGGAGATTGTGTGTGTGTGTGTGTGTGAGGTGTGTGTGTGAATCCATTTGCAGCATTTATTCTAGTGTGATCTTGCATCTAATATCCACTATGAAAAACAAACAAGCAAAAAAAACTAAACATAAGGCAGAATCTCCCATCCCACCAATATTTTAATACTACATGAATATTTAAAAACAAACAAGGGAAAACCAGCCCAGTACTGGATATAGCAATCAATACTCACTGACAGTGTTGGTGTTGGCACCACATATACTGAAATTGGACCCATACAGAGAAGATTAGCATGGTCCTGGGCACGAATCACAGGCAAATTTGCAAATGTGCGGAGCATCCTGTATTTTTAGAAACAAACTCATAGATACAGAAAACAAACTGATGGTTGCCAGATTGGGGGCGGGGGGAATGGGTAAAAGAGGTGAAGGGGATTAAGAAGTACAAATCGCCAGTTATAAAATTAGTCATGGGGATGTAAAGTAAAGCATAGGGAATTCAGTCAACAATATTGTAATGACTGAGGTGACACATGGCTACTAGACTTGTGGTGATTCCTTCGTAAGGTTTATAAAAGTCTAATCGCTACGTCGTACACCTGAAGCTAATATAATATTGTATGTCAGTTATACCTAAAAAATGAATTAAAAAAATACTTACTGACAGTTCTGTTGCTTCTAGTTCCGGTGGTGAGAAGTCCTTTCCAAATATAAGAGGAATAAAGAACTCACTTCCCCAACTGTCATCATCTTCCAACAGATTGAGCAAGAATATTTCGAGCACTACAGAAAAGGTAATGTAAACATTGAAGGAGAATCTTAGTTGGATGTACTGTTCCATTAGTTTGTTTCTTGTGTGTGTTCACGGTATTTATTACTGCATGTCTGTTTTTTAGACAGTCCGTCAAACCATAGATGATGATCAGCCATATGAGTTTTTCAAGAAAGGGAATAGGGTGAATGAATCTCATCAGAAAAGCAGGTAGTTTTCATATAATTTCTTTGTCTTGTAAAATTGTGTTTTCTCAGTCTTCCACATTGAATCTATGTGGTTGGAAAAATATAATGTCTGTGAATAACAAATTTGCACTATTTTTTATCTAGCAGAAATGAGTGGGCAGGTGGTTTTAAACATTACTAGTTGGTAAAAGTCCCAGAGGTCATAATTCTGACGCTATTAGCAGAATCTATAATTTTGGGTAAGCCCCTTACTCATCTTTTTATTAGTTTCCTTTTATATAAAAAGGATACTGATAATAATTTCTATAAATGCACACTAGAAGTGAACAAAAGTTATGAATTCTAAATAACGACAATTCCTTCATCCATCTCTTCATTTATTCAACATTCATTGATCACGTTATGCTATTGGAAATGATTTAATATCCTCCATATTTATGAATTAAGAGGTAACACATTTTCAAATAATTGCTTAGTGTGGCAGAAACCTCTGGACAAATGAACCTCCGAGGTTTCCAAAAAGCATGTTTACCACCCATTTCTTTTATCCCATCTGATTTACATTACCGAGAAGTATTATAATCTTAGTAACATGCTCTGTCCTTGGTAAATAAATCAAAAAGAAAATATTTTCAACTCAGATTTGAGATCCTGCCTCAGAATAAATCAGGTGCTATATGCACACAGTTTTTGGTATTTCCGGTTACCCACCATTCTCGAGATTAACTGTTTTTTCTCTCCCGCTGTTATAAGACACCATATGAGTCTCTCCTTTGGAACACAGCGTCCTGAGTGTGTTTCCTATCTGAACACGTTGTAATGAGCTTCTGGTTGGAGGCAGAGGTTGTGCACACTACACTTTTTGATATCAAGATGTTAGTTGGCTCACACCACGAATTAGTGATTGAGTTCCGTAAAACTTGCATTTTACATCTTGTTTACATGTAATTTAAAACAGGCACTAAAAGAAAGCTGCAGGTTTTACTCACCAAAGTCATTCAACACGGCTCTGGTCAGCAGAGCAGATGGAGGGGTCTCTGGCCATTTCTTTCCCGACTAACGTTTATCAAAGTACACACAATAGGCCTAAAATTATAACATAGGCACTTTAAGAAATGTCCATGTTGTTATTAAGTGCTGGTATTTGATATAAAGTAGAATCCATGCATTACAAAATGTTTCTTAGAGCATTACGTGGACGATGGTTCTGGAAGTTGTCCTTAGATCTACTTGTTCTGTAAGGAGTTTAGAGGCTTTACACATCTAACACCTAGAAATAAATGAAACGTGCAGGCTTGTTTTTGTCCTTTTGTTTAATCGCAAACGGACCCGTTTTTGTCATTGGTCCTAAGACTCGCAGTTTTATTTCTCACAGCGGCATGATTGCTGGTCCGTCTTGGAATAAAGCACAATGTTTGAAGAATTCTTCGGGAAAAAGACAGAGTAAACCCCAAGAACTGCACGTTTCTCCCCAGCCGACAAGCAGCCTCACAGGTCTCCCCCGGCCGGCGGGGGGCGAACATGAAGGACGCATGGCCCCAGAAGGAGTGGCCGAGAGCAGTCCCCTGGGTCCCAGGTGCCAGGGGGCCTCAGGGAGCAAGTTGCTCCTCGCCTTTCAGTCCCTGAGGATTATTAAAGAAGACGCCGACGAGGACAGCGCCAGCGATCTCTCTGACTCCGAACGCGTCCCCATGTCCCCTTCCCCGCTCAGCCCTCCGGACCTCCGGCTCCGAGCGGAAGAAATCGACCCGGTTCACTTCGACGTGCCGCCGGGCCGGGGCCACGCGAGGCCCGAGGCGTCCTACCCCGACTTCCTCCCCGCGCCGTTCAGCTCCTGGGACCTGCGCGACATGGCGTTGCTGCTGCACTCGGAGCAGCGGCCGGGGGCCGTGCCGCGCGCGGGCGGGCCGCTGGGGCGCTTCGTGGACCGGCTGGTTGAGCTCGAGTGGCTGCAGATGCGCACGGTGCAGGGCGAGCGCGCCAAGGCGGCCAAGGCCAAGGCGCCCGCCGCGCCGGGGCCCGCGGCGGCCCCGAGGAGCCCCGGGAGGAGCAGATCTACAGCCGGGGCGGCGTCCCGGGCCCCCCAGGGCGCGGCGCCCAAGCCGGGCCCCGCGCGGAAGAGAGCCTGTCCCCCCGGGGCCGCCTTCCAGACGCCGCCCGAGCCCCTCCACGTGCTGGGCGGCAGCAGACTGCGTTCCCAGAAGCAAACCCTGGACCCCAGGGCAGAGGATAAGAAAAAGAAAGCCGGCAGGGGTGGCAGGCAGCCGCGCTGGGACCCGGGCGACGCTGACGGCGACCCCAAGATCGAGAGCAGCGGTAACATCCGGGCCTTCAGACACTCGGCGATGATTCTGGACGCCGTGGACCCCCGCAAGGCCCCCAAAACCCAAGCACACGCCAATCTTAAGAAAAAGGGAAATGCGAATAACTGTGGCCACGCCCCCCTCTCCAGCGAGAAAAAACTCAAAACAAACGGAGGCAAGCAGAGCACACATAAATTCAAATGACATCTGAGATGACGAATCGCGATGACCTGCAGGCACCTAGATATTAGAGGTCCTTCGAAAGTGACAGCTCTGGGAACTTTAAGGGATCCTGTGACGACTGCCGTTTGAGCAGTTGGTTGGTTCTTCAGCCTGTCCCTCCCCCACGTGGGTTGTCAGAGCAAGGTGTCCTAAAGCAAGCCTTTCTCTGTACGGACAGTCTTAAGCAAAGGACAGTCCTTTGGATAACAATTAACCAAGGTCCATGCCATATAAGGTCATAAAATGACAGTGCCCTGGGAAGAGTCGCCTAAACTGCAACATGGCCCCGTGGAGAGCCGGCTTGCCCCCGCCTTCACCGTACACGACTGGACAAAACTGTGCGCTGTTGTGGACGGCGCGGGACGAGCCCAGACGCTGGCTGCAGTCGGGGCCCTGGGCATCTGCATGGTAAACGACTCAGGCAGGAGGCCTGCGGGGCAGGCCCCTAGGAGGTCTTCAAGTTAGGGAGCATCTGTTTTGAGCCAAGTCATTTATCAGAAGCTGCTTCCTCTTTAGAGACCACAGAATCTAGAGCTTTCACACAGTTCCTCTGACATGGGGTTTCTTAAAAAGCATCTTAAATTTAGAGCTGGTGGTAAAGCACCTTTTAGAGTTTCTAAGTGAAGGGTCTATAAGGCACAGACGTGGGGAGCCACTGAGTGTACCAGTCACCATGTCACTGGTTTGGGACCTGGATCCTGCTGTGTGGAGTCAAAATGATGATGGTTCAGTGGGCAAGAGCAGGCGTTTGTCGTCTGACTGGGCAGAGGAGAGAGGACGCAGCTCAGCATGCGGCGGAGCATGGCAGGTCCTCTGTGGGACATCTCCTCCGCATCCTGGCCCCGCCCCCTGGGTTCCTGGCCCCGCCCCCTGGGTTCCTGGCCCTGCCCTCTGGGTTCCTGGCTCCAGGAACGCTTCCCATTTACCTGCCCTTAAGTGACACCTAAGTACTCCTGTGGTTGTGCCCTGAGGTTGCTCTGGATGTCATCTTGAATAGATCTCCAAAAACTTCGTTTGACTACTTCTTGCTATACAGTAAGTTTTAACGGCTGGCTAATTTTGTCCCTTTAAACTTTTTTTTTTTTTTTTTTACATACACATTTCTATTTTTCCACCTTTGGGGCAAATGAAAAACTTGGCACTTCTCATTTGAAAATATGTAATAGCTTGTAGACTTTTCACTCAGCAGTCGATGTCATCCAAGGCACTTGTTGGGTTAACAGCCTAAGGATACATTTATAATGAAAATGATGGCCAAAGTTTTATAAATATTAAGATCCTGTTTTAAAATCTGATTTTAATCATATTAAACAACATGTAAAGCGTTTGATGATAGTCTTTTTCTTCCAAGACTTCATTTCCATCTCATGCTCTTCCTCTTGCCCGCTGGAGAAAGCATGCTCTCACAGTAAGATCTTACCCCCTCTCAGGTGAGCAGAGGTGTGAATCTGGTAGGCACCGCTTCCACAGTGCTAATCATACCATACCTTTTGTACTTAGTGTCTGCGTTATATTTTGAAAACATACTGTTACTCTTACTTTTCCTTCCTGAGCTTCCTGAGCGTCCCCTTGTGTTCCCTGCCCCAGCCCTGCTCCTGGTGAGCGCTGGTGGGTTATTCCTGTACCCAGGGCTGGCCCCTCGCTCATGATTCTTTCTCTGCCAGGCTACGGTGCAGCTCATTAGACGGTTCAGGGCTGTAGATCTCGGTAAGCACCTTACATTCATGTGCGTCCTGATAGTCACACAGAGGGGTCACGCTGAGTCACTGCCACCCCCAGTGATGCCTCCGTGTGGGCGCTCCTAGAGGCCCGGCAGAGCGAGGCTGGCTCGGACGTCATCGGGGTGAGTCTGAGCCAGCACGCTTAGAAACACAGTAACGCCTCAGGGGTTGTGTTTGTTCCTTGCTCCATGAATCGAAGCTGGTTGCCTAATTTGAGGAATAGTCATAATGTCACATGACCAGAGTTTTAAAAGCCTGGAAAATGACTTTACTTGCTTACTTTTTTGCCTCAGGTTGATGGTTTATTTTAACCAGTATTATTGCGATGGGGTCAGAGCTCCTAACGAATAGTGTAGGTTCATTGCAGAAGATAAGCACAATTTTCATTTCATGATTTCTGAAAACGTATGTAACATATCTTAATGCACTAAATGCCGTAGAGACAAATCTTGCCATTTTCCAGTAGATGACATTGCAAAGCTGAGTCATGAACTCATTCGGTTCATCAAGACTAAGCCACTGAGTGTCCTGCCAATCAAGTGCCAAGAGTCATTGTGTTTCTAAGAAGTGCCTCATTTCTGGGGAGTTGTTTATATACACATTGCAGTTAAGCCAGTTAAAATGACCCAAAGTAAAAAAAAAAAAAAAAAAAAAAACTTAGAGAATGGAAGAAGAAACTACTTCCGACTTAGAAGCAGTGGGTGGGAAAAGTTTAAAAACGTATGAAAACAAACTACGAAAATATATCAGTATTATGTACAATTGTTTAGGTTTAGACTATTTCTGAAAACTTTCATTGACTAAACTGGCTGAAGGTTTGTAACTACCATGCATGGGGTGGGATCGGTGGCCTGGGGCCACCAAAAGATGGGGTGAAGCTTTCCTCATTCTCATGATAGCCGATAACTAGAAGGAAGATGGTTTGTGGTGGTCCTTAGCCCGTTAATTTCCAGAAAGCGAAGATTTTCTACCTTCCTTGTTGTAAACATTGCCTATTTCCTCTTCCTTTGTGTTCATTTACTTGATTCGTCACATACAAATATAAAACTCTTGTAGTACTGTATTTCAAGGTAACAGAGAAGCAGTATTCATTATTTATTCATGTACGTGTACAGAGCACTGTTCAAAATGGCCTGAAAACATTTAGCATGCTCATTTGCTGTTAAAATAATTATTATATGCTGGGTTTATACATAATAAAATACATCCATGTGAGTCTTTGCAAATCTGGATTTTTCCTTCTTTGAGATCAATTAAACAGTGGACAAATACTGCCTGGGTTTTTCTGGTTTGGTTTTGCTTTGCTTTTTATGCAGTTTTTCTTCCAGGATTTGTCTTCTTTCTCCCTGGTTATTTCAAAGAACAGCTGAGGAGGAAATTCTGTTCCAACTCCTCTCTTAGTACTAAGCATCACACGTGACGGCATTTCTAGAGAAATATTGCATGCTGTACATTTCTTGGGTCCATCTTTCTTTCATTACCCCCTAGGGGTGTTGAGTGGTTAGGGAAGCAGGATGGAAATTCAATAAAATTTAAAAACATGACATATGTAACTCACCTTAACTAGAAGTGGGTACCGTCTCTTTCCACAAAGCCACCTGGCTGGGACATGGCAGTTTTGAGCAGCAACAGCTGCAAACATTCTGAAAGGCCCTTTGCTTCTCTTTCTAACCTTGCTTCTGACAACGAGGTACATTCTTTTGAGTCTACCAAATAGTGACAGCAGAAATAAATTGGAGGAGTGTTAAACAAAATTTAACCGAGTATGTATTAAAGAGCTTCTTGGCTCTTGTTCAGTGGTTGTGAATCAGGTGGCATCCCATCCAGTGGGCAGAAAGCAGCTCGGAGACGTGTACGAAACGAAAGACTTTTAAAAGCAGACGGGGGCGGGACCAGGATGGGACACTGGAAAAAGCGGTTGGTTGCTGCCAGGTCAGTTTCCCCTGGGGGAGGGCAGGGGCCCAGCGGGCAGGTGACCTCGCTAGCTGACCTGGCCACTCCTGACTGACTGGTGTAAGACTGCATTTCTCAGAGAGCAGAAACTGTAAGTCTCGGTCTGGTTGTGGGGCTTAGCCTAAGCGACTCTATTTCGGGCCTGTTGCCATGTTTTTAACTGGGCTTTAAAAATAATATTCTGGTAGTCTGAAAATTAACCGTGTCAGAGGTCTCCAATCATTAGTCTGTACAGAAAATGGGAGATTGTTTTTGGATGTCGCTATGTGATTAGCCGGGAGGCGGCGGTTAAGCCCTTTCAGACAGCGCCGAATTTGTGCTGTTGATACCTTCCAGTCAAAGGACAAGGTTTGTAATGGAATCAAAAAGAAATGGGAGAGAAAGGGACTGCCTTCAGATACAAAGCACGTTCTTTATTTCACACCGCTCCACCGTCGGAGAATTAAACGGTTCGTTCAACACCGACAGATCCTTTGGGGTATCCTCTTCCATTCCCCGAACACCCCATATCGTTGTTAAAAGTAAGACAGAAGCATATTAAACATTTTAAGTTTCTTCGAGCAAAAATGGATTCAAATTGGGCAGCACCTAACCAAAAGTGGTTAGGAGCGTTCTTTAGACAGGAGCCAGCGTGAGAATTTCCCAGAGAAAACGCAGAAGCAAGGAAACCATCTACTTGGCACAACTTAATGGCTGCCCATTCAGTGCCGGCCACGGAGTGGAGCCAGGTCAGCTGAATGGCCTCCTCGCTTGAGTACTGTAACGTCATAAAACACCACATCTGGCACAGAACGGTGCTCAACGAAGTAATAGAAATCATTAGTTTATAAAAATACTCACAGAGACCTTGCTTAGAAAAATATGATTCGAATATTCCTGTCCTCGGCAATGTGCTATTTAAGGAATTAACTGTCATCACACTGGAAAATACGCATGACATTTTTAAAATATGGGACAGTCATGAATATAACTGTCCTCACCTGAATGGTATTTTGGAGAAAATGAATGTCGCATATGTAATTTCAGATTTTATTCAGCTCACACAGTTCTATGTCGTGCCACTCAGACTGGGAGCCCCCCCACACCTGCTGACTGAGAAGGGGTTCAGAACGTGCCCCCCAAATACGTCACTCAGGCATAGCGACTATTTTGAGTTAAAGACACTTGAAACATAACAAATACAAGAAAAGCACTCTCACCTTTCTTCTTTTTCTTAAAAGCAGATGAAATGTCTATATATATGACAGGTGCCCCCCCACACCAGGAAGAAAGTGCCATTCTTATCATTGGGGCCAAGATGCTGAGACCAAGAGGATTCTACCAACATCTCATGTGCTAAAATAATTCTTACCTTCCTCTAGCCTCCCCACATCTTTACTTCTCCAGAATCGCCTCTGTGTTTAACGTGCTTATGAAAGCAAGTGAGTGTCACCATTTCATCCGGTCTTCATCCCTTACGAAAGCTCCCCTGTCATGTCTAACTTATCGTTGATGTATTGGTGTGCTCTTCACCTCTCGACCCATCTTACATCACTTTAATTCTCAGGCCCAGCCAAGCAGAGCCCTAGGAAGGTGAAGGGGAGCAGAGTTTGCCATCCCCAAATATGCCTCTTCGGCATGAGGATTCTTTCAGGCTGATTATTTTTAAGAAACAGAAAACACAGGAGAAACTCTGACAACCGAATGAAAGTCACGCTTTTGCCAGAGGCATTTCCGTTTGCGAGGGACTCCCCCTCCCTGCACCCGGAAGGGGGTGCCAGGTCCCTAGAAGCTCTTACCAACTCTGACGCCCCAGGAATGGACTCGGATCTGCAGAGGAGCACCCCTCCCTTTACCGCACCCCTCTGGGCCCCTCCCACGACTGGCCACGCACCCCACCATCTTCCCTTGTCCTCGGCTGAGATGGTGTTGGAGGAGGTGGCTTGGGCCATTTCGGGAGGTCGCTGTTTTCCTGGGTCTCTCTCACGTATACAGGAAGCACACCCGTTTATTAAATGTCTGTTTGTTCTCCTGTTCTTGTCTTTTATTATGGGGGTTGGGGGCTCAGGGGAACTCAGCCAAGAACCTAGATGAGTAGAGGGGAAATAACCTTCTCTCCTATGAGGGTAAAGGGAAAAGTTTACTAACCCTACAGAACCGAAGTCCGCCTCTTCGCCAGATTCTTGGTGGCTAAAATTTGAGAAACCAGCTTTTCAGCGCTTACATGTCTGCACCTTCGAATGGACCGTTCTGACCCCACCGGTCTCCCCTCTTGCTTTGGCCACTGACAAAGACCTCTGCCTCATCGGCGTGTTTTCTCCAGGGCTTAGCTTCCAGAACGGGTGGCTCGGATGAGCGGTTTCTGGCTTCTGACGATCTGTGCTACAGTGAGCACTAGGAGTCCAGGTTTGTGAGGACGCGTTTACCCGTGATTTTTTCTTGCATTCACACTCTGCTGTTTTTAAATCCCAGGTGTGGGGAGCTCAGTCTGCCTTCAGGAGGCCCTTCCACCCACTTCGGTATTTGGACCAGGATCGGAGGGGTCACCACTCCCTATCACCAAGCTTTTCCTCCAAACCCCTCTCGTGCGAGCTGTCTGCCTTAATAAAGTCAGGAGAGAGAAAAGGAAGCTTTGCTGTTTTCCTATGTTTGAGTGTCCTAAATGCTGGAATGAAATACTTTTTTTCCCATAGGCGTCAACGAGCAGAGTCAGGAGGCTTTGGTTAGAAATAAATGGCCAAGTTTACTCTAGGATCCTGAGCTCTCCAGATGAGAAAACACTGCCAGGTAACGCGCACAGCGCTCTAAAGAAAAGAGAAAGTTGAGCATCCTCAGCACAAATCACATTCTCGCGAGGACTCGGCCTGTGTTCGTAGCCTCGGGAGCATCTGAGCTGGTGGCCTTCCAGGTGCCGATGGCTCAGGGCGTCTGGACAGGCGGGCACCTCCCCCCAAGCTCGCCCTCCTTTCCTAAGTCCTTCAAAGGGTTAGTTATCTATAGGAATTTTAGGTCTCCAAGTATTGACACATGACTGAAAAATTGAGGTTTACATTCCCAGGCTAAAGTGAAATAAAATCCAGTCTTCCCAGCTTGGCGATGCACTTCAAGTCACCTTGGCTGTACTGAGAACTCCTGGTCGCTTGGGCGCCCGCTACACCCAAGGTGAGAACGCTGAGTTTAGATAATGAATTGCAGTTCCTGTCTTCCTTGTAATCAAGTAACTTTTATCTCACAGGCTTATCACATTTCTTCATTCATGAGCTTCCACTGAGCTGGGAGCTGCCACCTGGTGGCCTCCAGGCATTACTGCACTTCTGAGGACACAGGGACACCGGTCTATTTTCACTGGAATCCCAGATCCTTAGAGCAGAAAAGGGAACCCTGACGTCCTCTAGTTCAGACTCACCCAAGACGGGAGGCGGGCGGGGCCCCGAGTCGCCAGCTGAGTGACTCACAGCCTCACGGAGGAGGACACTGGCTTCTTGCTCGGTCTGAGGGTGTTGAAAGTTTGGTTGTTTTTTAATAAAGACAGCAAATATCGTAAAATGCCAGTTTCCCCTATCTTACAGCAAACGTGAAAGCGGGGCCCATACGTTCCCAGCCACCCCCGAACCCCGGATCTCTGGGACTCAGTACGCCGCCCCTCCCGCTCGGGCACCGTGCCAACCCTGGGGGGTTCGCGTGGCGTCCGCTCCCCCCAGACATCCAGCACCGTTCAGCCTCCCTGATCTACAAACTCTGCATTAGTGACTCCAGCTTAAGGTTTTCAATAGACTACCGTGGAATAAAAAATATCCACTTTGAAAACGAGCACAAAGTTATAAACTCAGTAATGATTATTCTGTTTATGCACAGAAATAAGTGAAGACCTTAAAACTGCATTTCTTACTCGTTTTGGTAATAAGCTGTTAATTATTAGGACTAAGACAGTGAACTATTCAAATTAAAGGCTTCAGTAGCATCTCACGGAGCAGCGGATGTACGGTAAGACAGAAAGCTTACCTTTCATTTCACCTGCTGAAGGCCTATTTGCTGTTTTCAGCAAGGTAATGTGATACAAGGTCCTTCAATGTCATCAGGGTGAATGGGTCTCAGGTGTTGTTTTAAATTTGACCTAGCAGAATCCCAACTGGTCTTTTTTTTTTTTTTTTTTTTTCAGAATCCTAATGCAAGTTTGGTTCAGAGACCCTCCCTCCCCCACAGGAAGTCTCTGCCTTATCTCTCCTCCTTCCCACTTTCATCCCGAACTCCGAAAGACACACTCGCCTAAGCTTAAAAGGGATTTTGGCAGAGAAAGTCTGTAAACCCCGGAGGCTCAAGAGCGCTCTGGGGACGGTGGTGGCGGCTGCATGCTGTGTGAGGGTGCCCGACGCCACCCAGCTATGCACTCACACAGGGTGAGGACGCTAAATCGTTGTGTGTCTTTTACCACAATTAAAACATGGAATTTTAATGAGGAGGCTGTATCCAAAAGTCTACACATCTGAAGGCTTTTTGAACATCAGAAGATCTGAGTACACGGAGTCTACGCCCTCACATGGGACAGTCAGATGGGGCTCGGGTCACCTGGAACGTCACAGCCCCCACCACGGTCATTGTCTCCCGCATGCCTGGGCCGACCGTCACCTCCAGCTCTGAGGACGATGCTGGGAATGGCACGTGGGGCCCCATGGTCTCCGTTGCCTCCCTAACCTTGGTGGACCCTGAGCTGTGTGTTGAGTGACTAAGTCCCCTACAGTGCTGACCTTCTACGATTCCTAGAAAAAAATAAAAAATAATTCATAATTTTGCAATGTTTATAAAAATAGTATATGCCTACTATTAAAAAAAAAAAACTACAGGGAGTTTCAAAATTCAGCAGTTAAAAGCGTAAACGCCCAAGAGTCCGGGGACCCTGTGCACACTCTCCTGCCCATCGCCAGGGCCCCAGCACGGCCAGGGCATCTGATGGCACTTGGGGACCGAGCCACGGGATGTTTATAGAATGGGCTGGTCCGACTTTCCATGAGTCACAGTGGGAAGCCATGGAGGGTGGCGGCACGTACAGACCCCTGGGCTGCCTGACAGACGGACGGGGAGCCGCACGCCTGGGCGGTTCCGTACTGTGAACCCCGGTGTTCGTTAGGGCCCCATCACCCAGCCCACGGGCTGCCACGGAGACCAAGTTCAGGCTTCAGACCAGACGGACAGGCACGAAGAGCGATGCCCCGGACCACAGGCGGGCCTGTCTCGTCAGCAGCCCACCCCACGGGGGTCCTCAGGGAGTCAGGGAGTCCGAGTTCTGTTGCTGAGAGCTGAGCCTGGCCCTCAGGCCCGCCGGGGTGCACGTCAACCCTCAGGGGGGGAAATGTTTGTGTGTGACAGAAGCAATCTAGGTGGCTTTTCTTCAGTGACCTCGAAGGGTTTGTATACACAACAAAACGTACTCCCTTAACTCCCCGACGGACTCTGATCTCCAATTTTCAAACGTGCGGAAATTCGCCCCAAACTCCAAGGCGGGCGAAGCTGACTCCAAGTCCCCCATGGTCACACACAGTCCTGCCACCCGTGCTGAATCTGCAGCGTCTGTTAGACAGAAAGGACACAGTGTCCCAAGAGGCACCTGGGACAGCTGTGCTCGACCTTTGGTGAGCAAAGAGGTGGCCTGGGGGTCCTGTTAGATGCAGATCCCGTTTCAGTAGCGGGAGCGGCCCCGGGACTCTGCGTTTCTAACAGGCTGCCGGAGAGACGGGCACGGACGGCCCAGGACACGCAGCCACGCACAGGACCTGCACAAGGATGGGGGAAACATTTGGTGCCTGGTTTGTTTTTTTTGGGGGGAAATTGTTTGTTTTCAACGCCTTTAAAGATGACTGAAGGGTTGGCATTCGTGACGTTTTCTGAAACTTGAGGTCTAGATGGAAAGAAAGCTTGGCCCTTTGCAGATGGGCCCAGGGATCGTAGGGGGACGCGAGCAGCACCCTTAGGAACCTGTCCCTCCGGGACTCCAAGGCCTGGCCTCCTGGGGCCAAAGCCGTCCGCCCGCCCAAGGTGGTGACCTTGCTGCTCTTTCACTTCGGCTTCTGCTATGATTTGGTGGCCGGTCCCCTCAATGGACTGTAACCCTCCCAGAGGGCTGAGATGGGGTGGGAATTCTGGGGCATGCTCCCATTCCCCCGTGGCTCCATGGTTACCTTAAACGCGAGTCCATCCTCGACTGTTGGACTCGTCTCGCGATCTGTCGCACAGACGTGGACGCGGAGACCCGGGGCGGCCGGAGAACCCCTGCTCACGCTAGTCAGGGTTCTTGCCTTCCACACCACTGACGTTTGGGATGGAAGAGTCTTTATTGTGGTGGTGGTGGGGGCGGCAGGAGGCCACCTGGCATCTCGTGGGATGCTGAGCAGCAACCCTGACCCTTACCCAGCAGATGCCAGCGGTACCCCTGTTGGGACAACCACAGACATCTGCAGACATCATCACGGGTCCCTTGGGGGCAGTCTGGCCCCAGGTGAGAAATCTAGTCCTGAGCTTTTCCCACCGCGTTCAGGCTTCTAGGACAGGGATGGTGAGCAGGTGGGCTCTGGCCTGGCCCCCTTCAGTCGCCTGATTTACCTCTCGGGGTTCCATGCAGGATTTCAACGCTACGAGACCCCCGGGCTTGAAGGAGGCGTCAAGACTCACGGCTCCAGAGCAGTCTGGAAATACTGCACCATAAGACGCACAGGGTGGCTGAGAGAGAAAATCAAAAGCACTCAGGATCAGTTCCCATTTTTATTTTTTACTTATGTTTTTTAAAGGAAAATGCCCACTGTGTTTGTCTTTCCCTGCCCCCCTCCCCCACGCACCCTACAAGGACCGCGCACGCGTGCGCGCACACACACACACACACACTCATCGGTTTCTAGGGGGTGGAGATTTTTGTCTTTCTCATTCACAGCACCCAAAACAGAATCTGGCACATAAACAAATGCTATAAATAATTTTAAAAAGTGTCATTTAACTTTTACTTAAAATTGTATAAACCGAAGCTGAAATGTTTTCAGTGAAAGCACCTCATTAAAACAGTACAGAATAGCTGAAAAATCATATTTATGATGTTTGGGCTTCATTTTCAAATTCTCCCCTGGGTTGGTGAAAAGCTGAACTCTCAAAAGCGAGGCTGGAAAAAAACAAGCCCTGTTATCTGGATGCGTCCATCTAGAGAAATTATCTTGTCACCAAAAGTATTAAATAACGATCTATTTTAAAGACCTGTGTGTGTAAGAAAAATGATCGCCTTAATCTAAGTAG
>CM053504.1:1212846-1230718 GCA_028627145.1 Eidolon dupreanum | reverse complement strand
TCTGACTCATCCGGAGCCTCGCGGGCTTCAGAAAAGCAGCTGTGAGTCTCTCAGACGACACCGGTTTGGCGGTGGTTTTGTGCAGAGCGGCACACATAGTAGACAATCAAGCTAGTGTCCCGTCCCACCACTGTGTGGCTCTGCTGGCAAAGCCATTCTAAGAGTGTGACTCGGCTGCGTTATGTCGGGCAGACCGGGAACCGGACACTTATTATTTGGTCTGTGGGTTGTCAGATCACGACGCAGGGCCAGACTGAGACTGTCTGCATAAGCAGGGCTCAGGAATCCTGGGGGACGTCTTTAAACTCTGCCGCCCATGGGGAGGCAAACAATAAACCCGGCGACAGCGAGCTTCCAGACAGCAGGGGCGAGAGGGCAGCGTCTCTGCGGGCCTCCCCTCCAGGCGCCGATCACAGCGGACCCGCTCCTGGGCCACGTGTCCCCTTGCGGTCCTGGGCCTGGCTCTGGGCTCTGCGAACACTCAGATTCCACAAGGCTTCCTGCTAAACGTGGCGTTTGGCCCCATCGGCTCGTTTTGCCGGCTTCTGTCTCCTCCAGGTTCACTCCGATGAAGGGCGCGTGGCTCCTGTTTCATCTTCTTCATCCTATTTTCAGCCCCAGGAGAGCACGAATAAAAAGGCAGCGTCGACCCAGCGGAAGCGGCCGGCGGGCCAGGCGCTCAGGGGCAGCGGCAGCCCTGGTCAGAGGTGGCTCTCCCGACACAGATTTCACTCTGCTGCTTTCTAGCACGTCCTTCTGCCCGTCTCAGAGAGCAAGGTTTTAAAACTGAGGTCGTGAGTGTCTTGGCATCTGAGCAGTATTTCAGAGCGGGCCTGTGGCACGGTCACTCAGCCTCGCGCTGTGACATTCTAGCCTGGGCCACTTTCTGTGCTGGGGACCCACCTGTGCCCTGTGCGCCCCTGGCCCTGCACGCACTCCATGCCAGGGGTCCCCCGCCCCCAGCCGTAACAACCAAACACGTCTCCAATTTGCCCAGTGTCCCTAGGGGAGAAATAGCCCTGCGTGGCGCCACTGGCCGATGAAATGAGGCCTTAAAATACAGCCCTCGGCTTCAAGTTCATTAAACTGGACAGGTCAGGAGGGGCTGTGAGCCCTGGGGGAGGGTCAAGAGGGACGTCTGCAGGTCCTAAATTAGCTGCGGGAACCGGCCCAGCCCCGAGCAGGGACCCACGGTTCAAGAATATTCTCAATCCTCAGCCTTGAAGTCTCGGCTCCTGGCCTTGGAGCTGGCCCCCACGGAGAGTGGCTAAAAATACTTTGGTTGTGGGCCAAGGACTTTCATGCAGGAAACTGCTTTCCAGAGGTAGCCTGGGGAGGGCCGCCGGGCACGTGGCACCGGGCAGGCCACCTGGCCGCAAAGGTCAGCCAGCCCGTGCGCTCACAGACCTGAGCCCCTGCCGGAGCAGCCTCGCACTCAGGTGCAAACGAAATGCCAATTCCAACTCCTCTGCTCAGGAGATTTCATGGCTGTGCAGCTGACGCCGTCCCCTGGGTCGTTGTCCCAACAGCAGGTCTGTGCCAGGGCAGCCGGCGACAGAACAGCGTGATGGGAAGAGCCCCCTGCAGTTTCAGGAGTGGCCCCGCACTGTCTCCGGGCCAGCTCCGCTTTGAGCCACTGCGAGTCACAAGTAGAGCTCAAAGGAACTTGAATGTCAGCATCATGCTTTTTATCCTTGCCTCCGAGGAGAGGCAGATGTGAGCGGGGAACGAATCGCTTCTTTGGGGGAGGGAGCTGTGGGCAGACTCTGCCTTCTTGCCAGCCCGGCGGTGAGGGGCTGATCAATGCCCAAACTATGAGCAAGGCAAGCCGGACGCTGAGGACTCAGGACATGCGGGTCTGCCGGTGACTGCTTCATGGGCATAGGTCACATCTCTTTGGACTGACCAAACGCCTCTACGTTATCGCTCACAGCAGCGACTTCCTGGGCTCCCGGCCTGTGCTGAGCTCTGCGTGCAGTGCACTCCTGTGCACTGTCGTGGGTAACCCCAAAGCTGGGAGCAGCCGGCAGGGCCACAGCTGCCCCCGCTGGGACCCTGACGCTCAGGGGCACAGGGGCTGCTGTTGGTCACGCATCTGGTCAGGACAGTGGGGACCTGGGCCCGGGCCGGCAGGGAGCAGCCCCTGCTCAGCAGACTGGGTGATCCCATGGCACCAAGCCCTGGACCAGGATTCGAAGGCCGGGTCACGATCCCGGGCTTGGTTATTTTTAGGGCAGGACGTGGCCAGCGTCCAGAGGCTGGAACAGAAGCTGCACCTGTGGCCACCAGTGGCGCCCGTGGCGCACCGTGGTCCCGATCAGCTGCCGCTGACTCACCAGCGAGGGCAGTGGCTCGTGGAGTGGGGTGTCTGGTCCCGCAGCACCGGCATCGGCCAGGAAGTTGCCAGGGTCCCATCCTCGGGCCCCGCCCCCCGATCTGCAGAATGAGGAGCTGTGGGGCGGGGCCCAGCAAACCCTCCTAAGGATTCTGAAGCTCGGGAAGGCCGAGGACCGTGGCCCGGAGGTGACAGGCCCTCCTGCTTCCGTTCCCAGAGCCCCTGAGAACAGTTGGGGTGCGGTGGGTCCAGCCGAGGGCCACCAGAGGGTGAGGCGTCACCCGTGGGAAGGGCTGAGCCAGGGGCTCATCTCAGGCCCGGAACATGTGGCTAAGCTAGGGGTCGCGAGGCTGTGCTTGAGAACGCCGGTCAACCACTCCTGCCCTCCGTTCCCTGGGATGCGCCGTCTTTTCGTGACCCCAGCAGTGCAGTGATGGGCTTTCCCAAAACTCTCAACACCCGCCTGGCTGTCCTGCCTCTCGGGAGAGCGAGGCGGGTGACTCCTCTGCCGTGAGATCTGGGAACTGCAGACAGCTGCCTGCTACCCCCCGACATTCCTCTCTGGCCTGGTACTGATGCCTGGAATGTTGCCAGTATCCTTGTCTTCGTGGGAGTCATTAACATTTTAGTATAAAATAAATTTTTTTTTTTCAAAACTACTTATAAGTTATGGTTGCTGAGAGTAAACGTTGACGGGGTTGCAAGTTGGAGGAAGGCTGGTTGGGACCCTAAGCACGGAGGTGGGGACTCAGGAGAGGGGCTCCAGTGACCAAGAGGAGGCGTGATAAGGACGTGATCAGAACTTGAACAGAGGACAGTCTATAAATAAAAAGTCAGTCTCCTCCTATCCAGGACCTCAGTCCCTCGGCCCTCCTTCCCAGACGCGATTGTGGTTCGTAGTATCTCCTGCATAGGTGTGTACATCACTTTTTAATTTCAATAGAAATGTACAAACTGTACCAAACCTCTGACAGTCCACCTCAGAGATTGTAACCTATCAACACATGGATAGTTACCTAAGTTTTTAGAGGTTTTATATCATTCTTTTGTACGTTTATGTCATAATTTCCTCATGAAACTCCCTACTGAGAATAATCAGGTGATTTCCAGCCTTTTACTACATAAAAACAATAGTGCTGAGAATATTACTCACATTTCTTTGTATATGTGTACGAATATATCATTCAGATAAAATCCTCAAAGTGAAGTTCCTACACCTATGGAAACATAGTTTTAATTTTAAAACCTATTGACAAATTGTCTCCCCAAACTCCCACCAATAGTGTTTATTACCAATTTTTAAATCCTTAGCAGTCTAAGTAAAACATTTTTTAAAAGGGTATGTAACTATAGTGTTCATTTCCATGTCTTCATTATAAATGAAGTGAGTTGGGTGCAGGGAAATATGTTTCTGAGCCATTTCCTTTCCTGTGAACCGCCCGTTCCCATCTGTGCCCATTTCTCTAGGCCCTTTCCATTTATTCGTAAGAGCTCTTTACATGGGAGGACATTTTCTCTGTCCGTCACGTGCGTTGCACACCCCTTTCCCAGCCGTCCACTTGTTTTTTGATATCTTTTTCTGTGTGAAATTAAACTATTGTGTATCGTGTATGTCAGTCTTTTCCCTTGTGGTTTGAAGAAGACATTGATTTCTAAGTCGGGGCGATGGCAGGAAAGTGTCACGGGGGGTGTGACCTCATCTGGGGGTCTAGGCAGCCCCAGCAGCGACGCTGGAGCTGAGTGTGAGCGTGAGTGGTACCCGGGAGGGAGGAAGCACCCTAGGCAGAGGGAGGAGGGCAGGGGTGAGTGTGGTGCCTGCCCTCCATGGGCCCCGAGAGCCAGGGAGCCGGCTGATGACATCCTTGGCCTTCCGGCCTCCCTAGGACCTTGCCCTTCAGAGCAGGGGTCCCCAACCCCTGGGCCGGGGACCAGTACTGGTCCTTGGCCTGTTAGGAACCAGGCTGCAAGGAAGAAGGCAGGCGAAGCTTCATGTGAGTTTACAGCCGCTCCCCTGTGCCAGCATCACCGCCTCAGCTCCTCCTCAGATCACCAGGCATTAGATTCTCCTGGGAGCGCCGGTCCCTGGTGCCACAAAGGTTGAAAACCACTGTGTCAGAGGATTTGAGGCTGAACCAGGCCTCCCGTGAAGAAAGGAAGGGAGGATGTGTCCCCCAGTAGAGCACGTGACAAAAGCAATTTGCTGTCAAGCAAATGAACAGAGAAAGTGGCGGCCGGGGTGCCCTGGGGCAGTGGGCGGTGTTGGCCCTGCTGCAGTTTCAGGGGAGGGCCCTGGTGAAGGGTGCCGGCCCCGGCTGCCGGAAGCGTGCTTCTCCCCAAAGGGACCCCTGCCGCAGGTGGCCCCGAGGCTGCTGCATGGGCTCTCCTCAGGGTGCAGCAGGATCAGAGACCACGGGCCTCTCCCGTGCCTCGGGCGGCTTCTTAACACCGTGGATGCACAGGGAGGTCTAAGATCAAGGCCAATGTTCGCCTCTGCTTGGGTTTCGTTTCAACGGTGAAGATGGATAGTGGAAATAATGTTCATTTCAGCTTGGGGTGAAATACCCAGCGATTCAGGATCCACGTTTGTTTGCAAAGTTTACTTGCCCAATAAATCATTCCTTTGCAGAGATGCCATTAGCTAATAACTCAAGGCCGCTGATCTTCAATCACCCATGATTAAAGAACTTCCGCTGGATGGCAGGGGGAAGCCACGTTCTCACGAACGCCAGCAGCGAGATCTGCTTACACCATCCATCTTCGCTTTGATAAACTGCCCTCACCTAATAATTCCAGATGGAAGGATTTTAAATTAAGCATGGGGCTTGGCAGGATCAGGGCGAGCTCTCAATAACGGTGAAGACTATTTTATTGCAAACTGTCTTCGGATGGATGATATTCATTTAGGTTCTAAAGAGCGGGTGATCGTCCAGAGCTACCCGAGGTGCTGAACAGGACGCGGGCAGTTCACGCCCCTGGCCTGGGAGTTTAAGTGTGAGGTGCGGTTTCTCCTGTCGGGTCTGGGAGCCCAGTTCCCGGGCTACCCCTGCTGCCCGTCTCTCCCGTGCTCTGCCCGGGACCGCATGACCCAGCCACGCCGAGGTTTCCCCAGCATTCTCTCTCCCTCTCGCCTGCCGGCACCCAGGTCCAGGCCAGGATCCTCCCCGACCCCAGAGCGCCCCACAGGGCCCCCTGGGGCAGGGCGCCTCCCCCACCCGGCTTGTCTGCCTTCCCCTCCCGCTGCAGGCCAGGCCTCTGGGGCACGACCTGCGACCTGTGTCTCACGCTCTCTTTATCCTTTTCTGTGGCCTCACACTCACACAGCGCCTGGCGTGAGGCAGACGCTTCTTGGTCGTGTGGAAGTCACAGGTGAGTGGACACGAAGCCCCTGGCTGATCCCCAGGAGGCTGGTTCTTATCGGGGCCAAGCCTGGGCTGGACCACATGCCCAACTTTGTTCCCGTGGCACAGTGTCTGTGGCCACTAGGAGCGGACTTTGTGGGGAGAGGGGACCGCGACCTTGGGGGTGAACCCACGCTCTTCCCCTTCCAGGGCGGGCCAGGCTTATCCTGTCGAATCCCAAGAACTACTGTCTTTGAGCCCCCTCCTCCTGAGGTGGTGAATTTTGAGGCTCTGACATGAATTAGGGCAAAGACCAACAGCTCACCCAGGCACCCAGCCGCATCGCTCTGGGCCAGAAGCATAGCACACGCACCTGGGTTTTATCTCTACTCTGGGGACAGACTTCAAAGTCAGAGTTGAATGGCAGAAGAGAAAGGAAACGAATCACCTCATCTCCTGGTTTCTGAAGAGGCCCAGCAAACCACAGCGCGCTGGACGCCAATGGGATGTGGTTTTTAAATGCAGCTCGTTTTGATCAACAGCCAAGAAGCTCAATCTAGGAGATGACAGATTTGTGACCAAGATCAAGGGGATTAGCAGCTTCTTGGGCAGCCTCCCAGAAAAAGTCTGGCCGGAGGCCATCGGAACTGCTCCCGGAGTCACGTGCTCCGGAAGGCAGGGTGGCCCAGGAGAAGGGCTTGTTTGAAACTGCGTGTGGTGCACGGGGCTGCCTTAGGACGGGGAAGGGAAGCTTGTCATCTGACTAAATGGCTGTTCCAACAACACATTTTGTTGTCACCAGAGGCAAAGTACAGGACATTTGCCTGGGAGGGGGACATTTTGGCAAAGAAAACCACATAATTCTGCATGAGAAGGTCAGTGTGAGCCTGTTCCACTGTTTTCTGTCTCTGGGATGGAGACGCCCCCCATTGTAGCTCACACTTCTCGGTGCCCAGCAGTGGCTCCTGAGCACAGTTCTTTGGGGGCAGGCCCCAGGAAGAGAAGGTGTAAGGCAGATGCCACCTGACAGCCGGCCAGCCACGCAGGTGAGCTTGAGCAAGGCTATTCCTGGGAGCGTGTGTGTGTGTGGGGGGGGGGCTCCGTGGACCCATCAATGACTGTCCCTTCCCAGTCCCTGATGTCTGCAAAGCAGAAGTGACGAGGTTCGATATCACTTTACTGTTCTCATCAATAAAATGGGGATAAAACTACCTACCTGGAAGGATTATGATAAGGATTAAATTGGGGGGGGTAGTATTTCTAGACACTTATTGTTCATTTGGGGAACTTACCCCCCTCCTTTCCCCATGTTTCTGGTGGGACTGTTAAGCTGGTGGCCCCAGCCTGGCCGATCAGTACCCTGTTGTTCCATGACCCAGTGACTGGCCCAGGGGCGAGCACGTGACCGGAACGAGCCAGTGAGAATCCTGTGAGAGGGTTGGTAAGGGTGCTGGGTTTGTCTCCTGCCCTGGGTCCCTGGGCTGTGGGTGATGGCGTGGCGTGGCCTTGCCCCAGGGGTGCCAGATGGCGGTGCGGAGGCCGGCAGAGTGAAGAGATGGAGAGAGGCTGGGGGCGCACGCCGTTTACACTCACGCACCCCACTTCGCTCTCTCTACTTCATGAGTCGATCCCTCTAATTCTTGTTAACCCAGTTGATTTGATTTTTGTCGCTTCCCATCCAAAGGGCCTGACTAGTCCTTCATCCTCTTCTTTCTCTCCCTCTTTCCTTTCTCCCGCTTCCCGCTCCCTTCCTCCACCCTCCTCCTCCGCTGCCCCTTTCTCCC
Organism: Eidolon dupreanum; assembly: GCA_028627145.1. NCBI lineage: Eukaryota > Metazoa > Chordata > Mammalia > Chiroptera > Pteropodidae > Eidolon > Eidolon dupreanum. The sequence goes on along the minus strand of CM053504.1, from coordinate 1,223,261 downwards.
AGCCTGGGTCCCAGTTCTGTCTTTATATTTCTGTCCACTCATTGCTTCAATGACATCCTCATGTAGTTGAGATACTGACTCCTGGACACTTAAACATCATAATGAAAAGCTTCTCTCAAGACTCCCAGCTCTCTCGGGAGTGCGATGGGTGGTGGTGTTGGCCTTTTGGATCGGGGGTGACCACCCCTTAGCTCCAGTGCAAGCCACACTTCCCATTGCTCGCATTTGCCTCTCTCGTTTTTGTTTTCTGCATGTCGCGAAAACCAGCGTGTGTCGATCCGCTGTCCAGGTGTGTTTTGAATGCTGTCTCCAGCCCCCGCTTGGGGCTGGTGTGGCTAGGGGCCGCAGGGCTTAAGCGGCGGGGGGTGAGCCAGTCAGATGAGATGTGCCCCCAGGACACGGGGCTGAGAATTCACACAGCCTGCCGTCCATCTTGGGGGTCTGGCGCTCTGGGGTTCCACTGAACAATCACGGGCAAAGGATGTCGTTTGTCTCCCGGGGTCTCTTGAACAGTGGGTGGTCTCTTCTGCCAGTCCGGAGTTTTCAGCTATTGATAGGGTTGAAATATCGTCCTTCAGAGCCGCGGGATAAATCAGGCCGTTGGCTTTCCCACGGTCTGAAACCCGAGGAGTGTCCGTTGGCGCCACAGGGGTCACGCTCCGTGGCTAGAGGAACCCCCTGGTGGAGGGGTTGGATGACGCCCCTCGGTGGGGGTTGTTCTGAAGCTTCGGGGTGGGGGAGGCAATTAATCATGGGGCACAGTGGCACGGGTCCCCTGTATAGTTATCCTCACTGCCCTCGGAGCCTGTCTCTCCTCCAAAGGGTGGGGGCTGAAGTGGGTTAGCACACGGTGGCCCCCAGGCCAGCTAACAGGGGCCATTACCACCAGCAACGACAGCTCTGGTTCACGGCTCACGTACTAGGCACCCACCTCATTACAGCCGTTGTCTCCAGCCTCCCCACCTTCTGAACTTCAAATGCCGCCTTCAAGGTCTCGGCCATGTTTGTGTAATGCTAGTCCCCTTAATTACCTCATTAAGAAGACCAATTCGCTCTTTTCTTTAAATGCATTTAAAAAGCAAACCTTTCCCAACCTTTCCTGTGAATGGGACCAAACTGTAAGAAATATAATGAGCGACTAACGATTGTTGGTCAGGCACGTAAGAAGCTGGAAGACGCCACTCTGTCTTCACAAGGAGAAAGCTGAACGCACTGAACAATTGGCAGCCTCTCTTAGATCTACCAGGGAAGTGAGGGCGCAGGGCCAGTCGCAGCCCCCCACAAATTAGGAGCCCAATAGGCAAATACGGAGAATCATAACTGGCTGGCTCAGAACCCCACAATCACAAACCTCTGTGGGAACCAGAGCCCGGCACAGAGAACTCCGAACTGTAACTGCTGAGCTGCCGGAGGCTCGGGGCGGACAAGCCTGAGAGGTACACAAAGGGACACCCCAGCTCCAGCCCCCTCCGGCCGCCCTGCCCCCATCTGAGGGGGCAGAGACACTGAGAAACACTGAACGTCAGGCTCCCTGGGCCTCTGTCCAGGATGGTCTTGGAGCCCCCTTTCCAGGTCTGACCCCGACACACCTGCACAGCTCTCATGACCCCCAAGGCGCACGGCAGCCTGCAAACCGCCGTCCTCCCCAGCTCGTTCCCAGCCCGGGAGCCTCCACTCCCAGCGGCCCCGCGTCCAGAGGGGCCGGCCCGGCCTCGGCATGACACTGCGCAGCTGCGGCCTTGGCCCGGGGTCTAAGGGATCCACGATCTCGCCGAATCTTCCCCAGCCACCGGCTCCACTAAATTAAACCCAAAAATTACAGCCCAGAACGAGCAGGCTGACCGGACACGGCAGAAGCGCGCTGGACTCTTTAGAGGCAGCACCTGGGCTTCTGAGGACTGGCTGGTGACCAAGGACAGAGGCGATGGCGTTAGGCCTCCTGCCACTGGCGGCCGTGTGGCCTTGTGCAAGGCGTGTCGCCTTGCTGGGTCTCCGCTTCCCGTCTGCGCAATGTGGACAGTGACGACGCCCCAGCTTGTCCTGACGGTTAAAAGAAACGTTGGGCTCCACAAGGTCAGCTACGGACACGCCCACACGGGCCCACGTGGGCCGACCCTGCAGTGACAGCCATGCGTCCGGGAGCTGGCCGCCACACCGAAGGACCTCGGCCCGTGGACCTCGGCCCGTGCACAGAGGACAAGACCGGAAAGCGAAGCGGAGGGTCGGGAAGCTGGTTCCTCAAGGCTGAGAGCGAGAATAAGCAGCCCAGCCGCCCGCCCTCTCCTCGCTTCGTCTCGTCTGCCAAGCGGAGGTGCTGCCTCCTTCCTCGCTACTCCTTAATGAGTAAACTCCGTGATCCTAAAGGCAAACACACATCCGCCAGCACAAACAGGCCCGTTCTCCGCACGCTCTGCTGCTCAGAGAACGGGCGAGTGACAGGAAAGCTGGCCAAGAGGCGGAGATTGCTCCAGAAGGCAGCTGCAGGGTTGGCCCAAAGGCCCTGCAAGTCCAGCCCCCTTGCTCCTTCTTTGTCAGATTGTGCATTCATTCGTTCATTCGTTCGTTCATTTGTTTATTCATTCACCTGTTCTTTTACTGGCTCATTCATTCATTCATTCATTCATTCAAATGTTTGGTTTCCTATCTCATTTGTTTCTTTCTCTCCCAGGTTTTGGCTCCTCATAAAAGCTCTGGTTTCTGGTTCCAGAGCCTCATGGCCCTGTATAAGGAGCACTCCCCCCATGGCCTCTGGGTCCTGGATCTCCTGGCCTTGCCTGTCCTTGCAGACGCCACCTCGGATGCCGACTCACTTCTGTCTTCCCGACTCCACTCACCGTCGGAGAGGCTGGTCACAGGGTTTCTCCATCGGTTTCCGGGGTGCTGGCCCAGCAGGAAAGCCTGGCTTCCTGTTCACTTCATGCAGGGTTTCCGCCAGGCTGAGCTGCTGTGCCCCGGGCCTTGTGAAATCCCGGTGGGCGGCGACACTGACTGTGCCCAGAAATCCTCAGTGACTCCCAAGTCGCCTGTGCTGGGAACAAAACAATCAGAGAAAGAGCATCACCCCAGAGGGTCAGGCCAGGCCCGGTTACCGTCACCCAGGGCCTGCAAACCTGAGCCTGCTCTGCAGCTGCTGGGCTGATGGTAAACCTTCAGGACACAGAGTGAAGCCATTTAGCACCTCTAAAGAAACAGGAAATGGGTTTTTCATGTGTGGTGGTGTTGAAAATTGAGAATGATGATGGAATTATTAAAAACAGGCTTCCCGGTCTTGGGCTCTTAATTGCTTCTGGTCTGTAAAGCTGACAAATTAGCACGGTAGAATTCAAATGTGAAACACTTCATCCTGGGAGCCTGGGAGAAGGGCGCCTAATGCTTTTGTTTATCTGCTGTGAGAATCACATTTTGGGTAGAGGGGGGGCAGAGCAGCAGCTGAGAGGCTGGAGGCCCCGATTCTGCTTTTGGTGGGGCCTGGGCCTCTCTTCCCTTCAAGGAAGTGCTTTGAACTGCTGAGGGCGAATGGGATCTTTGGAACGGTGGCCCTTCCTGGGCTTTGCGGTGGCTCTGCAGGCAGCCGGGCTGGAGAAAGGTGGGCTCAAGCTGAGCAGGTTCTTTCCTACAGGACTTCTCAGAGCCTTTAATGTAGTTATCATGACAGGTAACATTTACTAAGCACGTACTCTGAGCCGCTGCGGTACCAAAAGCTTTGTATTTGACCTCATTTTGTCTTCCACCGTGGGGGTGAGGAGAGAAGCAGGGACTCAGTGATCACAAACGCTCCCCTCTGTTCACAGAGCGAGCGAGTGGAGGCGTCTGGTCCTTACTGTGGGGCTGTCTGGCCGAGGAGCCTGTACCCTACCCACTATCCTCTTGGTCCCTCTGTCCCGTCTGGTCATCGCGATGAGCCGCAGGACGCCTCTCCTCCTTCCTCTGCTCCCCCATCCCTCCCTTCCCAGAGGTCCAGTGGGGCCCCTGGGAGCAGGGTTGATGGGCACTGGGCCGTTTTGCATGGTGGTTGGTAGAATGCGCCCTCTGGTGCCTTCATGCTTGGGTTCGATTTAAGGCTCCACGGCCTGTGCTGTGCGTCTTTGGGCAACTTGCTTAACCTCTCTGTGCCTTAACGTCTTCATCTGTAAACAGTGATGATCACTGTGCCTCACTTTAAGGTTTGGTATTGAGTGTTTATAATAGAGTTAATATATGTAAACTGCAGAAACGTCATAAGATGCCGGGCCAGGTGACTTTCCAGAGCCCACCTTGGGTCTGGAGTCTGCTCTGCAGAAGGGACGGGTCGGCCAGGCTGCTCTTGCCGAAATCAACCAAAAAGGCTGGCAGTGAGCTCTTCCCAGGCGGAAACAAAGCCGGTGGGAGACGGGAAAATAAACCCCTCTTCTCCGATGCATTTTAACGAGCGGCCAGCAGATGGCAGAAGCCAGCCAGGAACGGGAGCCTGCGCCCCACCCGAGGGCGGTGGCCGCCGGCTTTGAAACCGCGTTTGGTGGTTGTCTTAGGGATGGCCCGTGTGAGGGCCGCCCTTCATCGCCGGCGGGGTTCTTGGCCAGCACGGAGGGCCCGGGGCTCCCGCCTGCTCCCCGCGGGCACCGAGGCCCTCCTGGCCCCACAAGCTGGCCGCTGGCTGCCCGGAGCACCAAGGCTGGGGATGGAAGTGGTGACAGCGTGTCCCTGTCATTAAACGGGATTCTTGGCAGTAAGCCCGGTTCCGGCGGGCGCGGCTACTCTTGCAGTCATTCGGGGCGTTCTGTGCGCCTGGGCCTCCCCCGGGATCCGGGGTGCAGCGCGGACAGCGCACACTGGGTCACGAGGGGCCGCCGGGGAGCTCGCACCCCAGTGGGAGAACGAAAACGACGAGGTCGTGCCGGGTGCAGGAGAGAAAACGCCGGGGGGGCTGGGGAGAGGGTGGCCCCCGGGGCTGGAGGGGCTGCTCTAGGGGGCGCAGGGGTGCAGGGAGGTGGGGCCTGACTGCGCGGGAGGCGTGGCCGAGGGGCAGCTGGGCGGGGCGTCCAGGCCGAGGGCGCGGTGGGGGCGGGCCACGCTGAGGCGCCAGGACAGTGGGGTGCAGCAGAAGCCCCAATGGTGGGGGTCGGGCGCCGAAGTCTGGCCACTGGACGCAGGGTCAGCGCCCAGATGGCCAAACGCAGCAATGCCACGCGGCCCCACCTGACGGCTCACGTGCCCGTTGCTGAGAATTTGGCTTGTGAGCATCAGTGACCCCTCATTTCCGCGCCCCCCACCTCCGGTGGGTCAGGTCGCCCAGGGCGGCTGCGAGCATCCTCGAGCTGAAGTCCCCACCCTGTGGGCAGCTGCCCAGCTCTGGTCGGCACACCTGGCCCTTTCTGCCACCCGCCGGGGGCCCCATGCTGGTTCCAGGGGCCTCTCGGGGACCCTCTGGCCTGGCCGAGCCACAGCAGGAGGCTTCCGGCTTCCTGTTCAGCGTGTCACCTTCCTCCCTGAGCGCTGGAAGCAGAGACGCATTCCTGACATCTGAGAACAGCCAGAGTGACAGTTCCTCAGACGCAGGCTCAACTCATTAGGCTGTGGGAGGGGACTTCTGTGCCCAGGCCTCGCCGTCAGGCCCTGCCCATCCTGTCCTCCCGCTGTCACCTCCTGTGGCTGAGGACGCAGCGAGGCTTCTGGGGAAACGAACCCACACAGTGGGTGTTGAGGCCTGGGCGATAGTGCGTGGGGACCGGGAAGTGCCCCCGCAGGAGAAACTGAGCAGGTCCTGGAGATTCCGCCACGGAGCTCCTGCGTCCTGTTCGCGTGGCTCTCCGGTGCATGCACACAGAGATGTACACGCACACACCATATCTGCACACACACGCATGCACACAGAGGTACACATAAACACACGGACAGACTGACACGCAACACATCTACACACGCATGCATGCACACAGAGATGTACACGCACACACCATATCTGCACACGCACACATGCACACAGAGGTACACATAAACACACGGACAGACTGACACACAACACATCTACACACGCATGCATGCACACACAGATGTACACACAACATATCTACACACGCATGCATGCATACAGAGGTACACATAAACACAGACAGACACACACTGACACGCAACACATCTACACACACATGCATGCACACACAGATGTACACACACACACCATATCTGCACACACATGCATGCACACAGAGATGTACACACACACACCATATCTGCACACACATGCATGCACACAGAGGTACACATAAACACACAGACAGACTGACATGCAACACATCTACACACACATGCATGCACACACAGAGATGTACACACAACACATCTACACACACATGCATGCACACAGAAGTACACATAAACACACACAGACTGACACGCAACACATCTACACACACATGCATGCACACAGAGGTACACATAAACACATACAAACACAGACACATAACACATCTACACACACATGCACACACAGAGAGATGTACACACAACATATCTACACATGCATGCATGCACACAGATGTACACATAAACACATACACACACAGACACACACAGACATGCAACACATCTACACACACATGCATATGTGCACACACAGGTAGACGCACTCATGTATACATTCCCCTCCGCCTTCGATTAGAAAGCAGGCGTCTCGCACGCATGTGTCATGCACAAATCCCTTGCGGGTTGACACATGAGTGCTTCGGTGGTTCGAGGGTATTTAGAAGGTCGGCCGGGGTGTTCGGGTGGCCTGGGAACGTGTTAACGTTTCTTCCGTTGCGCATAAGGGGGCAGGGGCTTCTGCTGTCTGAAATCTGCTCTCCAGAGCGTCTGCAGGAGTGGACGATGCGTGGAGAAGGAGGGGTGCCTGCACTTGAACGTGCACTCCTGGTGGGGGTCATTCTCTGATCGGTCAAGGTCAAACGGATTGAGAACCAGGGAAGGACAGGGTTGACGTGATGGCTCTGCCTCCTTTTGTCATTAACAAGAAAAATAACAAATGCCCCAAGAACCCTGCCGCTGAGTAGTCGAGGGGGATCCTCTCTTGGGGTCCCCACCGGTGGTCAGGCCCGGCCCCGTGCCAGCCGCTGGTCACCACCCAGGCCTTGCCAAGTGGAGAGCAGAGAGCTCTGTCACTCATGGTGCCAGCCACGAGCAGGGCCCGTAATTAACTGGAGCCGCAGCTGATTGATTTTCCGAGGCTGGCGCTCAGGCTGGGTGCCCGGTGGGTCTGTCCTGCCCAAGTGCCGCCGCCTGCCCGGAGCCAGCTGCAGCTGGGGTTTCTCCGTAGCTTCTCTGCGGGCGCCCGGCCCTGGCCGTCCACTGTGGCCCGGCCGGCGGGTCTGTGGCCCGGCGGCTGTAGCTCTCCGGGTTTCAGCCAGAATCCGCTCGTGGCCCGAACGCTCATGTCGCTTGTGGGGCGGCTTCCGCGCTGGGGGGACTCATGTGAACAGAAGCCACTCTGCTCCTTCCTCCTCGTCGGCGTCTGCCCTGCCAGGGAGAGCACCGGCCGACGCGGCACTCGGGGACAGGAAACCAGTTAAACACCTGGGGTCACTTCCCTGAAAGAAGTCCTATTTGGGGGCTGCCCACAAAGCCCAGGCCGCGAGGACACCCGCAAGCCCAGGTGAACCCAAACACGTTTATTGTCGCCCGGATTCTGTCCCGGCCCGGAGGTGGGAGGGGACGGGCCTGTCTCGGAAGAGTCAGGAACTGCTGAGCAGGTGCTTTGGAAGTGCTGAGCAGACATCTGTGAGCCCGGACGAGCGGCCGCACCCGAGCGCGGCCCTCCGCAGCCCGACAGCTCCTGTCCCCGGAAATTCATTGCAGAGTGGCGGCGGTGACTGGGGAGTCACTAAATCTGGAACGCGTTAGTCACACGGAGAACCCCACTTTCCGTGCGTCTCCGGCCGGAGCCGCTGCTCTGCGCAAAGTCACGTGACCTGCAAAGGCCCGGCGCTGGGGGCGGGCTCTGAACCGGGGCGCAGAGAGCACCCTAAGTGCGCGGCCAGGTCTCCTGCGGTGGGGCGAGGGCCCGGAGTTGCTATGGAAACACCTCCCGGAACTGGACGCCCTGGCGTGAGGCCCCTCCCCCGCTCTGGGCCCGCGCTCCGCCTGCCCCACGGGACACCAGGAGGGTGCCGGGCACCCCAAAACTGACACCGACCGCCTACGGGCTCCTCCCAGAGTGTTCTCCACATCTCCCAGTTGGACCCCCCTGTCTCCACAGCAAGCGACGCCCCATGCTAAATGCAGCCACTTCACTGTCATTGTCGTGGGCAGCTTATCCTGGAGGCGGGGTCTGAGCCGCCTCGGGGTCATTCCCGGGTATTCCGAAAGCGTCAGAAGCCAGGAAAGCTTCGGAAACCACGTGGCTGTCCTTCAGGGACCAGCACGAGTCCAGGACAGGTGTCCCTGTGGTATAATAAAGGCTTTGCCCCTGGTTTCTGAGAGGAAACCTCTAAATCCTTGGATTTCCTGGGAAGAGGGAGTATTTCTTATTCGTGGGTGGTCCCGTGGAACACACCTGGTTCATGCTAGTGAGGAGACTCGCGGTGGGCGCTGGCCCTGCTGGAGAGGCCCGCCACGGGGCGGGCCGTGGGCACCGTGGTCGCAGCGCTTCGCTCCTAGTACGAAGCCAGGAAGAGGCTGCACCAGGGTTTCTAGACGCGGCGAGCGAGCGTTTCAGTGTCAGGAGCGACTATAAGGCACACAGACCGACCAGCCCTCCGATACAGGACTAGCCTTCGGCCTGCCCCCTGACGGCCGCTGGCTGTCCCTCCCCGGTCCCACGGGAGGCGGTCCCTGGCTGAGACTTTCATCAGCAGCGAGATGGGAACGCGGCTCGCCGTACCCATCAGAAACAGCGATGCGACGCGGACGCTCTGCCCTGCTGGGTGCGAAGGCCTTCCCGGGCGCCACTCTGGGGACCTCCCCAGATCGCACGGCCAGGTCCCCACTGTCACCTCCGCCACCTCACGGGGGAGGAAGGCACGGACTTCAGACGGAAATGGGGGCTGCCGGGTGGAGATGGGGCCCAGGCCAGCCGAGAGTCCGAACCCCGCAGTCCCCGCTATTCCTGAAGCTCAGCTCGGCCCGGTTTCCGGTTTTACGCCTCAGGTGCGTGTGCGTTTCCCCCGGCGACAGCAGCTGCGCCTGCGTTTTGTGAGAGGTCGTTAAGGACCAGGCTGCTGGATAACTTTTCGGTTATTTGCATTTCACCTTTCCCAAGAATCATGGGAAGCGTCTGGACGAGAACGCCGGATCAGACGATAAATTATTCAACAGCAGGACAGAACGATCTGCTGCACTAAACCTAAGGATGCGGGGCAGACAATGGGAATTCCGCCACCTTCCTCATCCGGTCTTGAGAGAGAGTCACGGGATCCACTCCGGGTGAAGGCATCAAGTTTAAGCCTCAAATTACTTCCTAATCGGGCAGATTGAAAGCTACATCCCTTAAAATACACCAGACAGCTACACACGATCTTTGCTTTTCTCAGTATCGTCTAAGGAATCCAGATGCTACTGCAATAACCGCTCCATAAACAAGCAGCACACCCAGCCGCGGGGCCGACGTTGGGCATTCATGACCTCTGGCCCCGGGCCAGGCCTTTGCCGGCGCTCAGATGGCCGTGGGGACAACCACACGGCCAGGAGGGGGGCCAGCGCAGAACGTGCTGACCGTCAGGTGTGTCTGCGGACATCTTCGCAGATGAGGGGCGGCTCTCGGTTCTGGGACTCGGGGTAGGAGAGGGTGACAGATGAGTGTAACTCGAGCGTGCTTAGGTGCTCGACTTATTCCAGCTCCACCAGCGTAACAGAGGTGAGACGGCCAGCATTTACTGGGGGCTCGTGCGGCCGGTCGCACGGGATCCTCACGGCTGAGCAAGGCAGCGCGTGGGCCAGGCCGAGGGCTGGGGAGGCGGAGCGGCTGCCCCAGACGCCTCGGGAAGGAGCTGGGGCGCGGGTTCAGCTGCTTCCCGCGTTTCTCTTGGGTTCGAGCTGCACTTGCGTCTTTCAAAACTGCTCCAGGTAACTCATGGTTTTGCAAAACAAATTTGATTTTGAGATTCAGCAAATAAGTACATTGTTAATGTTTATTCTTTCATCTGATAAATAAGAACATGTTTACAAAGATAATGTGCTCACCTGCTGTAAACATTTCGAACAACGCAAAGAGCACAAGGACAAATTAGGGGCCACCCCAAGCCTCTCCCCTAATGTAATACCATGCAGAGTATCCCTCGGGACGTGCTCCACCCCAGACTGTCCCACGACACAGGACGCACCAGAGATGGTTGGGAAGCGTGTGTTCACACAGTGAAGGATCTGGTGAGTTCTGCAGTGAACGAGCCCGCCTGGCTCGCTCCAGCCTCCCGGCTCCCAGCCCAACGTGTCCATGGAGTGCGGTCGCA
>CM053504.1:1195687-1212346 GCA_028627145.1 Eidolon dupreanum | reverse complement strand
CCACGGGGCTCACCTTTACCTGGAGCCTCCTGGCGGCTCCGCCCACGGGTCTCGCCTTCTCTCCTCGGCTGTGGCCTTTACCGTGGGAATCATCCTTTGTGAACGAGATTCCTGCACAGTCCCCCCACCCGCCCCAAGGAGCTCCGGGCACTGTGAGAGGTTACGCTTCCGCGGCTCTGGAGTCCAGACCGCCCGGTCCCGCTGGGGCTCAGCAGTGACACCGTGGTGACGCCCAGGCTCCTTGGGCCTTCGTTTCCGCGTCTGCACGGGGCAGGACGACCCCGCTTCCGGTGAGCAGCTCCCCACGCTTAGCGAGCGGCCAGCACACGCGACCGGATAATACCGCTTGGGGCTGGAGGTGGTCCCCTTGCTTCCCTCTTGCCGGAACGAGGCCATCAGCTGTGTGCGCCTCTTCCCACTTTGGCCGGGCTTGCCTTCTCTGGCTGGGGGGGCATGCCCCCACGGGTGTGTGGCTGGGGGCCGGAGGCCAAGCGAAGCCACCAGGAGGCCTGGTGTGTTGAGCTGGGGCACAGTGTCCTCCACGGCCAGGGTCTGGGCGTTTGGGAGCCAGGGCGGCAGGCGCGGTTCCCCCACGGAGGGGATGAGACTGCGGGCTCCGCGGGGTGCTGGCCTCAGCCGCCGGCAGGCCGGGGCCGGGGGATCGGTGAGGCCGCTCTCCCAGCATTTCCGTGTCCCTTACACGAGGCTGTGTTCCAAAGCCACGTGGCCCTGGTGACGGAAGGAGCAGAGTTGGGACTTGAACCTGGTCTTTGGGCTCCAGGGCCCTGCTCTGAGCCGAGAAGCGCCTTCTCCGGGGGCGTCTCCTTGTGGTGACGCGGCCCCGGGCTCTCGGCTGCCGGGGTGAAGGAAGGAACGAGGTGGCGGGAGGAGGGAGTGCAGCCCGCGGGCGTCTTCACGCCAAGGGTGCCCAGCAGCTGGACGTGGCCGCTGCCCTGACACGGGAGAGCTGGGTGAGCCCGAGCTCGGAGGCGAAGCGAGGCGAGGCTGCAGCCAGGGGGCCGGGTGCTGGCCCGGCGTGGGGCTGGCTCCACGGTGGGAGCCCGGTGCGTGGGGCGGGGGGGCTCTGCGGCCGCCAGGCCCGGGGAGGTCCGGGGGCGTCGGGTCAGACTTCGAGGCTGGCAGGCTTCTCCACGCCGGCCGCGAGTGTTGTTCACGGAGCATTGTGCTGTCTCATCAAGAAGACACATCACTGAATTTGAAAACCTCGCTGCTATCATTCTGTCAAAGGTGTGGCCCTCGGTCTTTGTCCTGCTGACGGTCACAGAGCTGCTGGTCCCACGCCAGACGCGGAGCCGCGGGACTCGCTCGTGCTGACGTTGCCCCATCCACGCACACACCTGCGGAGCGGCGTCGCTCGGTCAAACAGAACGTGAGTGTGTAATTTTGACGGACGTCGCCAAATTGCCCTCCCTAAGGGGGTGATAGATTTTTTCCTTCAAAGTGTTGCTCTGATGGCGGATGTACGGAGAAGACGCAGAGCAGTCGGCAGTTTCGGTGACGTGTTCTCTCTGGGACGTTGGGGCATGGCTGCAGAGTTACCCAGCTGGGGGACAAACGAGGGTGGGGGGCCCCCGGGTGCTGCGCCCTGCTCCTCGCAGTGGGGCCCTGGTGCGAAGGGTCCCGGGGGCGGAGGCAGGAGCGGCCCATTTCCAGGAGACTCCGGTCTCCTGCCCGTCCCGTCCGAGTCTGGCTATTTTGTTTTTCCTGGATCCTGTAAGATCCCTTTTAATTGGCTCCTTGGGGGCCGGTTCGCGGGGCTTCTTGCCCTCCTAATTCACTGCACCAAGACACCTGCCGTACCTGTCCAGCTGGAAGCGACCCGATTAGGTGACGTTAGAAATTCCTGTCACATCCCCTTCTGGTCACATCTGAAAAATTAAAACCCTAAGTTTGTCTTTGTTCCCTTTTTGGAAAGAAACCAGCTTGGCAAAGTTCCTGCTTTTTGTGACCGCTTTTGAGACCAGATCTTAATGGGGAGTATTAAGAATATCTTTGTATAGTCAAAGGGGCGAAAAGGAAGTTTTCATTTAAAAATCGCAAAACAGGTGTATGCGGGAAATGGTGAGAGCTTTGTGGGTCCCTCCCTGGCAGAGCCTGTGAGAGGCAGAAAGAGCAGTGTCTTCTCTTTGACCAGACGGTAGAAGCCGGTCCACTGGCCTCAGGGAGGGGAAGGGCCTTCTCTTCATGCTGGGAATTTGTTTTCAACGAGAGATTCAGAATGCCTTTTTCTTTTTTCTTTCTTTTAATAAAGGAAGGATCTAGTCAGTTGACCAGGGATTAGCCAGGATTAAGGGCCGGTTGACTCTGCGATATTTCTACCTGCCTGCTGTGCATATGCGAGAATTAACAATGGCAAATAATCAAAAGGGTATTAAATGTGCGTGGGGCCGCAGAGGGACAGCCCCAGCCTACCTGGCTGCCGTGCGGGCCCTGGAGCCTCACCTTGCCTTGCTTGAAAGCTGTGTGGTTTTGAATTTATAATTTCAGATCGCCCAGGTGCGTTGCAAACAGCCATGACTTGGGGTGATTTTCTTTAATGGCAGAGTCGATTAAGAATCCAGGTTTTGTTATTGCTGGGCTCGTTTATCCCTGGTGGCACCGTTAATGGCGGAGACACATTGGAACAGCACAAAGCGCCTAAGAGCGGTGGGGTCAGGCCCAGGAAGGCGGCCAGCGCCTGGCCGCGACCATCACGGCCACTTGACAAGAGATGGAAGCCACAGGGAACGATTCCGACCACAGACGTGCTGTTCACCGGCTTAGCGACATCTAACTCAAAAGCCTGGAAGGACGATTTGATTAATTCTGTATCAGCGAACATCGGAAGTCGGAGCGCCTTAGAAGATCAAGGCTTCGGAATTCTCCTGGGGAAAAGACACCAGCCAAGAGGCACAAAGAAAACCTCCGTTTCTGTTTGTCGGAGGAAGGCATGATTGTGCCGCTTCCTCCTTGAAGAAGTTTACAAACATTTGCAAGTTGTCAGAAATAATTAGTCTAAAACTGTTTCATAAACCACGGAATGAAACAGCACGTGCCTTGTTGAGATCAAAGGGCTTCTCCCACCTTCTTGTAAATCCAAATTTAATTCTTTTGAAAGCAAACTCTGGGAATTACGGTGGTTTCCGTTGAGCGCTGATAGCAGGGGGAGGGGAGCAGGAGCCTCACACAGAAAGTCGGCGGGGAAGGGAGGGGGGAGGCCACGCCCCAGAACCGGACAGAGACCTGAGCTTGGAGATGCTCCGTGCTGTGGACCAGGCCCTTCCTGCTGGAAGCTCAGGCCCAGAGTTGCTTCCTGGGTTGAGCTGGCGATGCTGTACCCGTGATCTTGACCTTGTAAGGTGGGAGCGAGTGTGTACACCCGAAGTTCTACAAATAATCCTGCTCGAGGCCTCCGCACAGGCCGGTCCCTCTGCCGGGTGCACGCGCCTCCCTGCAGCTCTCGTGCTGTGTCAGGCTTCGCCTGCACCTCACACCTTCCGGAGGCCCCAGTGGCCCCGGCAACTGCATCCGCCTCGCGCACCTGGCCACGCACTCTGTCTCTCTCTCCCACGCACCTGAGCACCTGACACCTCTGTCCTCCACCCGGCTCCCGAGGACAGGCCGTCACCCGCTCGTTCGTGCTGCTTCCTCGGGCCTTGGACCGCACTAGCTGCTCAGTAAACACCTCCTCCTCCACTAGGAGCCGAGGGCTGGAGAGCGGAGGGCGGTGGGGGCGCCCCCGTGTCTCAGACACTCAGTTCTCAGCAATCAGCCACGCCCTCAAAACACGGCACGGTGACCCCGTGAAAGCGAGCGAGAAGGATGGTACCCCAACTCCCCGGTGGCTCCTGAGACAGGAAGTCAGCCTCTCCCGGCCTGCAGACCGCAGCAGCGAGTGGGAATCCTCGGCACCCGGATGGCCACCACACGCAGGAACGTTCTGGAACCAGTCCCACCCAGGGAGAGCCTGCATGAGAAGCGGCTGGATAGGAGGGGCAGAAACGCGTCTCCGAAGTGCTTGCTTAATATCAGTGTCACAAAGTTACTAATGGCCGAGGAGCTCAAGACAGATGATGCACTTTGGAATTTAAAACGCCTTTTCCTTTTTTTTTCCCTGTGTGAAAGCAATACATCCTCATTAGATTTCTGCAGCATTTGCATTTTCATATGTTCTGTGAAAGTCAAAGCCCCTCCATTTAATTCCCCCAAATTTCAAGCAACTTTTTGCTCTGTAGATATATGCTAGCATCTCACTGTTAACTTATTTTACAAAATCGAGAAAAAACTAAAGCATTCTCCTTGAACTTGCTTTTTTAACAAGAAACTGTGGCTTCCGTTCTGGGGAAGCGCTTTCTCCCCAGCTTTCCTCCTTTGTTCCAAACGATGAAATGGCCGTCGTTTATTTCACCAGTCCTGTGTTGATGGAAATTTGGTTGTTTCTAATTTTTCACTAGTACAAATCATGCTGCAAAGAGCATTAAAAAATTTATATCCCTGCGTAATTGGGTGAGGGATTCTGCAGGATAAATTCCTTCCTGGAAGTAGAACTCATGGGGCAAATGGCTGAACATTTTAAATATTAATTGACATCACCAAATTGCCATCTACGAAAAGGTTGTGAAAAATGTGTATTCTCAACGATCCGTGAGAACTTACACCAGAGGGGATGCTTTGGGCTGGAAGTGACAGAAAACCCGACTCAGAATGGTTTGGATGACAACGTGTGGGACTGTGTGACGGGGCGTTTGCCACAGGGCTGCACAGGTCCCGTCAGAGCCTGGCCACCTCTGCCCCGGGCTCAGCTCCGCTGTCTGCGGCGTGCTTGCCATAGTCGACAGCCTCTCCTCATGGCCACAAGAAGGCTGCCAGAGCAACCGGCCTCCGTGGCCCACGGTCCACATCGGGAGGGCAGAGCTGCCTGGAACAAGCCCCGCGAATCATGCTGACAGAGCCCACTCCGATGTGGGTCATGTGCTCACCCCCAGACCAATCAGTGTGGCCAGGGCCATGTGATATAGAAGTTGGTTTAGTGCAAGGTCACACGTTCTAGTCTTAGGACAGGATGTGGCTTCTGCTCGCACCCTGTGGAGGAGACTGGGAGTCGGGTCTGGTTCGTGGGGTGCAGCCTGGGCCTGCCCCCCACGCTCAGAAGGGTCCCGTGTTTGCTTGGCTTCATGCTCTGCTGTCGCCGTCTTCAAAGTCTGGATAATTGTCGCATGAGGGGTGACACATTCACATTCTGCACGGGGACCCGTAAATCACGCAGCCAGTCGCAGATGGAAGTCGGGGCCACTGCTAGATGAAGGGGAAACACAGCCGAATCGGCCGCTGCAGTGGTCTGTGTGAACCAGTAGGATCCAGACTGAATTTCTCCTTGAATAGTTTTGTCAATTGCCAACTCTAATCCTTTGTCCCGTATGTAAAATTTTCCATGGGGCTGGGCTAGATGTCTTCAAAGCACGAAGCAGCTTCGCTGTCCCCAGCGATGATGTCTGCCTCCCTTAGGCTACAGAAATTAGCCTGTTCCTGTACCAACTACGGAGGTGGCGCTATTCGCAAACAGAAGCGGCCTCAGTTGCATTGGTGTTAAAAAGTAGCCGTGGATTAAAAGGAAAAACAAAACCCCAAACCCTCAGTTACAAGAACGAGAAAATCGAATGGATGGGCCCAGCTTTATTCACCTCTTAGCAACCACCAGTGTGATGGAAAATTTCCAATAAGAAAATCCTATGGTTTAGGGCAACGCTTTTTGAAGATTCTTATAAACTGATAACAGCTTCATGTAGTGGATTCACAAGTAACACCATTATTTTCCTCTGAAGAGCAAAGCAGACACTTACATGGCATCTGAGTGTGCTTTCCCTCTCTGCACCCTCATAAATGGTCCCGTCCATACATTCCGGTGGAAACTATATTATGTGGTCCGCCTTCCAACGCAGCGGCTAATGTTTAACTTGGCTGTCAGCACGTAGACAGACTCTGATGAGACCACAGAAGTGCCCACAAGGGCGAAGTCCTTTCTGCCCTCCCACCTCCTCCCTCCTGTCACTCACTCTCAGTCCCCGCCCCTTCTCAGAGGGAGCCACTGTTCTCACTTCTGTCTCCTTCTAGAACATTCCATGCATTCAGTTACCTATCTACCTACCACCTACCTATAGATACATATAGATAACCGCAGAAATTATCTAAATTTGTTTGTTTTGAAATAAAAGGCATCATCACGTATATCTGTTTTGACCATGATCATATGCAGTTTCACCTCACGCTTTTTAGCTGCAGGAGAGTTTTTGTGGTATAGAAGTATTCCACATTTGTATAGCCTCCATGCACCTTTAAGTGAATTTGTGATTTTTTCTATTTCACAAAAAAATGCTACAGTGAACATCCTGGCGTATGCCACTGAGGCTGGCGTGTTTGTCCAGCGTGGACCACAGGGCGTGGCAGTTTGGGGGTCTCCACAGAGTGGGTTCTGCGATGGTTGACTGGGGCTCTTCTCAGGACCCATACATCTGGGAAGCAGAGGCAGTGAGGTGGGGCAGAGTGGGCCTTGGGCTGTGATGAAGTGGGGGTCACTTTGGGCTGGGCGTTGGCACCCCACTTCAATCCATCACTGGATGTGTGCTGCCCCGGGGTGCGGCTTTGACCTTGCTGTCTTTGGCAATCCATGGGGTAGGGAAGGCAGGGGGATGCAGGGCTTGGCTGTGGCCGTCAGCCAGGAACACTTGGGGTGGCCCGAGGACCGGAGGCCAGCCCTGAGGAGGGGTGTGGGCAGAGCCCCCACAGGCCCAGGCATCCCCATGTTTAAAGAGCAGTGTCAGACTGCCTTTAATGGGCGTGGACTCGTAGGGTGGGTGGGGGTTGGAGCGGTGGATCACTCCATTTCAGAGGCAAAAGACATTGCCAGGTCGCCCAAGGCAAGTTCAGTGGCATCTAGGACAAGTGCCACCAACCTGCATTTTTGTAACCCTTCCCCCAAACAGCCTTATTTGCATCTGCGTAGAGGATTTCATTCCATAACCCAGACCAAGGCAACCGAACCACATCTTCCCCTCCATGCACATGGCTCCAATAGTGACTGTGCTCAGACACCCTGGCCAATGCCTCTTCCGGAGCCTGAGACGCCACGTGGAAATCGTCACCCTTAGCCCACGCTGCTCCTGGTGGCCCCGTCAACTGGAAGAACTCGAATAGATTGGGGTTTAATAACTTATTTTTACACAGTAAATTTTATTAAACGTAAGGAATCATTAGCCAAAACACTTAATTAGAATCATGGCCCAATTAGATAAATGCTAAGGAGAGGTCTCTAAATTTATTGCCCAGTGATCTATGGGCTTGCTCAGTAATACACTCCCAGAAACCTCCTTAATGAAGCTATTAAGTACATAAATATCATATGTGCCAAATGGTGAAATTTAGTGATGATCTAACCCAATTCTCTTGCTAAGTAAATAAGCCCTATTGAAAAAGCCACTAATTTATGCCAATGACAACCACAGGATGAAACCCCACCTGCCTGAGATCAGACCTTGGGAGGCTTGGGAGCGAGGGGCTGCTTGACCCCAGCAAACCGGCGGCTTTCGACCTTGCCTGGTTGTGCTTCTCGAGCTTTCCTTCTTGCGAATGCAGAGCAGGAGCCACGGGCCTCAGATGCGCCCGGCTTTAATTTGCCCGGCTGACTGACAACTGATGTGGCGTCCAGTAGAAGTGCCTCCTCCGCTCACAGACTGCGCTGAGCGCTTGGCTGACTCGGCCCCTGGACCGGCTGTGGTTTGGGAGGGCTGCAGGTGTGTGCATCTGCAGGCGTGGCCTCGAAGGCACCCAGCTCCCCCTCGGCTCCCACCCTCGGAACCCCGCTCATCTGAGCGGTCAAACTGTCCTTGCCAGGGGGCGGGTACCCCTCACGCTCCCAGGGAGCCTAGAATCGTTCAGCTTAAAAACAGAACAGCCAGTTATTTAACCAGCGTAACGGGTTTATTTGGGAATAGGAGAGAATTGCGATTTGGGACAAAATGATCATCAGTAGATGACAAGTGATAATTAAGAAAAATGGCCTTGTATGGCATGTTGATGAGCATTTTGATATCCACAAAATTTCTTTCTTGCAGTTGTTAGCCAGGGTGAATACTTCTGAAGCCATATGATGAAAACCCAAGATGCTGACCCAAATCACGGAGTCTTCACTATATCAAGCATCTTTTATCTTTCAAAAAAAGAGAAAACTAAGCACCTTTACACACAAAAAATAGGTTTTTGTTGCTCTATATTTTTATTTCCAATAAATTTGGGGAGATTGGGCTGTGGGACTGGTGGCCTGGGTTGGAATCATGACCCTTTGTGACTATATCCTTGTCCTGTTCTCATGTACAGCCTTGGAGGCATAAAAGCATATTTTCATAAAACCAACCATTCTCTATGAAAGCAGATTTATCATTCCAATCCATCATTAATTTCCCAATGACGTTCTCACGGGCCATAAAGAAGACTTAGAGCTCTTTATGGAAATTTTATTCCAGGGAAAACGGCCTTCGAACACGGTCCGCAGGGCCCCTTTTAACCTCTGGCTCCCGTGTTGTCATTAGGAAGCTATAAAGCCGTTCCCTGCCAGCCTCGCTCTCCCTCTCTGTGCTTCTGGAAGCAGGCAGTGCCTCCTGGAGCAGAGGGCGAGCCGACGCAGTCACCGCGTCGTGCTCGGGGCCGGTCCCCAAGGCCTGCTCGGGTGGCAGTCTTCCGTCACCTTTTACGAGTACATCAACTGATTTGCAATTATGTTTAGATTATCTAATAAAACCTGGTGACACTTTAGCTTACAGTTCATGTCCTAGTGAAAGGCTCCCGATGTTATTGCCGGAGAACCCATGTGCCAAGCCAACGTAAACCTTTTATTCTGGGCTGGACAGCTGGCTGTTTAGAGAAGGGAGACGGGGGGCCCAGGGGCCATGGCTTCTGACGATCCCTGAGGGCTTCATTGTCCCTGTTGCGTCTCCCTCCCGGAACTCGGGGAAGCTCGGCTCGCCCTTCCTCCCTCGTCGATCGTGTGAGCGTGCGACTGTGACGTCGGCCCTTTCGACTGCGTCCTGGGCGCACGGTCCATGCCGCCCGCCGACCTCTGGGTCGTGTTCATCCTGCACGGCTGGAGCGGCGTGGCCGCCTGGTCAGCGGCAGCTCCCTTCCCACTCCCCGAGCCTCGGCACCCCCTGCTCTGCCTTTGAACCTGACACCTCTGGGCCCCTCGTGTAAGTGTCCGCGCGGGGCCAGCTTACTTCACGGAGGCTCCGGCTTCCGGGGCCGCCCGCGTGCTGCAGGGCGGCCTGTCTTGTCGTGGAAGGCTGGACAGTGTTCCTTGGTGTGGACACACCACACCTGCTTCATCCCCGCACCGGCTGGCGACCCTCCGCGGGCTCCCGCGCCCCGGCTCCTGGGAGTCACACCATGGTGAGCACGGACCTTGTTTCGGTTCCTGGGGATCGATGCCCCGAAGCGGGAAGGGGCTTGAGACGCCCGAGGTCGTGGCTTTGGGGTTGGGCAGCAGACGCGAGAGCCGAAGGAGTCCCCGCGGGGCCGGCTGCCGGCGGGCGTGTTTCCCAGAGAACGAGGCTGTGACCCGGCTCAGGAAAGGCTGTCGCCATCACTGGCCCCCAGGCGACATCAGGCTCAGAGGTACCCAACAGGTCACCTCCCCCAGGGGACATCTGCCGCGTCTGCCGACATCGAGGTTCTCACGCCGTGGGGTGGCGTGTGCCACGGGCCGACTGAACTGGGAACCAGAGTCCCCGGAAGCACCGTGAGCAAAGAGTCGCTTCCAGCGCCCGGCACAGGCGGCCCCCGTGCGTGGGTGTCAGCGAACGCCGGGCAAGTCGCGGGCGTGGGTCACCTCGTGCGGATGCCCGACACCCAGTCGTCCCCCACGCAATGCCATCTTTGGTATTCTGCAGGAGAATTCTTAGATTTGCTTAAAGAATATCTTATTCTGTATGATGATATGAAGAAATCTAGAGAAAAAAGAATAATCTAGGCATGTTGGCTAATTTAAAAAAAAAAAAAAAAACAGCTTCCGAAACTAAGAGAAACAAACAGCCTCTGAGTTGCAGGCTTATGAAATATTTATTCAGTGGCAGAGAAGACACCGACGGCGGAAATGAACTTTGCAAAGTAATTACTTCTGATCCCAGCCAAACGCACGCGGAGGCCTTTAGGTAAACAGCGTCTCTGACGGGCGCGGGGTGACTGCGAGGCAGCTCTCTGCTCCTGAAAGAAACGAGGAACGAGTCAAAGCCAGCAGCTCGTCCAAGCGCCTGTCAAGCAGTGCTCCTGTGTGGAATTTTCTAGACGATGCTCCTTGAGAAGAGAGCGGAGATGCGAGCAGGGGCAGACGAGATAGGATCGAATGGCAATTAAGCCGCCGAGGCAGAGGAGCACCTCCTGAAACCCCCAGTGGTGCGCGTGCGTGTAAACGCAGTGTGCCGCCCATGCCGACGCAGATCCTAAAATGACATTAAAACGGAAATCCACTCAAACGGGGCATCTCCTGGGGAAATGTCACTGCTTATGTTACATTTGTTTTCCGTTTTGTTCCGGGGGTCTTGAGAGGCCGGCGTTATCGTCAGCAGCCCCAGTGGAAGGAGGGTTTCTGGGAGTGGGGAGCATCTGGGGGGTTTCACGTGAGTTCTCTGCGGAGAGTTTGTGCGAGCGCTCTGTGTGTGTGTGTGTGTGTGTGTGTGTGTGTGAGTGTGTGTGTGTGTGTGTGAGTGTGAGTGTGTGTGTGTGTGTGTGAGTGTGTGTGTGTGAGTGTGTGTGTATGTGTGTGTGTGTGTGATCTACCCAAGCTTTGCCCAGGGCTGAGCCTGCCTGGGCGCTGTGTCCGGGGGCGTGTGTTTGCCTGTCATCTTTTACCTTTAGATTTTAACCTCTGTCCGAGCAGGGCAGGGGCCATGCCCAGGCTTACTAAGCGGCAGGTAACACGACTGACCACAGAGCCCTGAAGAAAGTGACCCTGGTTCCAAGCTAATACATGGCTCACACCACGTGAGGGGAGCTGTCGAAGGCTCAGGAGGAACCTTGACCTTCCCCCGAACTGAGGGAGGGCGCGCTCAGGGAGGGCGCGTCCCCACAGACCCCGCAGACCCCACGGTTCAGTATGAACGAGTGTGCGACGGACAGGGAGGCGCCCGGCGAGGTGCGTGCGCTCAGAGCCCTCCCTGCGCCCCGCTGCTGAAGGTCAAGCACAAGCAGGGGCCCCTGGGAACTCGAGGCCGTGCCAGGGGACGGTCGCAGGAATAAAAAGCACACAGAGCAGGAGGAAGCCGGGCCCCCGTGCAGCAGGTGAAGGGGTGCGGGGGTGCGGGGGTGCTGGGGGTGGGGGGGCCGCAGCACCCTCTGCACGGCCAGCACGCCACCCTGCAGAGCGGGACAGCTGCCCTCCAGCAGCGGCGCCTGCCTTCGAGGCCTGGGCCCCACTGATGGCACCTCTGACGGACAAGCCGCCGAGGCTGCAGGGCCGAAGTCGCGGGCCAGAAGGCACTAAACTCGCCAGTCTGCTTCCTGGGCAGCCCCCTCCCCTGCATCCCGGCCCCTTCCCGCTGCAGCTGATGTCCTCCCAGGCGCTCTGTGGAAGACCCTTTTGGCTAAACTGGATGAAAAAAACTCGCTGGCTCAGCTCCCTGCTTTGAGTGCTTCCTGGAGCCCGCTTGCCGGGGCTGACGACATTCCTCTCTTCCACACACTCAAAGGCCCCTTCCTCCCCCAGCAGATGTGGCGGCTTTGCCAAGTGACAGTGAGAAGTAATTAGCACCCGAGCCCCACTGCCTGCTACCTGCCTGCCGCGGTTCCCACGTTGCTGTCAGCGGCTCCGAGCGCATGGATAATTCATGGCCGCGTCTGGTGCACAGACAGGGCTGCGTCGGCTGCCGCTGGGACAGCTCGGTGAACGGGGTGGGGGAGGTTCCTGCCGAGCAGGGACTCTGCACACACGGCTGTCAGACCGCCAGCTCCACCCGGCTCTTTGGAACACGAGACACCCCATCAGCCCAAAGCAGAACCCTGAGGAGGGCTAAGATGGTTTGGGGGTCCCCTACTCCCCCTTAAATGCTCGGCTTCTATCTTTTGAGGATTCATTCATTCACCCAATGTGTCTTCATGGAGCCCCAGTGACTGAATGCATGAATCTGGACGTCTGTCCTTGCTGTCAGCAAGGACGAGCTGATCCTGACAGCTTCCTGTGTCCCTGGGATGCGGGGGGTGGGGGTTCTAGGAGACAGAACTAAGGGGGTGAGCCCTCAGGAGCCTGGCTCCAGCTTACCGGGGCAACGGGCTTTCTCCCGGCATGTGACACTCGGGGTGGGGCAGTCCCCCGATGCCCCTTCCCGGCCAGCACACCCCTCCTCCCCAAAGGTCACCTCCATCCGACACGGAACACCCCAGCTTAGTTCTGCTTGTTTCTGGACGTTCTAAAGGGAATTGCACAGCAAGCTCGCCTTTGTCTGCGGCTCCTTTCGTTCTGCACTGTGTTTCTGAGACCCGCCCTTGTCGCTCACGGCGGCATCCCTTCCTTTTCACTGCTGCATAGTATTCCACTGTGTCCACACACCAGACCGACATATCCATTTTACTACTGATGGGCATTTGCACTTTTCCGGATTTGCGCTATTTTGAGTGACACCTCTATGTATGATTATCCTTAGAACCTTTTTTCGGTGGGTGTCGGCAGGCATTTCTGTTGGGTACAGACAGAATTCTGGGCTCCCTCGTGATTCTTTGGATTCCGGCAGCAGCCTGGGATGGGGTTCGCCTTGACCTAGCCCAGCCCGCACTCCTCATGCGCACCTGCAGGGACGGTCCAAGGCTCGGTGGACAGCACCGTGTAGTTCGCCCTCTGGGACGTTTAGGGCCAGGCTGCACCGCGCCTCCAAACGTTCTTCCCACGTGGAGTCACGCCTCTGCGACGTGGCGCTGTCCCTTCCCCTCTGTGCACCCCCCGACTCTGGGCTGCCCTCCCGACTTGTTTTGACCAACAGTGGGGAGGAAGTGACTCTGAACTGAGGGTGCAGGAGACCCTGCTGCTCCCCTTTTCACCGCCCAGGGCCCCGAAACCAACCGACGTGCTGTGCAGGAACCCAGGGAGAACGGCAGAGATGTCCCGGCCAAACCCGGCCCCCACCGAGCCGCAACCGGGGGAGACAGGAGGCTGTCACAGCCTTCGGTTCCACGTGGCCCGTCCTGCAGCAAGAGGGCGGCTGGCGACCCCAGGCCCGTGCCTTCGGTGCTCACGGTCCAGCTGCTGTTTGCGCAACCCCTGGAGAAGCGAGTGGCGCTCCGCGGACAAGCAGAGGGTTGCGACGAAAGTCGACCCGGTCCCACGCACGGCGCGGGCGGCAGGCAGAGCTGTGGTGGTGTCAGCTCTGTGCGCGTCCTCATCGGCATGTCTCCGCTGTGCAGGATGGCTGATTCGCCCACGCGCGTGTCTGTCTTGTTTCCTGGGTCACGTGGTCCCCATGTCCCTGCGTGCTGAGGGTGTCTGTCCGTCCGTCTGTGTTCTGGCTGCATGTCGGTTGCTGGTTGAGAACGGCGCCTGCGGCGTGCTGGGCAGAGGGTCGGGCGGGGTGCAGGGCGACCTTGGACACGTGGAGGAAGGGCGCCGGCCGTGGGCGGGAGGCAGCGAGGGGCTGCAGCGTGGAGGCGGGCCCCACCGCAGCGACAGGGCGAGAGGGGGTGGTGCCGCCTCCAGCACCTGTTTGTTATTCATAGCAGAAAGCAAAATTTTGCAGAAATAAGATAAATGTTCCATGCAATTGCACAAGTTTTCTTGTCAAATTAAAAACATGAACGGCATAGCGGCAGCTTAAATATTTTCTGCTTCCTTGTGCCACCTCCAGCAAAAAGAAGGAGGAGGCAGAAAACACGGAGGAAGATAAAAAGGGGAATAAAAATCCCAGCACAGGTGAGGCCAGGCTTGTTGGCTTCACAAATAACAGACTGTCCAGACACGTTACGAAAGGCCGCTGGCAAAGGTGTGAGGCAGGGTGAGGCCACTTTTGAAAATCGTCCGCGGCAGCTTCTGAGAGCACTTTGGCACTGCTGCGTTTGCTGTGCCGTGTGAGGGCGAGGCCAGTGTGGAGGGCAGACGAGCACCCAGCACTGCGCCCACCAGACCACATGAAGTCCGGCCCGTTCTGATGAAGTGCAAACCGCGGGTCCCATCCTGAAACAGGTGCAAGGCCACTCACACACGCCCCGCTGATGGTTGGCACAGGTGCCAAAGCAATTCAGTGACGTGAGGACAGTCTTTCAACAGATGGAGAAAACCCTGGGCCCATCCCTCTCACCTAATACGAAAATTAACACGCCAAGGATGACGGACCTAACGTAAAAACTAAAACCATAAACTTAAAGGAAAAAAAATAATAAAATCTTTGACGTCTAGGGCTAGGCAAATAGTTCTTACATTTGACACCAAAAGCATGATCAATAAAATTTGAAGAAAATGATGCAGTGGACTTCAAAAAAATAAAAACCATTTGCTCTGTGAAAACCTGTGTGAACGAGATGGAAAGACAAGGTACAGGCTGGGCGAAAAGATTTACAAACTCTATATCTGATAAAGGATCAAGACTTAACACACGCAAAGTATTCTCAAAACAAAACAGTAAAAAACCCCTCAATCAGTCCAATTAGAAAAAGGCAAACACCATGAAGAGATATTTCACAGAACGGATGTAGAAATGGCAAATAAGCACATGAAAAGGTGTTCAACATCATGAACCATAAAGAAAACGTAAATGAAAACTACAGTGAACTACCCCCACACACCTATCGGAATGACTAAAATGAAAACAAAACAGCGATAACACCAAATGCTGGCGAGGATGCAGCAAGACTGCTCGCTCGCATGTTCCTGGTAGGAGTAGGAAGCGGCACAGACGCCCTGGAAGGCCGCCTGGCTTCCTTCTCATAAACGAAGTTTGCAATTGCCATGCAGCCCAGCAAGTGCCCTCTTGGGCATTTATCCCAGAGAAGTGAAAACTTGTGTTCACACAAAAGCCTGCACACGGACACAAACAGCAGCTGATTCATCGTAACCCCCGCTGCGAACAGCCCGCACGTCCCTCAGTGGTCAGTGGTCAAGCAAAACGTCGTTCACCAAACCTTTGATGGGACACATGGAACACTCAGAGGGCCCCCACCGTGGACACACACGACCTTGCACGGACCTCAAGGGAGTTCGGAGCAAAAGCGGCCCACCCCCAAAGGTGACGGGCTTTCGTATGTCTGATCCCACTCACGTAACATCCTTGCAATGACAAAGTTACGGAGACAGAGGGCAGGTTGGCGGTTGCCTTGGTTTAGGGGAGGTGCTGGGGCGCAAGGGGCGTTGGGCTGTGATGGAGAAACGTGAGGTGTCCTGGGGATGAATCCATCCTCCATCTGGACCCTGGAGGTGGACACGTGAACTTGCACATGCGACAAAACTGCACAGACCTGCACACACACACACACACACACACACACACACGGGGACAGGTAGACCAATGAAATCTAAATGAGTGGATTGTATCAGCATCAATTTTCTGGTTGTGCGATTGCAGTCTAGTTTCGCGAGATTTACCACTGGACGAAATGGATATGGGTACACGTGTCTCTGCATCGTTTCTTACGATGACACGTACATCTACGATGATTTCAAAATAAAAAGCCTTCTTTTAAAAGGCAGTAAGACAGCAAACCTCGGGAGTGGCCCCGAAGGCTCACTTCTGCTGTAAAACAGGCACCAAGGGCAGGATCAGTACTTCCATAGACACCTGACAGGTGGATGGATGACTGTGGCATGCTCACACCCGCCGGCCCCGGTCTGCCTGAGTCCAGCTGATGGCTGATGTACTTGATTCTTTGCTGGCTTTGGTTGGTCTGCTGAGTTTTAAATATAAAATAATTTAAACTTAAATTATTTTGACAAAACATTAAATTATATTGACAAAGAATTAAATTATATTGACAAAACAAAAATACTTATAAAATATTAAAGGTAAACAATGAGTTTGTATGTATGAAGTTGTATAATTTCATATCCTGCTACCTTAATTCATTAATTGTTGCATGCTGTATGATAATTTTATCATATTGTATGATTCTCATATGATAATTTTATATCCTACTACCTTAAGTCATTGTTTTATTGTTTGCATTTCTTACTGGCACATTTTTTTAAACGAGAAAGAAAGCTTGTGTGAAAATAACAGTGCAGTTAGTGGGAATACAAATTTATACAGTTTTCTTGGGAGGTAACATGACAACATAAATCATAAGAAAAACCTAGAAACAAGGAAACAAAAATCTTAGTCCAGCATCCAACTTTTATGCCTAAGAAAATAATTGGACAAGTGAGGGAAGAGGCACGTGCAAGGTTGTTAACTAAAGCACTATTTGTTGTCGTGAACCGATGGAAGCCAGCAAAATGTCCAAAGCGAGCAGAGAGAGGTCGGCTAGATCAGCCGGGGTGTGCTGGGACCACGCAGACGGAGCTGGCCCTTCAAAACGGCGCTGTGGTTCGGTTAGAGACCTACGAACAGTTCCAGGTAAAGGAGGCTGACGTCGTGGGCTTCACACGAGTCTGCCACACAAATCCACACTTGTTTGTGACACACCCAGGCTCTGTGTGTGGGTTTA
>CM053504.1:1159833-1195187 GCA_028627145.1 Eidolon dupreanum | reverse complement strand
ATTTCCCGAAGGGTGTTAAACACCCTTTCATGTGCTTATTAGCCATTTATTTATCCTCCTCTGCAAACTGCTGTTCAAGTCTTTCCCCCACTATTTTCACTGAGGTGCCTGTCTTATTATCACTGATGTTTTGCAGTCATTTAAACATTTTGGATGCAAGTCCTTCACTAGGTAAATATATCGTGAATATTTTCTCCCTTTTTGTGGCTGTGTATTCATTTCCTTACTGGTGTCTTTTAAAGAGCACATTTTAAAAGAATTTTGATGAATCACATGTAATTTTTCTTTTTCTTTTTTTAGAGAGCAAGGTGGAATCACCGCTTCACTCATTTCCCCCATACAGCTATACAGTTATTTCAGCATTGTTTATCAAAAATACTTTCCATTCTCCATTGGATTGACTTGGCGCTTTCCTCAAAAATCAATGTGGCAATATTATTTCTGGGCCTTTCATTCAGTTCCATTGATGTGTACTCTATTCAATAATTTTGATGTTTTCCTTATTATTCAGTTGATCTACTTTCTATTTTCCCCTGTGATTTGTTCTTGACTCGTGCCTTATTTGGAGGTACATGATTTTGCTTAATTTCTAACCATTTTGAGATTTATCTAGATGTCATGTTTTCTTAGTTTAGACTATTTTGGGTGGAGAACATATTCTGTATGTTTTGTGTACTTGAATACTCACGTCGACTGGTGGTGCTGAGCAATGTTTTATGTCCTTATAGATTTATTCTTTAGTTGTTCTAGTAATTACTGTGAGAAAAATGTTAAAATCTCAAACTAAGGCTGTGAATTCATCTGTTTCTCTCATCTCTCTGCCAATTTTTACTTCCATTTTCTCTCATTATTTGCATAACATTTAGGATTGTTAAATCATGAATTGACACATGAATAATTCTAAAAACACCCTCTCTCCAGTGGTATTACTGTCTTAAAGTAATTTTTTATATTAATGTAATTTTCTTATGATTATTTTTTGCCTGATTTTATCTTTTGCCACCCATTTACTTTCAACCTGTATGTCTGCATTTAGAATGAATGTTTCTAGTAAACAGCATACAAGTTGGGTCTTGATTTTTTTTCCCCTGAAATTTGACAATTTCTGTCTTTAACACGGAATGTTCGGTATTTAAATGTAGTTGTCAATATAGTTGGATTTAAGCCTAGCATTCCGTCAGTTTTTCCTATTTGTTCCATTTGATCTTTGTTGTTCTTCTCCTCTCCTATCGTCAGTTGGGTTAACTGAATATTTTTGTAAGTATTCCTTTTGTCCTCTCTTTTTTGTAGCTATATCCTTTGTATTTTACTGGTTGCTCTAGGTATTATGATTTTCATTTTTTAATTATCACAGACAGCTTCAAATAATGTTACTATTTCACACACAAAATGTAAATATATCTTATAACCATATAATTCCATCTAGTCCCCGTAACGCTTCGTGTTTTGTCATATATTTTACTTCTGTGTATGTTACAAATCCTTCAGCACTTTCATCATCTGCTTCTAAACAATCAAGATTCTAGTGTCATTTCTCATAATTCTGAACAACGCACTTCAGCATTTTTTTGGTAGTGCATATCTGCTGGATATGACTTCTCTCAGTTATCATCTGTCCAAAGATGTCTTTCCGTTTCTTAGTTTTGAAGTGTGAGCTTCCACAGTTTCTGTTGACATGTCAGCCTGCATACCCGTCAGGGCTCTGCTGTATATGTCTTTTCCCCCGTGAGTACTTTTAAGATTCTCTACCGTTGATTTCAGCAGTTTGATTATGATATTCCTAGTTGATATCCTGCTTGGGATTTGAGATGCTTGGACCTGTAGGTTGATGTATTACGTCACTCTGTAGTAAACTCCAACTATGATTTCAAACACTTTTTTTCACCATTCTTTATCTCCTGTTTTTTTGGAACTCAAATTATACTTATGTTACATTTCTTGGTATTGATTCACAGTTCTCAGACATTATCTTCCGTTTAAAAAAAATTGTTTTTTTTTTCACTTTGAGTTTGAATTTGAATAGTTTATAATGTCCCCTCTTCGCACTCATTGATCCTTTCTTCTGCTGTATCCAGCCTCTTCTGAAGCCTGTTGAACAAAACAGTAATATCTCATGTTGTTAGTTATTGCATTTCTAAATGTTATTTAAGGCATTCAATTTTGTGCAAAAATTTCCTATCTGTTCATACATGTTCATTTTATGCTAGGTCTTTTAACACATTTGTCATAGTTATATTAAAGTCCTTGTATGCTAGTTCAATTAGGTCATCTATGGGTTTGTCGTAATGACTGTTGTTTATTTTGATAATGGGTCACCTTTTCCTCCTGTCTCACATTTTAAAATTATATTCCAGATACTGTATGTAAAAAGATATTGGTGAGGAATAAATGGTATTCATCCCTGAAATGGCAGCGGGCCGCATCCTTCGGCAGGACGCCCGCGTCGGGAGCTGAGTCCGTCTCATCTGTGATGGAGCGAGGTCTGGGCTTTGAGAGGGCTCATCCCATCGGAGACATTAGATCATTTAGGTTTCATTTGTTCTCACCTCTCTGATGGGTCTTTGAAAATCATGATATTGTGGCACATCTGTCTTTTTCTCACTATTTACACGGCATCAGCAGTCTCTTGTGTCTTTCTACATAATTACGCGAGTAGATGTCTATTATCTTTGTTGGTGTTATTATGGTGATGATTTTATCAACTGCAACAATGGTTTTCATCAATATGAAGTAACTGAGTTATAATGGAAATTCTTAGATAGGCTACGTTGCTTCAGGAAAATGGCAGGGGTAGGGCCATGGGACCCATGGGCTTTGCGTGACACTGTGCTGGTTGTTATAAATAATGGGACAGTTTATGTCAGGGAATACTGGATCCCGGTTCGCTTCCACATCTGCGTAGAAATCTACGTGCCTGCGTGAGGAGTCCCCCTGCTCTCAACCTGAGCAGTCTGAGGCCGGCTGCGAGTCGGCAGCGAGGTCTGAGCTACGGTCCAGTGAAACGCTGCGCTGAGGCTCACAGAAAAGAGCCTGGGGCCCGAGTGGCCACCGGGAAGAGACGGGAGCTCCCTGCACGTGGCCATTAAATAGGAAGCTGGAAGCCAGACGCAAGTCATATGCATTTCAGAGGCACGGGACAGTAGGCTGGGGGTAACAGAGCTGGCTGTAAGAATTAGGCTTTTCCTAAGAGGCCAAGGGGCAAATTAAATCCATTCAAAAGGCATTTATTGAACATCTACTACATTGCGGGCTCCGGGTTAGAACGGCTTCATATTAGATAATGCTTATTGAACACCAATGGTTTCCTCAGGATCTCTAAGCATTTTATATGCATTATCTTAATTTATCTTCACCATAAACCCATGAGACAGGGACTGCCCTGGTGCCTGCTCTATAGGCTCAGAAGGTAAGTAATCTTCCGAAGTTTACAAAGTGAGTAGCATCTAGTGGAGCTAGGGTTTGACTCCAGGCCAGATAAATTCAGAATAATTCTCATTTACAGAAGAAACTGAGGCACTGTGGCAGGTGCTGTCCGTTAGACCGTGCACTTTATGTGAGCAAAGACGGCATTTGCTGTTTCCCTGCTCTGTCTCCTGTGCCTCGTACCATGGCTGGCACACTGCCAGGATGTCAGTAACTATCTGAATGAAGAAATTTCTCAGTGAATGCTAGACGCTAGGAACCCTGGGACGAGTCGGCCATGCTTCTGCCCCTCCTCCCGTCACAGGGGAGATGGACAAGTATACGAGAAGACCACAGGGATCTTGAAGGATGTGAGCGAAATCTGGGCACAGTGTCTGTCCTGTCCTTGTCACATCCGGTTTGCTTTGCTGTCTTCCACATAGGACTCAAGTTGCTGATGGTGGGTCAGCAGCATTCATGCATCCTTCCATTCTCTTCTGACACAGAGCAAGATGCTCAGTAGTAGGTGGCTGATGGATAAGCGTCAAGCAGAGGATGCTGAGATGAACTTTTCTGACCTGGAGAGAAAGTTTTACAGAAGTGGCGATGTCTGAGCAGTTTGTTTAGGATAAGCGGGATGGGATTCTGCTTGCTGGTAAAGAGGCAGAGTTTTGCCTACAGTGGGGAATTGGATGTTGCTGAGATCACAGGACGAGGGAGGGGGGACGAGGAGGAGGCGAAGGAGGAGATGGAAGGAGGGAGAAAACCTCGTTATCCAGACTCCTAGCCAGCTGGGTCTGACTGCCAACCCCTCGGACTTCTTAGTTCCAGGTTCGTGAATTCCCCATTTTGATTTAGTTGTTTGAGTTTGGTTCCCATTTTGCAGCTGAAAGGATTTTGGCTCTAAATTGATAAGCTTCTGCTCAGTGACTGTGTCTTAAAGTACTTTTTGTATCTGTTTAAACCAATGGGCCAAATCTGGCTCACTGTTTTTGTAAAGCCTATGAGCTAAGAATAAGAATGGTTATTGCATTTTTAAATGGTTGAAAAAGTAAAAAAATATTTCATGACATGTGAAAATTATATGAAATTCAGATTTCCGTGTTCTAAATAAAGCACTGCTGGAACGCGGCCATGCCCAGCGCTTCGGGCCCGGCCCGTGGCGGCTTCCTGCTCCCACGGGGCAGAGCGGAAGCGTCTGGCCGAGGGGGGGTGGCCGAGAAGGGATGCCCCACGGCGCCTAAAATCCACAGTCCCGCTCTTCACAGACGACGCCTGCCGGCCCCGGCGTAAGGCACGTGCCACGGGAGCATGGGCGCTCCGGGTCGCCGGCGGTCTGCCCTGCCCCAGGCCACGGGGGGCGACAGTCTGCCCTGCCCCGGGCCACGGGGGGCCAGCCGGCCTGACGCTTCTCCCAGGGCTGCTCCTCTGACCCCGCGAAGTTACACACGTGTCCGTGGGCTCCGTCTCCCTTCTCCTCTCTCCGGCCTGATGCCGGCGGGAAGGGCGCCGCTCGCAGCCTCCCGACCGCCGGTTCCCTCGCTAGAGAGACGGCTGTTTCCTGGAGCCCGTCTCCAGCGCTGGTCACGCGTGTTAGAGGAAATCGTGGCGCACGTGCGGTCTAGTGGGCTGTCGCTCGCTCGTCTGTGGTGAGAAGCAAATGAGATGCGCTTCGATAAAGCGCTGCGATGAGCCGAAGGAAAACAAAATTTAATGTGATAACAACCACAACCCACTTAGACCCCACACGACTCTGGATGCACCATGTTTCTCTCCCTCTGATTCACTCATTTTATATTGAAAGCTTAATCTATACCCTTTGAAAATTTTAGAATAGTACAAATATATAAATAGTGAAAAGCACAGATCTCCCTTTTTCTTAGACATTCTTGCCGAAGGCAGACACGGGCGTCGTTTGACATACTTCAGCAAGGGTCTCTGCTCGGGCCACTCACGACGTGTACGTGTGTGTGCACTGATGGTCTAGTGCCCATGTCTGTGGGCAGGAGTTGCTTGAATAAAATTCATCCTAGAAAATTTAAAAATACATCCTGGAAATCGGTTCCGGCCCAGATGGGTTTGCCTCGCTCTCCTCAGAGCTGTGGGGGCCTGGCCCGGGCAGATGCTCGGCCTTTTCCGTCCGTCATTGGCCCTGGGAGGCACAACGAAGTTGTTTCCAGCGGCTCTTTTCCAAGATATCGTCTAACCAAACGGAAGCAGGTTGTCATGAGCACAAACAGGTGACACCTTGCTGCATGGAATCGATTCTGCCTTGCGGGTGCCAGGAGGCGGGTCGGCCTGTTCCAGAACACCAGGCAGGTGCGTGGGGCCCCGAGCCATCCGGAACCTGCGCGAACTCCCCCACCGCACGGCCCAGAGGCTGCTGCTGGGTTCCCCAAGGCTTCGCATTGTCGTTTGCGTTTTCTCGCTGTCAGGAACGCCCAAGTGTTCTGAATATTAATGAAACCATCCACGGCCTCCTTTGCCGCTCACAATACTCAGCATCAGACATACTGTTTTGCTCTCATATCAGCCAAGTTTAATTTCTCTTAACCAGCTTTGTTTTTGTAAAGTAAAATTAATGCATAATTTCAGTGTTTAAATCTCAATTTTCAGCAATTCACGACAGATTGCAAGTGAATGTGATTTGTTCGTTAACACCTAATGGGTTGAAATAATTTATTGTGCAAACATTTCCAGGAAAACGATGCCACTTGAGCAAAAGCAAATCAGGAAATGTTACTTGTTTATCTAATAAACTACCCTAGGGTGAGTGAGTACATTAGCATTGCACAAACTTTGTGACTTATTCATCATCACTATTTATTATTAAAACTTTATCTGTTTCAACTTAGTGAATGAGTGCCTTGGGATACACTGCTTGCAGCAACAACAACAAAATAAAGTTTATGCAATTTGCATAATATCGTACATAGAATATTAGCTTAGAACAATATGAATCCCTGGATCATTTGCACGGCCCTTTGGTGTTTAATGGTGGTAAATATTTAAATAACAGCGAGCTCGTGTAATTATGAAGATTTCTCTTTCTAATCTGCCCGTGACGCACGGCTGCTGTAAATCACCTCGATCACACGGTGTGGCTGGGGGGACGTGAGGGGATGATGAAGAGGCACTGGTTGCTCATGTTGGCAAAAAGGATGCGGACGCAGAAACACATGCTCGGGCCTGGCGCATGAGACACGGCGCCGGAGGCTGACTCTCCCTTTTTTGCTTTTCATAACTACAGCAGTGTTTCATCCAAAGTGGGTCCTGCTTACTACAGTCATGCAGAAGACGGATCCCTGGACGTCAGGATCCACTTTTGTGAATGGGGCGGCTGCGTAAGGGAAAAATAGGAGTCGCCCCTCGGGCCCTTTGCAGATGCTGCTTGTGCTCTGGGGGTTTTCTCCCTCCGAACTGCCCGCTTTCTCCTGCTTGTAGCTCACTCATCCTTTTGGTCTCAGCGTAAACTTCTACATCCTTCCCGACTCCCCTCCCTCCCCAGCCACCTGTCTCGGTCCCCCTGTGATGCACCTCATGACGCCTTGTACTTTCAGCTCGCTTATTCAAATGTCTTTCCTCTCCTGTGGGCTCCTCTTGGGGAGGGATGCGCCTGTCTTGGACAGTGTCATGTCCAGGGCGTGGCGAATGGGAAACACTGAATTACACGTCTGTCGAATGAAAGAGTGAATAAATACCTACAGCCATCGATTTAAAGAGATAATCAACATTCACATGCTATATTACCTTTCAAATTAGACGAATTAAAAAAATGAGTTAGAACGCCTAGTGTGGGGGAAAATTCAGGAATATGAGAACTCTCAAATACATCAGGAGAATGATTTAGCTGCATGAAGCAAAAGTCTTAAAGTGATTATTTTATTTTTTATTTTTCTGGCTCAGCAAATATATTCATGGGAATTTATGCTAAAGCAGTAATTTGGGAACGTATGAACATATTTGCTCCCAAGGATATTCATCAAAATGTTGTTTAAAATTGTGAAAGATTATAAACAACTTAAACGGTCAACAACAGTGAATTAGCTGAGAGATGCAATTCACCTACATGATAGAATACTGCGAAAGTGCTAAAATAGTGATTTAGAAGTATTGTACTGACATGGGAAGAGGTTTGTGATAAACTCTGGAGTGAATGAAGCAAATATAAAACCTGTGATTCTATCTTTGTATTAACATTCATTCACGCAATGACAAGAAGCATACTGACATATGTTAAAATGTTAAAGAAGTCATAATCTCTGATTTGGTGAGAGTTAGCTTTTAATATGACCCTTGCTCAAAATCAAGAGAAAAATGAAACAAAATAACCTATGCATTGACTTGTTGGCTTAGCCCAGGCAGAGAGTAGGAATTAATTTAAGGGACAGTAATTTGGCTGGACATCTTAGGAG
The DNA here is from genome assembly GCA_028627145.1 of Eidolon dupreanum. Lineage (NCBI taxonomy): Eukaryota > Metazoa > Chordata > Mammalia > Chiroptera > Pteropodidae > Eidolon > Eidolon dupreanum. The sequence goes on along the minus strand of CM053504.1, from coordinate 1,187,370 downwards.
GATATATGTTAAGGACAAAAAACATTAAATAAATTTTCTTTTCAGAAATTATATTGTTAATTATTCTGTGGGTATTTCTATTTGGAAGCCGCTTAAATAAATTATAGAAAAAATAAGTTATGCTAATGGCATCAGTAAATAAAATATTCAACTTAGGAGAAAGAGAGAAAAAATATAAAAGAATTTAAATAAAAACCCTGAACTCTTCAAATTTGAATTGGAAATATCAGTATAGACTCCTGATGTGTTTCCTCTTAAAACACACGTTTCCTACCTCCACGGATCATCCACGGATCAAGCCCGGGAGCCAGGAACGCTCTAGGAGCCATGGCTGCCCCCGGGACCCACACCGAGAGTGCCACGTGCTGCACAGGTGTCTCTCTCTGAAACACGCCGGAGCTCTTTGGAGAAACGGCTGATTCCAGACCTGGGGTGGGACAGGTAACGCAAGGATCCTGGGTCATCTTTTTTTCCTAACAGAAACAGGAAGAGAGGCTCCAGGTCAGACCAGAGGGTCAGGCCAGGTAACCGGCTGGGACAGGCTCCCCTGGCCAGAGATGGCTCGCTGGGAGCGTCAGTAAGAATAATGACAACAGCAGATTAAAACACGTCGGTGGTGTCACAATGCACGTGTAAAACATGTGACAACAACAAAAACAAGTCAACAACACTGAGTTGGTTTCTTCTGAAGGATGGAAGGGAACCAGCTCACTATTCAGAAAACTGGTCAACAAACAGAGAGAACCACGCATTCTTCCTGCCTTTATTGACAACCACACCTCAGGGGAACCAGATGATTACTAGAGGTACGTCCTTATATTGAGGAGTTCCAGCTCAGTGACGAGGACAGAACGATAGAATTAGATTGTCCCGTTTTCCAGCCTCAAGTGCAATCAGCGACCCACGCAGTCACCCCCAACGACTGCTGGCAACACAAAAGGAGAGCCCGCCAGGCACCGCGTGCCTCCTGACAGAAACACATCGCACTGCTGTGGACTCTTCTTGCCGTAACAATGAACCTGAGGATGGGATGGCGAAACCCATCAAATGGCACCACAGGGATTACAACCAGCAACATTTAGAATATGGGGAGCTCGATGACATCACAGACAAACTGCAAAGAAGTTAAAAAGAGAGGAGGAGAACCTACAAATAAAGAGGCTTAAGAGAGACATTAGCCAACTGCAAGGTGTGGCCTTGTTGGGATTCTAACTTGAATAAGCCAATTAAAAAAAAAAAAAGGAAATTTTATCTAACACAAGATATGCCAGCAACTAGATATTCTATCAACTAGATATTACTACGATGGTGAGGCCTCTTCAAACATGAAAAAATACAATAATTAAAGGAAATATCACAGGATATTTGGTAGATGTTAAGAAGTTACTGTCATGTGTTATATGTGACAATGCTATTGTGATCATTTTAAAAACCATTTTTATCCTTTAGAGATATACGCTGAATCATTTCCAGAAGAAATGAGCTCACTGAAATGCCTAATGGTTGTAGACCTCTTTGTGCTTTGACGCTTTTAGGTCCTTGGTATTCATTAATTGAAGAGTTGAAATGAGACTTTTGTATTTTTAATACTTGGAAATATCCTTCTATTATTTTATTGATCCTTGCCACAACTGCATTTATTCTGTTTTCTCATTTTGTAATTCCCTTGGGTATATAAGGTAAGTTAGACTGATTCTTTTTTCTTTTCTTCTTCAAATTCATCCTTCAAGAACAACTGAATTATTTTGAATGAACTAAAGTTGATCCAAAGTGACTTATAGCTAACACAAGATATGCCAGCAACTAGATATTATATCGGCTAGATGTTACTGCGATGGTGAGGCCTCTTCAAATGTGAAAAACACACAACGATCACCTTTTATGCTATAGAGAAGCAGCGTGGGCAAAGAGCCTCAGAGTCGCTGGAAATAATATTAAGTATTTGAATTAATTATACAAAGGCAACAACAAAAAAATCTATTTTCTTTTGCCAACCACTAATTGCACTATGTCATTGTCAACACTCTCATCTGTCGTTGCTGGGGAACACTCATGGAAGGCTTTAGACCAGGAACTGGGGAGAACGAGTCCCCATGGTTACCTAAATGTGTAAAGTAGAAGCAGGCTGATCTTAGAATGAGGATGGTGGTTTCAGAATGATACAGATAAAGATCTCCGCAGCATCACCAACTACGAGACACCAGATGAAACCGAGCTTGTTAAAAAGGATTGCTTAGAAACGACCCAAATCTTATCCATAACCTGATTCGCTTGTTTACAAAGTTTAAGTGATTTATTTTCCCTAAAAGACCTTTCTCTGGACTTCCCTACAGATACTGTTTTTCTTAAAAGTCTTCCAGTTACCTGTTTCCAAAACCCAGCTCAAAAACTAGGTTCGCTTCCGTTTAAAAGGGAGCGCAGGGTCTCACTGAATGGAAGAGCCGAGGCCAACTCCCCGGGCCTGTGGCCAGGTGGCCAGGGGCGTGGCGGCGTCTCAGCGCTGCTGTCCTGCACCAGTGCCATTCTCTGCGGTCTTCCCACCTGGCGACGGACGGAGTCCCCAGAGGCTTCAGTCACATCTCACCAGCTTAGCAACCCGACTGGAAAAAGCGGTGTCTCCTGTTTGCCTTGCTTGTCACACTTGCACCCCTAAACACATCACTGGCCAGGGGCACGCTGTCTGTCGGCCGAACTGGGCTCCCACCATCACCTCTGGAGCCACTTTATGGGTCCGACCTATAAACGATGGAGGTGGTTCTCTGCCACGTGGGAGGGAAGTGGACACCTGGCAGGTACAAACCATACTGAACACCCGCCGTAGAATTTTAGATTATTTTAGGTATGTAAACGACTCCGCAGTGTGGGCTGGCCTGGTCGTTTCCGGGTTAAGGGACTGTGGAAAGGTGACGCCGAAAGCTGACAGAAGCTTTGCCATTCTGGGTTTAGGGGAGCGAGTTTGGGGAGCTGGAGGATGACAGTGCTTCCCGCGATCTGTCCCCCTCCCTCTGAGGATGCAAAGGCAGCCACTGTCGCCGGTACATTTATTGGCATGTTGTTATTTTTTTTTAAGTCTTATGAAAAAGAATCCTTCTGTTCTTTGATATTTTAAGAATGAGGAAGTAAATCCCTTCTAGCTATCTCCCCTTGTTTTAGCATTGTCAAAGTTTCCACGATGACTTAATTTTATTGGAGAACGTGGACAATGATGTCTTAGGACTTTCTGCTTGGTCTAACAATGGGTGTGACACATCCACGGCCATCACCTGGGAAAGGTAGCATCTAAGTGACGTTTGGGGACGGGATGTTCAAACGGCCAAGTGTTCGTACGGGTGGGTGGGCAGTTTGAGTCTGGTAAAACACTAGCACACATGTATTGAGCTCTGACTACGCAGCACGACCTGCTGTGCGTGAGCCATGCAGACAGAAACGTGAATGTGCGTTGCTGTGATATTGTGATTTATAATAAGAAACACATACGTGGTCTTTGTCCTCCTTTCTGCCACAGAGCTCCTAAAACCCTTGGGATTTCCCAAGTGATGGCAGCTTAGAGGTGTCTCTTGTTATGTTGGTGACCTTTGGAAAGCACCTGAGGTTGGTCAGCAAGACCAACCACGTGATCAGAGGATTGGAAATTTCAGTCCCACCCCACAACCTCCCAAGAGGGAAGATGGGACTAAAAGGTGGATCAATCTCCAATGCCCAATGAATTAATCGATCATGCCTACACAGAGAAACCTCCAAAACATGCAAAGGCTGGGGCTCAGAGAGTTTCCAGGCTGGTGAATGCATGGAGATGGGGGCAGAGTGTCATACTAGGAGAGGTATGGAGCTCCACACCCTGGCCATGTGTACCTCTCTCCCACGTGGCTGTTCCTGAGTTACATCTTTTTATAATAAACTGACGCCCTAGTAAGTAACTCATCTCTCTGAGTTCTGCGAACTGGTCTAGCCAATGAACGGAACGGAGGAGGTGGTTGTGGGAACCTCCAATTTATAGCCAGTCATTCAGAAGCACAGGGAACATCCTGGACCCAAGACAGGCATCTGAGGTGGGGGCCGGGGGAGCAGTCTTGTAGGACTGAGCCCTTCGCCTGTGGAATCTGATCTCAGGGTAGACAGTGCCAGGATTGAGCTGCAGAGTAGGACACCAGCTGGTGTGCAGAGCCTTGCTTGACAGTGCAGGGGAAACCCTCCTGACTCCACGCTGGAGTTGGGTCTCAGAACACCAAGATAATTGGGGATGCGTATACAAATATATGGCTCCTGGTGTCGAATAGATTGTGACCTGCTTATAACAGGTGGCTCAGAATAATTCAAATAAAATCAGGGGGAGGGCAGAAGTGGTGAAAAGTCAGGAACTTTATGTGTTTAAATAAATGGGGTTTTATTCCTAGATCTGATAGAGCAAACTGAATAAAAATATTCAGTTTTGAGATTCTGCTGCAAAGCTCCTTATTCCTAAGGAGTACAGGCGTGAATCTCGGAAATGGGTGAGTTTACTTTGTGTGATGTTGTGTACCATCGGGGTTGTCTTTAATTGACTGTTTTCCTTTCTGCTTGACTAGAGGCTGCGTCGGCTGCTGTCTCTGCACGTCTAATACGGTCTCCGCTGTGCGGGGCTTGCTTATGCATAGAAATACATATTCAAAGGGTTGAGAAGGACCAGACTACGGTTGCTCAAATCCCTGGGGATATGGCTTATGCTTGTTAGCACTCAGTGCTCTCTGGCTCCTGTACACCAAGCTCACGGTCAACCTTCAACACAGAAATCGGTAGAAAAATATTTACGCGGGAATAATGACCTCTGCCTTGACATCTGCGGCTGGTGCAGGGAAATCAGTCATGGAAAGGACGGGAGGAGCTGGGCCAGTTTGAGATTCTTTATAAACGCCACGTTCCCATGAGCATTCCCACCACTGCGGGGGATGCTGAGCCGATGCGAACAAGGTCTCCCTTCCTTTTTATTCAGTCCCTTAAGCCTCAGCGGGAGATACTCAGATTTGGTCCCTGCTGCTCGCACGTCACATACACAGGTTTCTGCACGTGCAGGTGGAGGTGCAGATCTGACTCCTGGGGCATTCAGCCCATTTTGAGAACCACCGATTTTCCAGTGTGTGTTTGCAATAGTGAGATGAGCTGCATCCCAGAAAGGGAGTTTTCAGACAAGCGGGTTTTGGACTAATCAATTGCAGGTTGTTTCAGCACAAACAGGACGTCTCTGTGATCAGGGAAGTCTGCGGTCTCACCCAGGTCTTGAGGCTCCCAAGATACTGAAAAATGAAGGCGTCTTGAAGCAGGGTTTTAAGAATTGGTATATATTTTAAATACTTGCCTTGAACAAATTCATGCTCTTTCCACAGCAAAGTGCAATCTTCACCTAGCAGTGGCTGGCTGGACATTGGTGACTGTGAGGCGGATACCCGGAGAGGCAGAGGGCAAAGAGGGGGCAGCTCCAGGGTCCCGACTGCATCTCTAAGCCCCTGATCACCCCTCATCTGTGACCTTCAGGTAGACGCCCTCCTGCGGGCTCTTCACAGTCGAGCCAACAGAGTCTATTTTTTAAGTCAGTTGAGTGCTGGCTCCTTGCCGCAGAAATCCTCCTGATACAGACCCGGTTCCACCCACTGCCCCCACCTCTAACCGCTCTCAGCTCACAGGCAATGCCAAGGCTGTCTTTATTTAATTGGGAAGTTAATCACAGGCAGAGGTCCGCAGTATAGGATGTGGTTATTTTGGTCTCTAACAGTAAACACATTTGACAAGTCCTCTTACTGATTTGACTCAGTGGATGGATTGTTGATATGACATAATTCTAGCTATTAGCTGTCAATCCTTTCATCCTTAAAGATACTGTTTTCTCTTTTCTTTACACTGGTTTGACAATTTATACAGTTTGAAATGTTTTCCCAAGCATTATCTCATCTAATCATAAATTTATGCTTGGGGCTTATAGAACAGGCATTTCCTACTTTTTCAGAGGAGGAAGATGAGACAGAAGTCTGCCCAAGGCCAGTGTGAGAGTGGGATCCTGGACGCCCCATGAACTCTGTGTTCTCCGTGGCTCCTCACGGGGTGACCAGTCCAATTAGTATCTGTGTTGGCTGGGATGCATTAAGCTGTACATGACAGAACACTGCGACTCAGGCAAATCTAAACAACAAGGATGTTTATGGTGCCATGTAACAAAAAATCTAGAAGCAGAGTGGGATCTGGGCGTGGACATTGGGCTCATCTGCCTTTCTCTGGGCTCCCTTTTCTTCTGAGTGATGGCTTCATCCTCGAGTAGCAGGTGGCTGCAGCTGCTCAGACATCACACCCAGACGCGACACTGTCCAGAAGGAGAAGGACTTCTTCCTGTCTTCTTTGGAGCATTGAAACCTTTCTCTATGTAGCCCCCAGCAGACATTTCCATTTTCCCAGTCCGACACTGGGTCCGTGCCCACCCCTCAGCCAGCCATAGGAAGGGGACAGGGTATCCATGATCTGCTTAGAATGATCGGCAGACCAGAAGTAGATGTGGGATAGTGAGACACAGTAACTACCACTGCGTTGATTTGAAACACCTTGGTTTAGAGTATACAGCTGTTCAAGAGAGCTGGTCTGGGGTCCGGTGGGTTGTTGCTGTCACTGCCCATCTGTCCTGCCTCCCTGTGTCCAAGCACGTCGGTAGTCCCCACCGACACTGGCTCGGAGCCTGGCCACAGGACTCATTTTGGCCAATGAGAAAAGCGCAAATGTTACACAAGGTGTGTGCCTTCTGGTTGCTCTTTGGACATGCTGTGGAATAAAACACGTCCCCCCACAATCCATGTTTGAAGTCCTAACCCCCACTGTGACCCTATTAGGAGACAGGGTCTTAAGGAGGTTGTTAGGGTTAAATGAGGCCGCAAGGGCGGGGCCCTGACCCTAAAGGCCTGGCATCCTTAGAAGCAGTGGAGGAGACACCAGAGTCTCCTTTTCTGTGCACACACAGGAGAGGCCAGGGACACAGCAAGAAACCAGCTATCTGCAAGCCAGGAAGTGACTTCTTACTATAAACCAGCCTTGCCAGCGCTTTGATCTTGGACTTCCGGCTTTCGGAACCTTGAAAAAATAAATTTCCGTTTTTCAAGCTACCCAGTTTGTGGTATTCTGTTACGGCGACCTGAGCAGACTAACACAGGAAGCCTACGACACCCCCTCCCCCAACACACACACACACACACACACACACACACACACACACACCTGGACTAGTCTGCTAGACGATGAAAGACGCAAGCCAGTTACCTTCGAAGCCTCAATGCAGGAGCGTGAGTCAGGCCACTGACCTCCAGCTGACCACAGATGCATGAATGAGCCTGGGCAAGACCAGCACAAGAGCGACCTCGCTGAGTCCAACCCAAACCACTGACCAATAAGTCAAGAGCCAAATAAATGGCTCTTTTGGGGACGTTTGCACACAGCAATAGGTAGCTGAGACATGTGGGATATATGGGGCGTCCGGTCCCATGCTTTAATGCCCCATGGACGGACTTAAGTTGTACAAGCTCCTCTTGGTCTGACTTGGAATATAATTTGTCTACTCCATGGATTAGAGCCGTATTTACAGGGATCGGGCCTACTAAGTGAGTAAGGCGACTAGATATAAAAATAAGCATAAAGCTTGAGTTTTATCTTTCATCTTCGATTAAAGACACAGATACAGAACACTCTCATACCATAAGAAAATGAGGTAGGTGAGATGCTTGGTGGCAACTGGTACACACCATCTCAGTGACCGGGGGCATTATAGGGAGCGGTGGGCCTCTGGGGAACTGGATGTGCCCTACTAAAGAGGATGGGCACTACTCGGCCCCCGCCCTTGTTGTCATGTGGGCTCAGTGTTTTGTTACTAGAGCCTCCAATTTTCCAAGAGAAACCAGAAATTGGGATTTTTATATCAAATCTCCTAATTTTAAAACATTGATTCCATTCAAAATAAAACACTGCACAGGCTAAATAAAACTCACATTAGCCTGAACTGTCTCTGTGGAATGTCTGGTCGACCTACGCCGACTATCATCAAGTCAGAAATCAGTAAAACACACTCATGTCAAGCAAAGGGTTCCCACTGTCCCATTGGTTTGGGACTTGCATATTTCAGTGACGGATGCGAATGGAAGTCTTTTCAGAAAAGTGGGCCCCAAATCCAAAATATAAGAGAGAAGATGAAACGATGAAAAAATTACACTCTGGGTTTGCAGGTCTTTCTGCCTCCCAGCTCAGAGAACATAAACAAAGCACAAAACCTACATATAAATACAGTACAAAAAGTTTTTCAGATTCAGAAAACAAATACATGAGAGTTTGATCCTTTGCATATCAAAATGATTCTCAGCCAGACAGTGAATTTCTTGAAACAAGGGGCCTGATTTTATTTATCTTTGTATCCCTGGCAGCCAGAAGCACTTAGTCAAGGTTAAGTCAATGAATGAACAAATGAATATTCCAAATGGATTTACAGATGTGTAACAGAAGGAACTTGTGTTGCGAAGTGGCCTGGTGTGGGTTATGAGCAGGCGGTTAGGATCCAGGAGACCTGCCTTTTTTCCTAGCTGCTCTTCCATTTTGGAAAGGTCGTTAGTTACCTAACTCCTCTGAGCCTCTGTTCCTCCTGTGTAAAATGGAGATAATAAAAAATACCTACCTGACAGTGTTATTATGAAGATAACATGAAAACCTGCATGTGGACTTTACGGCACAGCCTGAAATACGACACGGGTCCCCTAGATGTGGTTACCGAGGCTGATGGCCAGTTAGTGTTAAACAGCAGAACAGTAGATTACCAGTAGATGGGAGGGGAGGTGGCGTATTTAACTCCTCAGGGACAAGGCTTTCAAATAAAGCAGAATAAGTTTGAACTGGATTAAGTAAAAGCATTTTTTATATGAATTCTGTGAGAATCGGCTCAGGTCACGTCTTGGGCAAAGGCCCGAGGAATGCAGAAGGAAACTCAATGCTGTTTCTAAAGCATTTTCTGCAGCAACGAGGCCCAGATGCTTCCCTGGGGAGGGATTGTGGGCTATAGAATCGGCCATTTTCGGCAGCACACACTGATGTTGTAATGAGGGGTTTAAAACATGTGGGTCCACAGCGGCTATTTACAGAGTACTAGGTATAGGCTAATTGTTCTCGGACCAGCAGAGAGAAATTGCATTCTCTATGCTGGAAGAAGCTCTCGGCTTTTCATTTTCTGCCTCCCTTTGAGTATTATTGTTTTCCTTTTTCCCTTTGCTCTAATAAGGAGTGCTCTCTCTAGAGCAAAATAGACACCAGTCTTAAGCATTTCTGAAGGAAGAGCTATTGTAGTTGGAAATTACTGAACAATTCTCAGAGTATTATTTTGCCACTATTATTACACCTTTGCTATTATATTCCTGATGTTGGCTGTGACCTCCTTGTCCGCAGAGATGGAGGCGAGGTCAGGGCTAGCCCCCCTCATATACCCCGGGGAGAAAAAACCCTCCTGTCCTCCAGTGGGTGGAATGGTCGAGGGGGAGGGCTCCTCCTCCCGCACTTTCTATTCTGGGAGATGGCTCCTGAATGTGTGCTGTTTTGCTCCATGTTGGTCCATATGAAAAGAAAAATCAACTTCGTTACCAGTTCTATAAATTGATCATATTCACACATAACGTATGTGAACATAGCAAACTGTTTTTTTTTTTAACTAGAGTTGAGAGTGGTGGGAACGGGATGAAAAAAAGGTTGCATTGGAATAAGGTGAAAAATTAAACAACTTCTAATGCAATAGTAGGTAACACCGCCCTTAAAATACCCTTTGACCATCCCCATCCACCCCTTCACAGAGAGTTCCTCTCACTCACGCCATATTTCTTGCTTCTTCCACAGATTTGTCCTGGAACTCCAGGATCTGGAAGTGTTTGCATTCTCTGCAAAGTCTACACTGGGAACTCACACCTAACCTATCCAGGGCCAATAGGCAGAAAGGCATCCCCTTTCCCCTGGCCTGCACCCCTTAAAAAGTAGTTGAAGTGACTAAAGTGATCCTTTATTTCTGTTACATTTTCAATAATCGAATTTACTGATTTATTAGCATGGTAAGCGTATGTCCTGTTTTATGCCTCTTGTTCCAGTTAAATTTTTCAGCCACGACTGTCCTGGTTGGACCAATATATCACATGGTCACCCTACATACTTACAGTACTCATTGTTTATCTAGTGGTGCATTATAACAAATATAACAGGAACCATAGACATCATTTAAAATTTTCTAGTAGCCCCATAGAGATGAAATTAATTTAATAATACATTTTTTTAATCTAATATTTCCAAAATACCACCTCAGCGTGTAAAAACGTAAAAATAAATCAATGAGCTATTTTACCTTTTTTTTGGTCTCCAAAGTCCAGAAGAGTGGATAATTCACCTGCAGCACCTCTCAGTTTGGAGGAGGTAAATCAGAGGACGACACAGGGCGGTCCAGGGGCGGGGCCGGGCGACCTGCTGCTGGAGGGGACACGCCTATAGCAGCCACGTGCCCAGTACTGATGCACCTCGAGGGTTCAACAAGCCCACTGTCCCCAGGCCTATCGCTCTCGTCGGTTCCGTCCTCAGACCTGGTCTTGGTCAAGGTGGCAAGATGGCTATAGTTGTCATGTCAACAGCACTGCGTGTCCACCCTGGAAAGCAAGGCCAGACCCAGGTGAGGAAACACCCCGAGGGCCTCCGCTGGACCACGTGTCCAGGACCGGGCTGAGCTGATTGGCTATCCGTCAGGGAGCTGGGCGGAGCTTCTTGGTTCTCTACCTCTGGAGTTCTCGCGGGAAGTCGGAGAGCAGCCTCGCACCTGGCTGCAGGGAGACGCTGAGGAGAGGCCGAGGCAGCCGCGGGCGGGGCCTGGCGAGCGATGGCGCTCACTTAACGCAGAGGTTGTGGTGGCTACAAGACCAGCGGGTCTCTGCCCCGCCAGCCTGGACCTCAGAGTCCACATCGGCGTCTCGACGGGGTTCAGCCATCGCACGGTGCAGACGGTCTCCCAGCGCCCCGCTCCCTCAAGGCAAATCCTTGGAAATGGCTCCCAGTGTGGGAACGGCCGGCGGGAGCCTCCGAGTGCCCGGGGCCAGCCTGCCGCGGGTCAGCCGTGGCCACGGCCTGTCGGCGACCGCCACACGTGGAAGCCGGGCTCCCCAGACCAGGGCTGACGCCGTGGACGTGGCCGGACAGCCCCCCTCCCCCAGCCCCCGGAAGTGGCAGAGGGCACTTCCGTTTACTCAGCCTCAGCGTCAAGTTCACCTTGGCGCGTTGCTTTGGTGGCCGGATGTGAAGAACGCGCTGATTCACCCAGTATGCGGGTGCGAGTTGTAAATGTTTTCAACACCTCACCCCGCTGCCCCCTCAAAGAAGCCAACCAATGCGCTTGAAAGAGGGGTGGGAGGAACGGTTCTCAAATGGGAATGACCGACAATTTGTGGGGCTTTGTGCGAAATCGAACGCCCGCCCTGGCTCAGAAGTTATCAGGATTGTCAAGACGGTGACCGCAGGCAGGGAACGAAGCGGGGGCCCTGTGTGGCAGTGCACGTTGCACCCCAGGCAGCCATCCTGTCCAGCCACGGCTAGTAACAGCTCACATTCCTGTTCAAGAAGCACCCCCAAGTTGCAAGAGCTCAAATCCCCATGCTGTGGTCATGGTGGGTTGCCAGAGTGGTCCAGCGTGTGGTTGAGACCCGACTCCGCTGATGCTTGTTTTCCACTGGTCCCAGCTGTGCGGCCCTGGGCCAGCGGCTTCATCCCTCACCGCAGTGTCAGTCTCTCTCAGATGGGATAATAACACCATCAACCACATGAGATGGTTTGGAGGATTTATTCAGATGATGAAAATCATGGCTCAGGATGGGGCCGCACAGAGCCGCCACTCCATGGGTTTTAGCCACCGTGGAGGTCGTGAGCCTCTTTGCTGTCTCCGTGGGATGCGTCCCCTGCACAGTGCTTCTCACTGCTGTCGGGAGTGCTCGCTTGTATTAGTTTATGTGAGTAGAATGCAAAATCACTGAATTTTTTAAATGTGTGACAGAGCTTTTTTCGAATAGTTAAAATACATTTTCAGAAAAAGAAATTTGAATTAAACTTTGGCAGAACCCTCAATTCTGGCTCCTGTCTGTAGGTCCCCGTGATCCTAGGATTCTTGGCTTCTGGCAAAAGGCCTCATAAGTGACTACACTTACAATGGGTACTGGATTTTTGTTATTAAGTGATTAAAACGAAACAACCCAAAACTTGATTTTAACTTTGCCTTAAAAGAATGAAATGAAAATTATGAAGATCAGTTTATCTTATATTTAATATTTAGACAATAATCGCAACTACGAGTTCATTTTAAGATAACGAATGTTATGTCTTGATTTTTCCAAATTTTTTTATTGTGGTAAAATATATATAACACACAATTTACCATTTTAACCATTTTTTCGGTGGTTCAGTGGCATTAAGTACATTCACATTGCTGTGCGCCCATCACCACCATCTTCAGAACTTTTCATCTTATAAAACCGAAACTCTGTCCCCCTTGAGCAGTAACTCCCTGTACCTCTTTTCCCACCTTCTATCACCCATCTATTTTCTGTCTCTATGAATCTGTCTGCTTTAGTACTTTCATAGAACCATCTGGAAGAGGATGTTCTTACACAGTCATCGAAGGGCTTCATCAGTTGTAAGAATACTTTTAAAAATTTTTACTCAAGTGTACCTTATTGTAAAGTGCATATGCCTTTAGTATTCAGCTCCATGCACCTTTATGGCCGGTTGTGTCCATGTAGCCACTACCCAGACTCGGACGTGGAACATTTCCACCATCCCAGAGTCTCCCCTGAGTGCTCCTTCAGTTGACAGCTCCTCCCACCAGGAGGACTTCCCTGAGAGATACCCCCTGAACTTCATATGAGCGGAACCACCATTATGGCCTCTTTCGTGCCTGGCCTTTCACCCGACGTCTGCAGCGTGCTCACAGCCTGCTGTTCCTTGCAGTCACTCTTAGTTACACTGTGTGCTATTTCACGCTGCGACTGCGCCGCCATTTATTTACCCATTCTCCTCTTGACAGACATTTGGGTTGTTTTAATTGCCCATTATAAATGAAGTTGCTATAACCACTCTGCCAAGAACATTTCTTAATTCAAATAATTTTTCTTTTAAAACGTCTGTGTTGTCATCATTCTCATAAATTTTCTTTTCAGTTCTTGGCTCTGCCGTATTTTCACATGTGAATGCCTCCACGTGAGATTCTGTGTTTTCCAAAATCGCAGTTATCTACTTCATAAAATCCTGCATCCTTTGCAAGATTTTCACATTTCCTTTGGAGCCAATTTGTCTTGTCCTTTTAGGGGCTGCCCACATCTGCCTCTGAGCTGGCTGATGGAGACATCGGTGCCATGGGTGAGGGCGGGAGCTGGAGGTAAGTGGGCAGAGATGGTTGGAAGGGGCTAATGTGCCGACAGCACTTAGAGGCGAATATTTTTATGCTATGACAACTCTTCCTTCCTCATACACCCTGTGACTGGGGATTGGGTTAATGTATACTCAGCTAACGAGATCCTCTTGTATTCGGTTTGAAGTCTGCTGCTATAGAGGATCCCTAAACTGCCACTTTGGAGGTTCATCTTCCCATCCTTTAGCCCTGTGCTGCAATCTTTGATTAGTGGTGCACATCCACGCGAAGGGGACAGTTGTCACCGAGATTAGAGACGGTGGAATGGCGATTTGAATTGCATGAGCATTAAGGTCTTCCTTGAGAGAGATATGCAAAACCCATGATTTTATTCAAGCATCAGGAAGGAGAGATAAATCCCCTTGACAGCAACACAGCGGGGGACACTCTAAGAACCTAATTTTAATGAATATACATTTTGACTTTTCAACTAAAAGGGAAGTAGGGCAGAGGATTTATTTAGAGCTTCCTAATTAATAGCTCAGTGTATTAGTCAGGGCTATTACAGGGCTATTCTGTTTCTCCAGAGAAAAAAGAACCAATAGGAGATATGTATATACTTAAGCTTTACTACAGGAATTGGCTCATGCGATTATGGAGGCCAGAATGTCCCACCATCTGCCATATGCAGGCTGGAGAAGCAGGTAAGCGGCGCTGTAATTCAGTCCTAGCTTGAAGACCTGAGAACCAGGGGCACAGGGTGCAGTACAGAAATGTAGGGTGATGAGAAATGTCATATTTCTGTATTTAAACTGAACTAGATTGGACTTAGGGGCAGTCCCCTGGCAGGCCGGAGGGAGCTGGAACGGCAGACGCTTCTTTCGGGGCACAAAACTCTTGGAGGTTCAGGTGAAACCTTCTCCTTTGCCTGCGTCACTCACTGCTGTTCCCTGTGCATGGGCTGCATTTATCTCTGGAAAACCAAACCAGAAAGGCCTGATCTTTCCTGCAGCTCCTGGTTTCTGTTCTGTTACAAGTTATCATCCAACAGATTGTCCTTTCCCAGTGTCTCTGAGTCAGCATTCCACACTACGTTCCACGGGCCTCCCAGGTGAACGACAGGCTAGTTTTTAGGTATGATTCTTGCCTGAGAGTTAGCTCCTTGAGAGTGAAGCCCAGGCCCATCTTATCCTCAGCCTTATCCCCAGAGCAGGTGTTTGGTGACTATCTACTGGATGAATGACTGAGATGGGAAGCCTCAGGGCTGACTGGCTGAGCAAGTCTGGGGTTTCAGGAATAACCTGGACACAGTTCCTTCTGGACTGGCTGGTAGCCAGCATGGAGAAAACAATCCTGAGAGCCTTTACCCTTTTCAGCAGAAAGTGACCTGAGCAATCACTGAACACCAGAAAGAAATCCAATAAGGAATTATCGGTAAACTTGCTGCATGCAGTACATTGGTATAATTTATTATTGACTACATAAGAATATGATCTCTTTTTTAAAAAATCATCTTATTATAACATAGCATACATAGGTGATATAATCGATACTATAAAATTAATGAACGCTCACCTACCTAAAACAAGAAGAGCATGTCATTAGGGTTTATTCCGCTTGTTTTGAGCTTTATAGAAACGTAATCACAGAGCATGCTTTCCTTTCTGTCTGACTTCTCTCTCTCCTCATTGTGTGGGGGAGGCATGCACGTTGTGCGTAGTTGTAGTGTGTTCCTTTTCAGTGCAGTGTAATATTCCACCAGGAGAACTTGGGTTTTATCGATTATACTATAGATGGCTATCTGGGATTCCTACTGTAACTAGTGCGGCCGTGGACATTCTCGTTTGTGTCCCTGGGACACAGGTGCTCACCTTTCTGTTGAGTAGAATTCCACTTAGGCGTGAAATGGCTGAGCGTCTTAGGCCACGTTGTCCAGAAGCAGAGATGAGTATGGCTATGCAAGTGGTTTATGGGAAGAGCATTCTCTGGAGGAAGCTGTGAGGGGCAGGGGAGGAAGCAGGGGACACCTTCTGCTGGAGTCCCCCAGCCTGATTCCTCGGGGCGCTCTGGAGGGTCTGGAAAGTCGAACCCTGAGGACTTGTGTAACTTCTAATCAGTCATGCCCGAGCCTTCAGCAGACAGTCGTCACAGACGCTCGGAAATTGGTACCCTGCCCTGTAACGGTGGTCCGGGCGGGTCCCCAAGAGCATCCACTCCGCTAGAACGTAGCTTTACTGGCATCGTCAAGCCTCTTTCCAGAGTGTTTGTGCCAGTGCACACGTCCGCTAGCGTCGTGTGAGTGTTTCCATTCTAAACCCTCGTCCGACCTTCCCATTTTAGCCATTTTAACAGAATTATAGTAGTAGCTCGTTGTGATTTTAATTTGTATTCCCCTGATGACAGATGAGGCTGAGCCCCTTTTCTGGCGTATATTGCCATATGGATATTCTCCTTTGAGAAGTGTCTCAAGTCTTTTGTCAGATTTTCTATTGGGTTGTCTGCCTTGTCTTAATGTATGAATTCTTTATTCTGGTCAGTGGTCCTTGTCAGATATTTGTATGAGAAGTATTGTCTCCAACATTGCAGTGTGTCTTTTTACTCTGTAACATGTCATTTGCTGAACAGAAGTTCTTACCGTTTCAGAATGTGAAGTTCAATATAGCATCTTCCCCCCTTTGTAGTTTCGGCTATTATGTGCCCTGTTTAAGAAATCTTTGGTCCAAGACTGTGAAAATATTCTCTTCTCTTGTCATCTAGACACTTATTTAATTGTCACCTTTCACAATTAGATCGACAGACCATTTGGAACTGACTTTTGTCTGTAGTGTAAAGGAACGTTGCCTTTGTCATAAATCAAAGAATCGGATATGTAGGGTCTGTTTCTCGTTTTCCACAGTTTTATGGACCTCTTTGTTCTAGTAGTTATCAGCTGGGGGTGATTTTGCCCCCTCCAGGGACATTTTGAATATCTGAAGACGTTTATTTTGCGGGGGGCGGGGAGAGGGAGAGAGAGGGAGAAGGAGAGAGGGAGGAGAGAGGGAGGGAGGGAGAGAGAGAGAGAGAGAGACAGAGAGAGAGAGAGAGAGAGAGTGTGTGTGTGTGTGTGTGTGTGTGTGCACTACCTATTGCTGTTAAACATCCTATATGGCCCAGGTCAGTCCCCAAGTAAGGAACCATCGTCCGCAGCGTGAGCGTGTGGAGGCGGGAAGCTGGGCGCCCTGCACTGTCGCCGCTGTCCTAGCTCCTCAGCTCCACAGCGAGCCCCCTTTTCAAGCCCGTGATCCAGTTTCTGCACACTCCCCAGCCTGCCACGGTTCCTCTTCTGCTTTTGTTTCTCCACATACATTTTTAAACCAGCTTGTCAATTTCAACAAAAAAAAAAAAAAAGAAAAGAAAAAATCTGCTGGGATTTTGGGTAGATTGGATGGAATCTATACATCACTTTTGGAAAACTGATATCTTTCCAGTAACAAGACTTATTATCCATGAATATGATACATCCTTCCATTCATCAAGCTTTTAACAATTTTCTGTACTTCTTTGTATTTTTCTCTATAGATGTTCTGCATGTGTTTTGTTAGATTTGTTCCTTGTTATTTGATATTTCTACTGATACTGTAAATACTATCAATTCTTTCCATTTCAATTTCTAGCATATTACTCATTACAGGCATATAAAATGCAATTGCTTTTGTATATTGACATGTATATAGCAGTGATACTGAATTCTCTTAATAATTCTATTAGTTCGTGTATTCTTTTGAATTTTTTATATGTCAGTAGTATATAGGAGAGCTTTACTTTTTCCTTTCCAGGTGTAAATGTATTACTTATTTATTGCTTATTGCCTGGGTAAGAACATTCAGTACAATTTTGAGTAGTGGCCATCGTCTGGTTTTTAATCTTGGCAGAAAGTTTTCAGTATTTCACCATTAAGTTGGCCCTGATAACTTTTCTTGCTCTGAAGTCTGCTATGCCTGACATTAATACAGCTAGTCCTGCTTTCTTTTGATTAGTATTGGCATTATATATTTTTCTCTATTCATTCACTTTTACTTTTAATCTCTAAATGTCTTTATAACTAAAGTGGGTTTCTTAAAACAACATAATATTGGGTCTTATTTTTTATTCCACTCCGACAATCTGTTTTTTAATTGGTGTAGTTAGACCACAGGTGTTCAAACTGATTGCTGATGTAGCTGGATTAAATAGTATCTACCATCTTTGTTACTGTTTTCCTGTTCTTTGTTCCTATTATTGTCTCCATTTTTCTGACTTCTGTGGTTTTACTTGAGCATTTATATAATTCTATTTTCTCTCCTTTCTTAAAACATTATACTTCTTTTTTTCTCTTCTTAGTCATTTCCCTAGAGTTTGCAGTAGTCATTCACAAGTAATCCAAGTCTACTTTATTGCTACTTTCAAATAACACTTTATTGCTTCACTGATAGAGCAAGTGCCTTATAATTATAAAATAAGCCTAATCCCTTCCTTTCCTTGTATCATTGCTGTCATTCATTTCACTTGTATGTAAGCATATATACATATATTATGTATCACGTGTACATAAGCATACGTAATCAGATACATTGTTGCTATTATTATATTGAACAAACTATTATCCATTAGATCAATTAAAAATAAGGAAAAGAAAGGTTTTTATTTCACCTTCACTTATTCTTTTTAATTTAAGCGGGCAGTGTATAAC
Organism: Eidolon dupreanum; assembly: GCA_028627145.1. Lineage (NCBI taxonomy): Eukaryota > Metazoa > Chordata > Mammalia > Chiroptera > Pteropodidae > Eidolon > Eidolon dupreanum. Next base: position 1,169,260 of record CM053504.1, on the reverse strand, counting down.
CAAATCCCAATTAAGATTCTGGACACTGAAGTCTTGGGTGAGCTTCCCAGATTAGCTGTACCCTGGAGGTTCTCACACATCATCGCTTGAAGGGTGCAACGCTGTTCAGGGCGCCATGGGGAGAAGATGGCTGGAAGCTGTGTGCTCGGGTGCCTCCCGGTCCCGACTCCACGCGTCCCCTTTTCAGCTGGTTCTGATTTGTAGCCTTTGCTGTAATGAAACTGTAATTGTCAGTGCAGCACCTTCATGAGTTCTGTGAGTAATTCTAGTGAATTATCGAATTTCAGGCTGTTTTGGGAATGCCTGAATTTGTAGCAGAGTTGGTACCAGAAGTCATAGCATTTTGGCAAAATGATTTTTTTCAAATGTTAAACCAATTTTACATTTCTAGAGTAAATCCAACTTGACCACAGTGCAATATTTTTATTATCCTTTTATTATGTCACTGAAAAGGTTTGTTAATGTTGTGATAAGGATTGTGCATTTGTGTTTATGAGAGGGATTGGCCTGAATTTTCTTTTCTTACAATGCCCTTGCCAGGTTTTGGTTTTAAAGTTATTCTGGCTTCATACAAAAATGTTAGGACGTGTTCTTTCCCTGTTCCCTAGAAGAGCTTGTGCAAGATCGACACCTGGAACATTTCTACCAGTAGAACTTTCTGTACCTAAATTGTTATTGAAAAGATATGAGTTACTCGTATTTCTATTTTTTAATTTTGTTTGGAAAGTTGTGGCTTTCTAGAAAATTGTCTGTTTCACTTACATTTCCATGCTTATAAGGTAAAGTTATTCATGATATTCTCTGATGAATTTTTTTAATGTCTGTAGGCTCTCTAAAGATGTCATCTCTTATGCTGTTGATACTGGTCATCTGTTTCATTATTTTCTAGATCACCTTATATTCCTCTCCTTCTACCTGGAATTTTCTGGTTTTTCAAATATAGTTCCTTGAGATTGATGATCAGACAATTGATGCTTCAGCTTTTGTCTTTTTTTACATGTATATTCAAGATCATGAATTTTCTTCTTAGTATGGCTTAACTGCATGCCACACATTTTCATTTTGACATATATATGTAAAATATTTCATATATATTTGAAAAGTATGCAAATTCTGCAGTTGTTGGTGCAGTGTTCACGTAAATCAGGTCAAGTTTGTTAATCACAGTGCAAAAAGCTTCTGAATCCTTTTTGGCATTTTGTCTGCTTATTCTATTATTTCCTGAGAAAGTATGTTAAAACCTATCAACGTAATTGTCGATTTTCTATTTCCTCTTTTATTTCTATCAAATTATGCTGTACATATTTTGAATATATGTTAATTAGATGCATGCAAATTTTGAATTGTCACATCTTCCTGATAGATTCTTTTACCATTACAGGTAGCCCTCTTTATTTCTGGTTGTGCTTTTCTATTTAAAATTGATTTTGCATGATATTAGTATAGTAAACCTCCGTTCTTTTGATTAGCGTTATGTGTATGTATCTTTTTTCCACACTTTGATGTTCAAGTTGTCTACTCCTTATATAAAAAGTCTGTCTCTTTTACAGCAAAGATTTTAAGTAATTCAATCAGACATTGTTTTTTAACTAGAATATTTAGTTTATTTATATTTTATGCAAGTACTGATATATTTGAGTTTATATTTTACTTTGTCTTCTCTTTCTGTTTTACCTTCCTTCGTTCCATTTTCTCCCCTTTCTTGCTTCTTTTTTTTATTAATCAGTGTATTTTTATTATTGTATGTTCTCCCCTTTTTACTGTTATGCATTCTTCTGGTATTATTGTACTAGTTAAACTAGATATGATGACATGTATCCTTGAGTAACTGCAGTGTGTCTGATATACTCAGCACTTTTACCACCTCTCAGATGACTCAGTTATGGTAGAACTCTTTAACGCCCTTTATTGGTATATTTATTTCTAAATATATTTTGAACACCACAATATATTATTATTATTATTATTATTATTCTGTACTCTTAATAATTCTTGAGATTGACCTATATATTTACGCATTTAAAAAAAATTCTGTGCTTCTGGGGTCATTTTTATTATGCCCATAGACATCTCTGTTATGTTTTAGTTAGGTCTGTTGATTTTTGTTTGTCTGGAAATGTCTTTATTTAGTCCACACTTTTGATTGATAGTTTCACTGGGCAGAGAATTCTAGGCTGGATGTTAGTTTCTTTAACCACTTTAAAGGTGTCATTCCTTTTTCTCCTGGACTCCTCTGTTCTGTTGAGAAGGCGCCGCCGTTGTTACTGTTCACTCCTTGAAGGCGATGCCTCTTGTGTTCCTGGCAGCCTTCAAAGCCAGGTGTGGCTTTCTTTTTTTCTATCCTGCTTGTCAGTCTTACTGTTACTTTTTTTGGAAATAAATGTACTTTATTTTTAAGTTTTTCTCTGTCCAAAATTCTCAATATTTTTCTTAAGATGTCCCTGCACGTGGCTTTCTTTTTATTTAACATTCTTAGGGTTCATAAAGCTTTTGAATATATGATTTTATATTTTTTATCAGTTTTGGAATATTCTTGGCCATTACTTCATGAAATTGGGCTTCATCCCCATTCTCTACTTCATCCTTTTTGGGACCCTAGTTATATATGTGCTTAATTTTACATTCCCGTACATTTCTATTTGATTTATCCCCCTGCAGACTTTAGTCTGAGGATTTTCCACTCTGTCATCTAGTCCACTTACTTGCTTTTCTGCTGTGTTGGATTTGCAGTCAGACTTATCTACCGAACGCATAATTTCAGTTTTTGCATTTTCGAGTTTGTAGAATGTCCAATTTCAAAGTTTTGTATGGATTCTAATTCTCCACTAAAATTCTCCACTTTGTTATTTCTTTTCACGGACCTATCAATTATAGGTATTTTAAGATCCACAGGTTGTGACTATAATATGTAGATCCCCTATGGATCTATTTCAGTTGTCTGCTTTTTCTCTGTGTCTTATATCATGGTGGGTGTGCTGTTTTTAAAATCTGGTCTGAATGATGGAGTAGAGTCTCTGCATGTATTACATTCCTCCAGAAGGAATATTATGTTGTTTTAGCTTGTGGCGGGCTGTTAGACGGGGGAGAGCGCTGTGAGCCGATTGGAATTTCTTTTGTTGCCCCAGGAGCAGGTCTCTCTCTCCCGGTTGCCTCCTGGGCATAGCTCTGATCTCCAGCTTTCTCTTCTTAGAAACCCGTCGCTGTTGGAGGTACTGCCGTCTCCCCGGCATCTAGAACAGTCTCCTCCCGTCTCTGGAGCCTCTCGCTGCTCCCCGCTCACCAGTCAGCAAACATCTGGGGGCGATCTGAGCAGAATGCTGGACTTGTGTCCCTGTGCTCGCCTTCTGTCCACGGTCTTGGACCGACGTGTCCCGGCGCCGCAGTCCCCAGCATGCACCGTACTCCCAGCCCCGGCACACAGCCCAGGGCTCTGCGTGGCCCCCACTTCCAGCTCAGCTTTCCGCTCAGGTTCTTAGCCTTGTGTCTGCACTCTCTGCAGAACAGTAAGACCCTCGCGGCGGAAGCAGTGCAGTGTAGGGTACCGGCCTCGTCTAAACGCGTTTTCCTGCCCTCCGGGGCCTGGGGCCGTCCATCTCTGTTTGGTGATTCTCTCTGTAATCTTGAAAGAAAAACCATATTTATGTAAAATTTAACTTTTCTATATATGTATTTTATCTAGTTTTTCAGTAAAATATTTGTCTTGTCTTGCTGCAAACTAGTTATACTTTGAAGAGATGATAAAATAGATCATCTTAGGTATTGTATTTCCTGTCATAAAATAATATCCTATGTGTAAATCAAAACATTTCCTCCAGTGGAAACGTCTTGGAAACCTGGAGTGCAACGTCAAGGCAGAGATGCCGGCATTGGCCCGGCCCGCCGACGTCACGCGTGCCTCCCCCGTGCGTGCGCGCCCTGCTGTGTGCGTGCATGTCGTCCTCTGTGGTTCCATCCCCGTGCGGAATCGTGTGGCCTGCACCAGCGAAGCCCGAGAGCTCGCATCTCAAGGACCCTCCTGCTGCTCCATCGCACCCGCAGCCGCTGCGCCCCACCAACCCCTGGCAACCACCAGTCTGTTCTCCATCGCCTCAATTTTGTCATTTCAGGAACGTTGCACAAACGAATCCTAGACCATGCGATGTTTTGAGATTGCCTGTTATCACGTAGCATAACTCCCGTGGACTCACCTCAGTGTCTGTGTGCATTAACAGGCCGAGTGGGAGTCCACGTGGCTTTACCTTTGGGGCTGAGCGAGGCACGCAGTGTAAACTGCTTACTGCAGTGACCGCCACATCGTGGGGCGTCCCACGGGGGGGGCTGGCACTATTTCTTTATGCAGAAACATGGTGTAGTTTTTATAACCTGAGTCAGTTACACGTGCAGCCTTAGAACTTGGAGAGATCCAAGCACGCTTGCACGGTGCTGAGTGTTTAGGTAGGAACGGACTCTGGAGGCTGAATCGAGGCACTGTTCCCATCCCCCACGACGTAGAGATACCAGCCTAAGTGGCCTCTGAGAAACAGAACAGCACCACGTTCCTGCAGAGAGAGGCAACTTGCCAGCTGAGTGGTGGGGGGAAGATGGCTCTGTGGGGCGACTGAGCCCATTGACACATCTAAGGGGAGCTGGGGCCGTTCAAAGAGGGTTCGCTCCTTCAGGGAGGCTCAGGTGTCCCCAGGGGCAAACGCTGAAAGGTTCATTCAAAGCCTCTCTCTGGGATGGAGAGAGCTTAGCCATTGGAGCCACTTGTGCCTAGAGTGGTAAAGCCTGTCACCTGAGGCTGACGCGTCTTCTCTTTAGTCTGTTGACGTTAACTGTTCAGAACCCGACTCCTGCGTCTGCTCCGGGCTCCCCAGGCTGGTTGCCCGCATCCACGGCCCGCACTGGTGTGTGTGCAGAGAGATAAGGTGGAGTCATAAGGACTGTGAGCCTCTGTTCTCCGTTGGAGTCACTCACTGCTCACTGCAAAATCAAACGAGTGACATTTCTGGATGTGATTGGCTTCTTATGCATATGGAGCGACGAGCCTGGTTGTGTGGAGGCAAATTTTGCAATTACCATGATAATTACAGGGCATTTTGCTGGCATTTATTGAATGCTTACTAGGTGCCAGGCTCCCTGTGAGACCTGCGTATATTGTGCCAATACCCGCTTCAATCTCATGAGGTCTGCTTACCCAAGTTTGAGAATTCACAGCACATTTGGGGAGGTTGCATTGCCCATGCCATCCACTCCTGGCCCGTGGCCGAACTAGAGTTCAAACCCAGGGTGGTTTGTCTCGGGTCTGGGTTCTAAACCACAGAGCTACGGGGCTGAGCTACTGTAGCTGAAAGGTTGGCATGGGGCGGGGGGTCCTGCACTTCGACTTTAAAGCCTCGGCTTGCGTGTTACCGGAGCAAAGGGGTCCACGCGCCTGCCCCCTCTGAGTCCCATGAGATGCGAACGGGTTTTGCAGCAAAGAAAGTAAAGGTTCATTGTAGAGAGCTACAGGCCCTGGAGACACAGGGGAGCTGCCGCTCACAGCCCCGGCTCCCCGACGGCCTGTGAGGGATAGGCTCTCTAGGGGAAGCCGCGTTCGTCATGGAAGCTAAAGGAATCGGGGTCATGGGCGCTGCTGATTGGGTGAGGGTGGAGTACTTGATCATCGTGTCCGGTTCTAGAGTCAGCCGTAGTGCCATCTCATCGGGTCCCATGGGAAGGTGGTCAGTGGGGCTGTCCCGCCTGGATGGGTCTGGGGCTGAAACACACCCGAAGCCGAGATGTTATCCTTAGTTTAACTGAAACTTAATTCTCACGATCAATAGACCTGAGGCTTTATTCTTTAAGAGTGCGATGCTGGCGGGACCCTCGTGTCCTAAGGCTTCCTGCTAAGGTGATGAGTATGCAAGGAGGAAGGATGGGGACACGAAGCAAGTGAGTCACAGTGCTGTTAGGCCAGCCCTGCTTGGCTTGGAGAGAAAAGCGATCCTGAAGAAAGGAAGTCTCCGTAGTTCCATGTGTGAGGCTGGCCCTGGGGGAGGGGACGGCAGGAACAGTGGCTCCAAAACAACCGCTACGTGTGCTGGCTGAATGTTGGGGCCACAGACTGTTCTCCGGGCTTTATTTCTGTGTTAGCGCATGAAGCCTCAGAACAAGATTTTGAGATAAAAATAATACCATTAGCTGCATTTTATAGCTGAGGAGACCGAGGCACAGACGGATTAGGCAGCTTGCCCAGGCCCAAGTGGTGGTGAGTAGCAGGGCTGGGACAGCCTCGGCCCAGAGCACACACTTCGTCACTGGGCTGTGCCCTCACTCCACAACCGAGGGCAGCGCCCGGCTCCAGGCACCCCGCGAGACGGGCGCCGGCGGCCTCTGCTCGCCGTGCAGGGTGAGATGCCCTGCGGTGTCCTGGACACTCCGGCTGCCTCTTCCCGGGGGAAGGAGTCATCCGACCTGGCAGTGTGCGTGTGAAATCACTGCGGTTCCCGGGTCACAGGCCCTGGTTCTGAGGAAGAAGGTCTCATGCGGCACGTTCCAGAGGCTTCGGTCCACCCTAGAGAGGTTGGAGAAGCGGCTGGGGAGGGGGCACGGTCCAGGGCGTCTGAGGCAGAGCCGGGGCTGGGCGGCCGGAAGCACGGTGGGCCCCTTGGCTCAGAGCTCCTGGTGTGAATCAGGCCCACCTTTTCCTCATCCTGTGTCATTCTGGTTAACAGTTAAAGCATCCCACTGAGGTTGTCCCAGCTTGAATCCTAGTCCCCCCAACTTGCCCTCACAGGCGCCTTGAGTTACAGCTGACCCCAGACTGCAAGCGATGGGACGGGGGTAACTCCCCCAGCCTTCTCACAGAAGGGGAGTCAAGGGCGGGGGCTCTCAACCTCTTGGCTGCGCGTGGCCTACAGCCTCCACTGAGATCAAACGAGGAGAAGCAAATGTTTTGGATGGTGGTTGAAGGACACAGACGGCCCACGACATTGACACCAGTTTATCTCTCTCCTTTCGGTGAATCCTCATGGTCCCTAGAAAAATTCAGTTTTCCATAAATGAAACAGTGTTGAAACAATAAGAGCATTTTACCAAACTTTGGGTATATTAAAATTGACTGTCTTTAAAGTGAAGAAAATCTAGAATCTTTTATTTTCCCTCCCATCACTTTTAATTTCTATGCCACGATTTTTTTTTTCAAATCAAGTAAAATCCATGAAAGAGCTGATACAGAATGAATGGCTTCTTATTGGATGTGTCAGATAAAAGCCCTTTCATGAAGACGTTACCTTAAAAATTGCCCAAGAGTTTACCCTAACATTGGGATGTCTCTGAAAGTTTAAGAAGATACAGGTTTATCAAAAAGAAAGGTAAAAGGAGATGAAATAGTTCAAAGGTATTTCAAAAGGGAAGGCCTTCAAATGAGAAGATTCCAGATGATTCCTTTGAACCCTAAGAAAAGGCTATTTGTGGGGAGCAGCTGCGGGAGCACTTACCTGTAACACTGCGCGCTGAGGTGAAATGTGAGGACTTAAGGAGACGCAAGTGCATATTTATATCCACTGGAGACCAAAGACCAGCTATTTTACTGGGAGCAGCTGCTTTTAATTTTTTAAAGGCTTTGAAATCACCCAAAATAGTATGCTTTTGCTCACCATGAAATGTCCAGCTTTTGCAGCAAGGGTGTTCTCAAAGTCCCCAGAGAGAATGAGGTGAGGCAGCCCCTGTCTGCCCGTTACCCTCCCACGCACGGGATGCCAACTAGTTTTTTTTTTTTTTTTTTGGAGGGGGGAGGGTAGGTGCTGAGTTGTAGGAGTTAATAAGGCTTCAAGAAAGTCTTAGAGAAAAAAGCTTTTAGATTGGTCCTCGGGGCTGGGGGTGGGGAAACAGTCATGCATAATAACATTTCATTAAAAAAGAAGAATTTTTCTGTGGTCAGGTCATATAACCCATTTACCTTCTCATGGAGTTGAAAGTTAGTATATTAAGGTCTCTCGATCACCTTTGTGAAACCCAGTGTTTTTCACGCTTTTGGACCGCATGTGCTTTGTCCAAGGGATGTGGTTTTTGAAGATGCTCTTTTCCTGCTTTCGAGGTACCAGTTGGGCCCCCACCAGGGGAAGCAGCGGGTGCCGCCGCCTGTGGCCGGGGACTTTCCCAGCCAGACTTTCCTTTTTCAGTTGCCGTCGTCCTGAGACCACAGAAGCGGAGACCACGCCGCTCTGTGGAAAGGGAATACTTCGCCAGTGCATCGTGGTTACCTGAGAGACGAAAGGCTTAGTGAGCCCATTTGGCTTCAAACAGCATGGTTCAAGGTGGCACAGCAGGGGTCATCACACCTGTCTTGCTTCAGTGTTGACAATGCCACCGAAGTGAGCACACATGGCAGGACTTTTTAGGTGCAAGAAACATAAAATTCAGCTCAATCAGGATGAGGCCAAGGAAAGGCGAATGCGTTTGCCACAGGCCCGGCCTGTCCGGAGGCCACCATGCTTATGTGGCCCTCGTGCATGTTGGTTTGATCTCGGAGGCCTTGGCTCTCTGCAAGTGACTGCGAAGGGGCCTCCAGCGAAGCTCCGGGCTCACACCCTGCCAGCCCAGCATCCTCACCAGAAGGAGGACGTGCATCTACCAACCCTTGGAGGACGGCCTTACTTCTCTGGGTCACAGTATGTCCATCTCTGAACTAATTACCATGACTGCACATGGGACGTGGGGCCCGTTCCCAAAAATGGGTGTGGGGCGGCCCCATCCGAGCAGCCTGGTTTGCAAATGGGGAACGGGAGCATCCTAATACAGAATGGGGAGCACATCCAGAAGAGGGGGGCTGCTTCCCTGGCAGAGAGCAGAGATGTCTGTCCACTGCATGAGGCTGAGAAATGCAGGAGGAACGGGGGTCCAGGCAGTCAGAGAATGGATGATCAAGACCGAACCCTTCTTCCTACGGCCTGTCCCGGGGGACGGTCCCGGAGGTCGGTGCTCGCCACATCATTGTTAAACTCGCTGAAGGAAGGACCGCCGTGAGAAGACAGCCGTTGGCAAACGGTGGCTGATCGGGCAAGATGGCGAACTACCAGAAGCGGGCACAGAGGCTGACCCCCTACCTCACTGGTTTGAAAACCAGTCGCTTTGACACTTGAGCTCCTTGGAGGGACAGGTGCGACAGAGTCTGGGCAGAATCAGGTGAGGTTCCCGCAGGGTCGGCTGTGGCCGCTGAAACCCCTGAGCCATCCGGCCTTTGCCTCTCGAATGCCCGCGCAGGAAGGGCCGTGGGCACCCTGACCTGGGTGGGGCGCCATTCCCGGGAGGTGGCCGCCATCCTGACGGGCCTGCCTGGCCCGGGAGCCTCTCCAGAGCCAGGGCCTTGGCTGCCGCGGGGGCCTGACTTGCTGTGGACACGCGAGGGCATGCTTCTCGTCACCTGTGCACGGCGGGCTCCGGGCCTCCCAGACTCCGCTTTTAC
>CM053504.1:1114590-1159333 GCA_028627145.1 Eidolon dupreanum | reverse complement strand
GGCGACATCTCATGGCTAGTGTCAGATTCGAGGAGACAGAGTCCCGCACTGAAGCGGATTTGCACATAGAATCTTCTGGTCAGCCAACATGGCATTCAAGCCTGAGGCAAAATGTAGACATCCTTCAGATATGCAGGGTCTCAGAGAGTTTGCCTTCCAGAGATTCTCCGAGGATCACTTGAGTATGTCCTCAAGCGACATGTATAGTGAATGCAAAATCAGCACGTGTGTGCAGCACGATGCACGTGACATCAAAATGCAGTCAGGGCAAAGCAGCATTCCCTCACTGCCCCTTCTCCCAGGGGAGTCACCGTTAGGGATATATTTCCAGATGCTTTGAACATGTCCTAACAGCTCAGTCTTAAGTGTTACATTTTATGCATACATCTTTACACAAAGGCCACGTTCTACAAAATGTTAGCAAAATCGCCTTTGTCACTGGACATTTTACTATGGAAAACTGCTACTTCTTTAGGGCTGCAGCTCCTTGTTCTTTGTGAAGTTTGCACGGGCTTCTGTGCCGGTCATTTACTTGACCGGTCCCTATTAATTCAAAAGCGTTTAGATCGCTTTTATTTCACTACACACTGAATACCGCAGTGACCGTCCCTTGGACTTTCATTGCTGCACATGAGCTAATATTGATGCAGGACAAACCCCTAGAACTGGAGCAATTGCTAGATTACAGGGAATGGGCAATTAAAAAGCCGATAGATGTTGCTGCCCCTCCCTCCAACATCATCGTCACCGTTTATTCTTCAGTCCTGCGTTTGGCTTTTCCAGAAGGTGGGCAGAGGTGTTGGCACGAGAGCCTCTGGACCCTAACTGTCCGGGGTTGTGCTGGCCCGGCGGCGCAGTTTGTCCTACAGGTGGCGATGTTGCCTCGCTCTCGCCTCTCTCCTGCCCACGGACGCCTCGTAATTATAAAACAAAAAGAAATTGCACTGTGCACGCTTGCGGACTGCAGCATTTTTAATGTTTACCCCAGGAAGGTCCGGATCTCCGTGTCCATACCTTCCCGGCTGTAAGACTCAGATAACTTTGTGATCCACTGTTCCTCAGAAGGAAAAAAGAAAAGATTATATTTGACCATCTTTTTTGAAATCTTTAGAATTCCATCCTTTGAAAATAAGTCTTTGAGAATTTCCAAAAATGCGCATCCAGTCGGTGTATTTCAGAAGAGAAGAAATAATTTAGGTTTTGGCTTAGTATTTATTTCCCATTTTCTTCCTCTTTAAAAAGCAAATCAAACAAACAGAAACACTCTCTAGATCCAAAGGGAACAAATGGAGACTTGTACGACGATTCTGCAGAATTAAGTGCTCCGGATGGCACTTCGCCTCCACGGCTCTGTGCCCGCCGGTGCTTCATTCCAGGGCTGGCGTCCCGTGATGGTGGGAGTCTGGGAGATTCAGTTTGTAGGGAAAGGAATGGAGCGTCCTTGTCCCTTAAGGACCCAGTCATGGGCTTCTGGCTGTGTCTCCTCAAGTGCCCCGGGTGACAGATCCAAGCTGGAAATGAGCCAGTCTACCAGGCAGACGTCAGGGAGTAAAGCAGCGGGGAGCTGGGCACGGTCAAGTTGCCTGGACCGGGAATGGCTCAGAACATGCTCGGTGCTGGGATGTAAATGTCAGCTGCAGGCCCGGGGCAGAGGCGGCCAGCGCACTGCATAGCAGTGGACCACGTGTGCCTCGGGTTGGCCCCTCCAGCCTGAAACAAGCTCTGGGCCTGTGGCAGGTTCAGGCTTCTGGGCTCTGACGAGCCCGGCTTACTGTGCCGAGGATGAGGGAGAGGAGACGAGCAGTGAGGGATCAGCAGACGATGCTCGCAGTCAGGGGTTTTTATTTCATGCATCCCTTTAGAAATGAAATGCACCCACAAGGTCCCCTCAGCACAAAAGGTTCAGGGATGCGGCGACCTTGATGAATCCCAGTCAAGATTCTGAATAATTTAAGAGTCATAAAACCCGGCCAGAGAACGCGCTGCTAGACAGGCTGCCGTTTTTCCCGATGTCTCTCACTGGGCAATCACATTTGTTCCTGTCTCTGAAGCCCCTCAGTACGGCTCTATGCAAATCAGCGCAGAGCTCCGCTTTACTGGCAGCGTTAAAAGTTAATGTGTTTCTTTGTGTAAGTTACTCATTCCACTGAAATAGAGGTTTGTTGTTGTTACTGTAGCCATAATGTACACATAAGCAAAGCAAACTCCATGGTTTTCAAACCACAAAAATGTGATGCTTGATTTTCTGTGTCTTGAATAGAAATTGTAAGAAAATCTGACTTTAGATTTTAAAGGGTGGGGATGGGTGAGCGGGGTATTTGCAGGGCTGACAGTGGCTGAGAGGTGCCGAGCAGGCTTCTGCTCACGTGTCTGGGGCGGGGCCACGTCCCAGACCTGGTTTCAGTTTAAGGTAATAGACGGCAAAGGTAGACACTTGAAAACTTGATCTTGGAGTATGATGCCAGAACGGGAGGTTCAGCGAAGCGGGGCCGGGCAGAGGGGGCTGGCCCCCACCCCGAGCACCCTGGCTGGTGTCAGGGATGAAGGGCTAGCGGTGCGCCGGGTGGTGGGAGGGCAGGAGCAAAGCACATGTTGGACATCAAGAGTTCAAGACAAAGGCCCTCCTGTTAGTGCTGAATTGCAGCCAGAAGCCAATTCCAGGGTGGGGAGGCAGGAGGTCAGCAAAGCGGGAGGGCGTGGCGGAGGAGGGTCCCCAGGGGCAAGGCACTGGAGGCGGCCTGGGCACAGGGACAGCAGAGTGGGAGGGTGTGCTCACGGTGCAGCTGCCCCTCACTGCGCTCAGGCCGTGAGGCACGGCGCACCCTTCCACGCGGGTTTCTCATTTACTTCTCACAGCCATGACCCCATCTGTGCTTTGACAAGATGACCGCCAGGCCAAGATTGGAACCCAGCACCCCAAGTCCAGAGCCTGGGCTCCCATGCCCACAGACTCCGCCTGAGGTCATGCTGCTAGGGTTCTGTGGATCTGCACTCACTTCCAGGCCCGCCAGACCCCCCAGCCCATGCCCGCCGCCTGGGCTGTGCCGCTCCACCACTAAGGCTGGGATGCAGGCCCGGCGGAGCAGGTTCTAACGCCCTCCTTCTCCGGGTTTGCTGCCAGTTAAGGGCTTTCTGCTCTGAGCCTCCGCCTTCGGCCGCCCTAACACGTTCGCTTTCTGCCTGCGAGGCCTGCCTTGGCCTCGGCTCTCACTAGCAGCGTCTCTCCCCGACAGCTCTCAGCAGGACGAGCAGCTCACAGGAGCAGCTCTGCCCGCCTCCGCCCCATCGCCTCCGCCCCGCCGCCTTCCTCCTCTGCCCCTCGCTCTCATCTCCTCTCCACGGGCACCAGAGAGCTCCCAAAGCAGTGATGGACGCTGAACGGTCCTCCGTGCAACAAGCAGCAGGGACTGTCCGCTTCCGCTAATCCCAGGGTCTGGCCTGACTTCCTCTCCCGTCCGGTCCCAGCTCCTGCCTGGAGCCCAGGCTGGGATCGATCGGTGATGCCTGCCGGGGCTGGGGGCACGGTCTCACCAGGTCTCTCCTAGGCTCCTTGGGGTCACTCGAACGTGCCCTGTGTTTTCGAGAGCCTGAGTGTTTCTTTCATCTCATGAGATGCTGTCATCTTGCGAACTCTTAATCGCTCTTCTAGACTTTGCTCCGCAAAGTCACCCCTTGGAGGCTTTAACTGACCCCACCAAGCGCTTTGTGCCCAGAGGCTGCCATAACCCTTCGCATCTCTCTCGGCCGGCCCGTCTCCGTATTGTAATCATCCGTGGATGCGGTCCCCCACCCCGTCCCCGTCTCTCTCAGTCTCTGAGAGCGGAAAGGGTTTTAGAAATTGCACGTTCCCGGTGCCTGGCACATAATCAATACTCAAAAATGAATGTTGCGTTTTGGAAATCTGCATCCATTACACCTGTCTTTAAAACCAGCACAGGACAGCACGAGTGAATGCAGTTCTTACTTAACTATATGGATAGTCTTTTGCCTGGCTCAACCTCCATGAAGAGTAAGGGGAGAGAAATTAAAGTGGAAAGATGGCAGGAATTCAGCTCAGGCAAAGAAATGAACTTTCAGGTAGATTCTGAAATAGCGTTGCTCAGCTTATGCGTAGTTCCCAGGCGCAGTTTGCAGCCGCGTGGCGGGTGCTGCCGCGCTTCTGCAGGACTCGGGGTCTTGGTTCACGAGGACCGGTGCCTCGCCTCGTCCTGGTCGCAGGGTCATGGCGACCTGGGGTCCGAGGCAGTCTGGTGCCGCGGAAACAGGAACGGCCCCCAGCCGATGTGGGTTGGAGGGCCGATCCCCTAAACAGGGCCAGGCCTCGGCGGTCACGTGCCCCGTGCAGAGCGCAGGAGGGCAGTGTGCGGGGCCACTCTCGCTTTCGCCCGTGCTCCCCGCTGTCCGTGGACGACCCCCTTAACCGGCACCACGAGGAAGGCGCGGCCACTGTCGCCATTTCCCGGACAGGCCGGGGCTCGGGTGGCGGAGCCGCCCTGCCTTCCTCCGGAAGACCCCACAGTCACTGCCGTCGGTCAAGGACACGTGTTTCCCAGGCGGCTTCCGTGACCGGGGTCAGCGCACACGCCCAGAGTGCAGTGGGGAGCCGGGCGCGGTGGTCACTCAGCCCCGCGCGCTCGCCTCCCGCACCCCGCACCCCGCGTGCGGGCTCCGGTGCTGGCCACGCCCCGCCTCCCCGTGCGCATCGGCCCTGCTCGCGGGACAGGCGGCTCGCTGGGGGCCAGGGCCACGGGCTTCTAACCCGGCCCCACACCCGGCACGGCGCCGCGCAGACCGAATGCGACCTCGGAGTCAGACGACACGTCAACTTGGCCATCGCATGCGGTCTTGAGATGCGTTTGTGGAATAATAGCTTCTTCAGGCACTGAACCGGTGTCACATACGTTTGTTGAGCGCCTCCCGTGTGCCAGACCCCGGGGCGCACAGGGAGGCGAGCGTCCCGCCGGCCCTGCCCTTGGCTGGGAAGGACAGGGAGCGTTGCTCCTCGTGCGTGTGGAAGGGCCGCGTCTCCTCCGGTTTTCCAGCAGCTGGACCGCAGCCCTCAGGTTGTGTGGTTGCTGCGGGGAGGCTGCCTGGCGGAGGCGGCAGGGGGAGGCAGCAGAGGTAGGCGGACTGGGGGGGACGACAGAGCTGCGGCTGGCGCCCCCTCCAGCACCCCGCCCCGGCCGCCTGGGCGTGTGTCTTCGCGGCGTGTGCACACGCAGCTGCTCAGCGCTTTGGCAGATCTTGGAGCGTGACGGGTGGCGAGGGTCCCAGGTCATCGACCCTGGTCTTGCTCCAAGTGCTCGGGATGACGTGTCATTCCATGGACTGCTGGGTGGGCTGCGTGCCGCGCCGGCCAAGGCGGAGGTGTGATTCTGAATCGAGGCACAGGGCGAGCCCCGCGTGTGCCGGCTTTGCCATGTCGGGCAAGCGGCTAGTGTCCTGGGCCCAGCGTCCTCATCTGAAAGCGGGCTTGGATAATAATCCTAGTTTCTGGGCTTATGGAGAGGGTCGCAAGAGCAAATCTGTGTCCACCACTTAGCACAGGGCAGCGTGCATCCACGCAGACAGCTGTCCTTGTTCTCACGCAGCGCGTCACGCCCCTGGCAGGCCAGCCGGCCCCGAATTCCCACGCCCGGTGATTCTCACGGTCGCCAGGGGAACTGGGACAAGGTGTGCACTACGCTATGCAGCCATGAAAAAGATAGAAGCAGGACTTTATGTGCTAATGCGGAACGATTTCCAGGATGCACAATTAGGTGACAAAACCAAGTGCTGTGCAGGATACACGTGGCTTCAACTCATTTAAAGTCCGGAGAGACATGCAGGCACGTGCTTATACATGCTGACTATTTCTAGAAGGATCCACATGGAATTGTTACAGAGGGACCTATAGAAAGGAAATACAGGCTGGGGGCTGGGATGGGAGGGACAACGTTGATGACTTTACATTTATTACAAATGTGTCCATCTAAATACAGATTCCTAGGCCCCGTTTCCAGAATTCTGATCCTGTAGTTTTCAAGTGGGATCTGGAAATACATATATATATATATATTTTTTTTTACAAAGTTCCGTAAGCAGAGTGTATGATCCACGGACTTCAGGACCACCGACTGGATGGCGGTTTTGCATCAGTAGCCGCTCTCGAAGGTGGCAGGCCACACCGCGGCGGCCGCCCGCCCGCTCTGTCGCATGTCCTGCAGTGTGTATCGGTTTTGCACCCGGTTTCGTTCACTCAGTGTTTCGTTTGTGAAATTTATTTGTGTTCTGATTGTTACAGTTTCTTTGTTGTCACCTCCTTTTAACTGTCATCAGTGTAATGTAAGTGGCACTCTGGCCATTTGGTGTCGGAAGTTCTATTGTCTTTCACTTTTCTGTGTGTGAATCCCAAAGACAGAGGAGGGAAGGGGCGGAGGCAGGAGCAGCATGCGCTCGGCGTCCGATCGGCCTCCGGTGGCTCACGAGGCTGGCTGCGGGGGGCGGGGGACGTGTGGCAGGCCAAGATCCGCAGGGGACGCCACTGTGTTCAGTGTGGGCGTTTCTAGGTTAGGTCCCGCGTGTGAGAAAGGACTGGGCCGAGTGTGTAACGGTGGCCTGTTAGTGGCAGCGGCTGTGAGGTAATGAGCGTGATGCCGGCCGCCGGTCAGTGGGCCTGGAGCCTGTGTCCAGACACAGCCGAGGTTCGCGACAGTGGCCTGGAGGCTCCACTTCCCACAGCCACGGCGCGGTGAACGGCGCGGCCGCGGTAGTTGTCACCGCTGTGGCCTCGTCCGCTAATACGCAGTCTAGGGAGAGCTCTGCCCCCCGTGCCCCCTGGTGACGAGCCACAGCCACTGGCCACCCCACGCCTGCGGTCCCCGCCCTGCGGCACACAGGCGACACCCACGGACAGGGCTGTGGCGTGGGGAGGGGCAGCCAGGAGACCCTCTTCTGTCTCTGCACCACCTGGAGACTGTTTTGGGGTTCCAGGTGGGTATTCGGTCAAGCAGCATGGTGGTGGAGGGCAGGGGCGTGAGCGTCAGCCAGGCCCGGCTCCTGGTCCTGCCACCTTATCTCATGCTGCCCAGCCTCAGGCTGCCTACCTGGGGAAGGGGCCTCACGGTCAGGCAGGCAAAGCACTTAGCACAGAGCCCGGGATAGGAAAAGTATACGTGTTTATTTATAAATATATATTTAATACTTTCTTACTTATGAACGAGGATAATAATAGCATACGCTTCATTTAATCATTCTTCAGCTTTAATGGAATTAACTCATGTAATATCCTTAAAAGAGCGCCCGGAACCCCACAGTCACTCAGGAAATGCTAGATTATCATTACAGTCCTAAATTGTTTTTGTTTTCCTTTTAGCGTTTATGGCTTAAATCCTTCTGGAATTCATTTACGTATGCAGTATGGGCCCAATTAGATTATTTCCATAGGGCTGGCTTATTGTCCCAGCATCGGTTACTGAATGCTCCACCTTTCCACTAGCTTTTCATGCTATTTACATTACTTACCAGTTTCCTAGATAGTTGTTTTTACGCTCTTCTGATCCAAGTCTGTTTTTCTATCCCGAGGACGGCAATGTCTATTTGAGCTAGCGTAATTGTAATTGCTCGTAATGGAGAAGTCAGTACCACTCCCCCTAAGTGTTTGGACCATTCTTTGCATTCATTCAGGCTCAGGGGTTATAGGAGCAGTTTCTCAAGCTCCGTAGAGGGCCATGACCCACAGGCGACCATAGGACCTCTTCTCCCAGGCATACAGCGACTTAGAGCGTTTTCCTGGCGTTTTTTGTTTGTTTAAGAAGGTTCTGATTTCGAAGGTATTCAGTGTCTTGCCCCTTTTCACGCGCCTGTACCAGCTTCTGGGAGAAGTCTTCTCAGCGTTGCTGGTGCAGATACCTGGGCCAACTCGATTGTTCCTTTTCAAACAGTTCCTGAAGTGAACCTGGGCCGGGGAATTTCAAAACTTGGACTCTCCAGGTGATCACCAGACTTTGGAGCACGTTGGGGACTTCCTTATAGATCAGGCTGCATGTAGCTTTGCCAACAAGAAGAGGTGTCAGCTGTGATTTGTTTGTCCTTGTCCCATTTGGATCATTTGGTCTTTGTCACATGCTGGGTCTTTGTCCAGATTTCTGGCACCTTTTTATTTTTATCTTTTTCGATGTTGTTACAGCTCTTGAAAGCAGTATATAGGTAGATGAATCTTATCTCAAGATCTTTGTCTTTTAACTGCAGTATTTTATCCATTCACATTTACTGTGATTGCTGATGAGTTTACAATATTATTTCCTATTCTCTATTGTATTTTTCCTTGACAATTTTTTCTCTTCCTTTTAGTCTTCTACGGCAGACTGAATAACTGGTCAAAGTTTTTTTTATTTCCTTTACTGTACTTACCTGTACTGGTATGGAAGTTTCACATTTAATTGTAATTCTTAAAATGGCTAACCTTACATTTTTAACATGCACACTGGCTTTAATAAACTCCAAAGCTAATTAATATTTCTACCTTCCCTCAAACAATGGGAAGACATTTAATCTTCCAATTTGATTCCCCACTCTACTTTCCAAGGTACTGTTTTGAGTATTTTACTTTCACCTTTTTAACCTCCCTAAAATAGCAATCATGATGAATATTTTGATAATCAATATTTCATTCTCCACACAGTTACTGCTTTTTGATCACCACTGTCTCTAGATTCTTACTCTTTGCTACTCATTCCTTATTAGCCAAGAACTTATTTTAAGCACCCTTTTGTGCCAGGACCGTGCCGTGGTGAGTGAACACTGGGCCTCTCATCCTCATCTACATTGCTTAGTCTCTTGTCACAATTTCCATTTTCTAAACTTCTCTATTATGCTGTCAGTGTTTCACTTGGCTTTGTTCTCCAGTTACACCTAATCTCTCGTTTAATCCCTCTTTTGAGTTTTAGATGTCAGTGACTGTACTTTTATTTCTAGCAGTTTTATTTGGTTCTTTCTATTAAGCCCTCCATTCCTTTCTTTCATAGTATTTTGTTCTTTTATAATGGCTTATCTTAATTCTTTTATCCCTTTCAGACTCTTCAATTTTTCCAAGTTCTTAGAAATATTAATTCCCCTTGTGTGTTCTGGCTCTTCATTATGATTCAACTTTTCTGCATGTGGTTTATAACTTTAATTTTGATTTTAGCTTTGGCTGGTATGATTATGTACCGTGGTGGTTTTGTGTGCCTTTGGTTGTGAAAGTGTCAATTTCCCCAACCTGAATTCAAATCTTATGTTTGTTTTGGTTTGGGGTTCCTGCAACAAAAAGAAAGTGTACATAAACTTGAACTCTATCTCCTACGTAGTGTAGACCTGGGTTAGAATTTCTAGCAAGGCTTGATTTTTGCATTCAGGGCCAAGTGATGCTGAGCTCTCTTGCGGTTTCCCTGGGCTGGTGGGAGTGAAATGGTTGGAGCAGAGTGTCTGAAGAAGTTCAAGGCTTTATTTGACATCGCCACATTACCCTCCAATTAATATCCTGCTCCCACAGACAGCTCACAAATGCGGCTTTCCGGTTTTGTGCTAACTCTAGAGCTGTGGTTGTCAACTCGGGGAGTTTGGCCACCTAGGAGACGTTTTGTAAAGCCTGGAGACGTTTTCAGTTAACCCGCTGGGGAGAGGGTACTTCTAGGGTCCGTGCCTGCCTCTTCCGAAAACTCTCTGATGGCCCAGCCGTCACTGTCTGTGGCACGTTGCCTGGCCTCCTGGGGGCAGGTGGAGCATCTCCTCCCAGACCCCCACAGCCCCCTTCACGTCCTTCACCGTGCTCGCTCGGAGCTCTGGTTTTGTGCTTATGTGTTTGTTTTCCCAAGGGGACTGTGAGATGCTGAAGAGCAGGGGTCACGGCTTAGTCTTCCTGACTTGTCTTCATCAGCCTCCCCTTGTACAGCACTTGGCACGTGGCAGTGACTTAATAGATGTTGCTTAATGGCAAATGCGATAAAGTGTAGGATTCTCAAGAGCTGAGAGGATATCACATGAGTGCCTCTCTTGTGTCTTCGTATCGAGGCGAGATAATAAGCACATCTTGTGCAAACGCCTAGATGGTTTGGGACTCTTCTTTAAAAACCATTTCCCCCAAATACCATCGACTTCTCTCATATCCAATCTCAAGTTCGAAACCAGGCAACATGTTCAACATGGGTGTGGCTTGAGCTTGGAGGACCTCAGCTCCTATAGCCTCCCCCCGCCACCACAAAAGGACAAGTTGCCCATGTTAGGGAGCGTACTCAGCACCCGGAGCCGTTCGCTGCTCTGAAGACCCATCTCAGAGTCCTCGAGCTGCAGGGAGGAACTGGCAGTGGTGTAAGGTGTCTGGTCGGAGTTGCTGCTGCAGATAAATCGACCAGCCAGAAGCTCTGTGAAGTAGATTGCTCAGACGCACACTGCCTGCCTGCTGGGGGAGCCTCCGTCTTCAGACTGGAGGGCGAGGGGAAGGCACAGCTGCCCCTACGAAGAAAGACCCCTCACTCGAGGTTTCGGTCCAAACACTGTGACTTGATTCTACTCTGACTTACTGCCCTGGGAACCCTGGCGGCTCTGATTCTTAGAAGGGAAGAGAGCTGGGCTGCAGCCAGTGCTGGCCTGGAGCAGTGCCCGGGGAGTGCCCCTGCCCAGCCCGGTGGTGAGGCCGGGGCCCCTTCCTGCTGCCTGCGTGCTCACGGGAGTGGGAGGAGAGCAAGCGCGTGTTTCCATCCCCGCGTCTGTTACACCAGCTCAACTCGAGTGTGCAGTGAAGAAGCCCGAGGGAGGGAAGGAAGAAAGAAACGTCCTCGTTCTCACTTCCTTTGTCTTCATCTGAGATCGGTTCTTCGGCCATTTTCCTACCAGCTTGATAGCATCCGATGCCCTCCACAGCGGTGCCCGCTCACTGACGCTCCCTGGCCTTGTACATTTCCTATTTCACCCTTACTTGAACACCAATAAGCATCATGGCTTTCAAAATATTTCCCAAGCTTCTAAGCTAGAAAGGCTGTGTTGTTGTTGAATTCATCAAACTTCTGGTGAGTTTGAACATTTGCATTTTCTTTTGTGACTCCCCTATTTATATCTTTTTACCATCTCTTTTATTGGGGTCCTTTTTATTTTCTTGTTTGGGAGATGTCTTTCTGTGTTAACGATATATATTATATATATATATATATATATAAAATGTATGTATGTATGTATAATGCAAATATTTTCTCCAAGTTCTTTTCTTTTGACTCTCTGATCATTGATCCATATGGAGTTTACTTTGGTGCAAGTCGTGGAGTAGGAATCCAGCTTCATTTCATCCAAAACGATTAGCTAGTTGTCACATCTATCGAATCACCCACTTTTGTACTATTGATTTTAAATGTCGCTCCTATCACACACTATACCGAGTTTTGTCTCTAGATTTTGACTCTAGCCTGGGATCTTTATGGTTGTTTTTGGGTAGTAATAGACAGTTGTAATTTGTTGTTCGTGTTTGTTGAGACAGGCCACCCCTATGTCATTACCTCTGCTTCCTTTCCTCACCCCGTATCCCACCATATCCCTGTCCCCTTCCATACACGCCTCTCTCTCCCCCACCTCCTTCTCCCTCCTTCTTAAAACTTTTAGACTGATCTTATACATTTATTCTTCTTGATAAACTTCAGAATCATGTTGTCAAGCTTCAGAAAACCCCATGTTAGGATTTCAATTGGAATTTCATTAAATTTATGGTTTAATTTCAAAAGGTTTGCGGTTTTTACAACATCATACCTTCTTGTTCATGAATATGATATGCATCTTTCCATTTCTTGATCATATTTTCTATTTCTCGAGTAAAATGTGATATTTTTCATGAAGTCCTGCACATTTCTTGATGAGGTTATCCTGAGGTATGTTATCTTTTTGTGGCTATTATACATCGACTCTTTATTATATTTTTCTAACTGGTTATTGTGTAGATTTATTTGTTAACAGGTAACTTGCGAACTCTCTTTAGTGCCTCAAAAGCTTTTCAGATTATTCTCTTTTGTTTTCCAGTTAGACTTTTTTTTTGGCTAGGAAAATAATAACCTTTTTCTCTATCTTTCCAACAGATCATTTAGAATGTTTAATTACTTCTGATAGAACAATGATAAGTACAAAAATGGTGGGGCTCCTTACCTTTTTATAGACATTAATGTAATTCTTTAAGTATTTTACTGTTCAGTGTGGCATTGTATGAAGATAGTTATTCTTTACCATGACAGCAAATTTCCTTCTGATTTTCTTTTATTAAGACATTTTTTCAGAAATGAATGTTGAATTTCATCAGATGCCTTTTCAGCCGGGTAGGAGGTGATAAGATTTTCTTTTTTAACATCTTATAAAGTACATTACTCTAATTATACAAGTACTTTTGTAACTACTGCCTTTTACTTTTCTTTGTCACTTTGTTGGTGTGTCTTTTGTAGACATACTTGGGTATATCTGACATGTCAGAGTTCCATAAACACTAATATGAAAAAGTCATCATGGATACAATGTACTTGACCTTTATTCTGTCATCCTGTTTTCTGTATTTATGCTTCCTTGTGGTTTTCTTTGCTATATGGATTAGATTGTCTTTGATCATTTTCCCCAGTAATCTTGAAGATATGTGTCCCCCCCCTTTTTTTTTAGACTGCCATTAATAGTTACCTTTAATTCTTAAACACCTAAACTTCCAGTTCTGTAGTCATCAATATCAGGAATAATATGTATCCATTGTATACCCTTCACATAATACAAAGAATGCACGAGTTAAGAAAATTTTGGCTAAAAGAAACTAGTTATGCTCACTATAGCTTAAGTAACTAAAGATTTATTTTTTTAAATGGCCAGAAGTCTGGAGATAGCTCTCAGCATAGGTTCAGTAACTCAGCTATATCAGAGCTAACATCTGCCATTCTTCCTCATGGTAACCAAATGGCTGCACAGCTCCAGTCATCATATCGACATTCAAGACAGTAAAAACAAGGAGAGGTCTGTGCCGGTTGTTTCTGTGTCAGGAGTCCCAGCACCCACAAGACTTTGGTTAACATCTCATTGGCCAGAACTCTGGCTCATGTCCCTCCTCTGTAACACAGAGGATGCTCAGAAAGTGAGCACCTCTCCTGTCGAGGGTGGTATAAGTGGCAAGTAAGAAGGGCCATCAGCCTCGGAGAAGCGAACTTTCTTTTGTTTCCTCTCATCATAATGCCATACGTGGGGACTGTCACTCAAAGTGAATATTTCCTGCTACAAATCATTACATAGTTTTTAAACCATAGTTAAAATGGAAGATGATTTTAAAATTTCCCAACACACAGTAGGTGATTAAAAATCAGTAGTCGAACCACCTCATTCAGCCTGTTCACAAATTGCCTACCTTTGCGTGGCTCTGCTTAAATTGCCAAATTTCATCTCTTTTATTCTGTGATCTCATTTTTTATCTGCATTTTATTCCAACATTATTGCCTTTTTTATTCCAAGTAATAACAAAATGCATTTTCTTTCAAACAATTTGTATTGAGTTATCTATGAAAAAAGTTTCTTCAATAAAAAACACATAACAAATACTGCCGCAGCTTCAGGAGTGTCGCTCTCTGACGCTGTAGTGTTTTCGTGCTTAGGTACGTTGGCATGGATTTTGGTTAGCTCGTTTCTGGGTTTCGAGCATTTCTGGCATAACAGTGAGATTTGAGGGAACGTGTGGTCGCGGGAGGTCGACGGAGTTCAGCTTTTACCTTCCTCAGATCGGTCACATCGTCACCACTTGCCTAATGAAGTAAGCCTTGGTTAAAGCTAGACGTTTCCCTGTAAGCTCTAGCATATTTATATTTATTTATGTGGCAAAATTTATGTAATTAATGTACATAGTCATTGCTGAAATAGACATGAATCAATTGAAAGTTGGTTTAAAAAATTATTAGGAGTGAATGCATCTCTGCGATGCTTTTCGAAGAATTCAGAAGTCAGGCTAGCTGGGGTCAAATCCTGGGTCTCCCCACACAAGCTTCATACCTTGGGCTGCTTAACTTTTTCCTTGAGCCTAAGTTTATAAAGTTTATAAATTTTTTATAAATTCATTTAGAACATCAGGTTAGTACATTAGAGGATTATATGAGGATTAAGGTTCATGTGAAAAGGCTCAGAATGATAAACAAAAATAGTCATTTAAACGTTGGCAAGTGTCTTTTTTCTCCGTATATCTTCAGCTTAACTCTGGTCAAACAGTAAAAACAGAAACCTTAGCTCTGGAGGAATTCTCTCCTGCTCAGCTCTGCCTGCTCAATTCAAGCTCTGTGGTGGGGGCTCTTTCTTTCATTCCACCTGTCCAGGTGCATTTGTGCCGAGTAGGACGGTCATGGTGCCCATCATGCCCACTGTCTTCTAGCTGAAGGAGCCCTACCAGATCACCCTGTCTGGGAGCCGCACTGGCTGTCACGTTGCACAGGTGGAGTCACCTGTGAGATAGGTTAATACCTGGTTAGGGACCATCCAACCTGGGTAGGTTGGTGTGATGGGTTCTGCCCAAAGGAGGTAGAAAACCTGAATGTCAGATGTGGGCACCCTGCCTCGATAGTGTTTTGATAAACTTTCTGAAGGAAAGACAAGAAATCTAGTATCCTCCCTAATATTTCTGCCACTTCCCAGGGGGCCATCAGTTCTCGGGGTCACCTTTGACTCCAGTCTCCAGCCTCTTCTCACTTTTGAGTCACTGCAGCATCCATGCCCATGCTGGCCATCCTTGTGCCCCGTGACCACGCGTGGACCAGTCTCTGTCCTCCATCACCACAGCACAGCTCTGTCTTCCATGAATGCAAGCTAAGCTTTCTGGTTATCTGTCGTTGAGCACAAACCACTCAAAACTTAGTGACTTAAAACATCAACAGTTATTTATGCTGCTTGTAAATCTCCCAAGATGGCTCTCACTCATCTGGCTAGAGAATTAGTACTGAAGGTGGCTGGGAGGCGAGGCAGGTCTGTGAGACCCTGAGTCCCATCCAGACAGGCCTCTCCATGGGGCCGCTCGGGCTCCCTCCCAGCATGGCAGCTGGGCGCTAGGAACGAGGCAGGAGCAGACAGGAAGTAGAAGTGCTGGTGGCTAAGGCCTGGGCCTGGGCCCAGACACTGGCAGAGCATCCTTCGATCTTTGTTCTGTGGCCACAGGGCCTGCACAGGCCCACGGGGACCCCATCTCTCAACGAGGTGTCTATAAGTTTGAAGCCGTCTTTAGTTTACTACCCTTGGGAAGTTCAAGGAAGATTTTATAGCTCATCGCCACCAACTTCCAACCAAATATTAGACATTCTGGTTCTTGAAAGTCCTGCAGACAGCCCACCCCCCCAGGCGGAGGCTTTTTCTGGCTCTGTCATCCTCACGTCTCCGTCTCTCACCTCCACACTTCTGTTCATTTCTGATGCATAGCAACTTAACAGCCCTTTTCACTCCTTGACTCCCGTTTCTCCTAATTTCAGAATCTCGCCTCCCCCTGTGGCTTTTCAAGGTATTTTTCTAAACGAAGGCATCTCTCCTTCAGGAAAGGCAGCCACCAGCTCTTAGAACGACATGTTTTAGCACCTGCTACTGAGAGGATGTAATTAAGTTCAGCCACATCGCAGCTTGCCCCCTGTCCCTTCGCCACTGCTGCTTTCCCCACCCTCTCTCCTGCCACTCCTTCGCCCACTCTCTCCGCTCCAGAGCCAGCGGCCTCCTTGCTGTCCCTCGGAGACTCCACACGCACCGTGCATTGGAAGCTGCCCGCTGCTTGCAGTGTGCTTCCTCACGTCCGCCGGGCTCCCTCTCTCCTGCTTCTCGACTGTGTAATGCCAGCGTGTTGGCGATGCCTTCGCTTACCGTTCACATGGCATTACCCCACCTGGCATGCTTCCTCTCTCTGAGCCAGTTTTATCTGTGTTGCCAGCACTTATCACCATGTGGCATGCTCATCATGGATTAATTTAGTTGCGTGCTGTCTCCTGTGTGAGCTGGGGCTCAGTCTGTTTCATTCACGGCTGTGTTTTCAGCACCTGGGACAGTTCCCAGCACATAGCGATACTCACAGACTGTTTGCAGTGATTGTTAAATGAATGGATAAGGATGTGGTGGGAATTGGCCAGGAAGGTTGGGAAAGTCATCTAAGGTGACCCACTGCCCCAGTTTGCCTGGGACTTGAGGATTCCTTGGGATATGGGGCTTTCAGTACTATAATTGAGAAAGTCCTAGGCAAACAGTGATAAGTTGGTCACCGTAATGACAGCTCCCCCAAATGTCCCAGATAAGTCAAGCAGCTGTGGGAGTGAGACCACAGGGCCCTTGAGGGAATGTCAGAGAGGTGGCTGTCCCCCGTCCTGCATCCTCAGTTCGCAGCCCTCTGCACCCCAGCCATGGCACCCTGATTCTGCGGGTAGTCACACGGCCTTGGATGACAGCCTAACAGTGGAGGATGTGGCAGGATGTCGTCTTGACAGGGAAAGAGCGGTTTCCATCTCTCCGAGCTGCTTGGAGCCTGCACGGCTTTAAGACACCGCTCAGAACTGCTGGCAGGGAGTCTGCGCGTTGTCCCTCCCTCCCCCCCTCAGTACGTTGCTGCGGTCTCTCTAGGGCCCTGGCTGTGCAGCGTGCTGCAGAGGGCTCAGGCTCCCCAGGAAATGCAAAAGAGAGCGGGCGGAGGGGGAGCTCGAGGCCCGCGATGAGTGGGGGTTGGCATAAGCCCCCCTTCCGTGCAGGGCTGGGCCATGGCGCCCCTCTGCTCTCTGAACCTGTCGTCAGAGCCGATCCAACAGGGGACGTGCATTCTTGATCCGCTCGCCTCTGATCAGAGTCGGGGGGTCCCGGCGAGCCCTCTTGTCTGTTGGGTAGTGACGTTGGGAACAAGCGTAAGTAAGCAAAGCCACAGAGGGAGGACAGAGCACAGCAAGCCTCCCGAGGACTTCTGCGCGGGACACCTGGCGTCCTCGCGGGTTTTGCTTTCAGAGATGCGCTTGGGCGTCACTCTGCCGGAGCCGAAGGGCCGCCTGGGCCGCCTGCTGGCCGCGTCCATCCTGGGCCCTGCGGTCGGCTCCGCACCGCAGGCGATCTTCAGGCTGTGCAGCAAAGCCTGTCGCCCTTATCAGGGCCAGTCCAGCACCGGCCCTGGGCCATGGCAGCGTCTCTGCTGAGGCCGCGCCTCCCGCGGCCGCAGCCTTCTGCTGTGCAGTGCTCACGTCTGCTGTCACCACCCGGCTCCAGGGTGACAGCCAGTCACACTCCAATGACTTCCTCCCGTGTTCCCCGGAACAGCTTCGGAGTGAAGGGAGTCTCCAATTATGTGCCCTTGTTTTCTTTCCAAACCAAGACAATGTTCCGTAATTAATGGCATATTTTAAATCTGCCAGGGAGATCTGCATTTTCCTCCAAGGAAGAACGAAATGACAGCACATGCGTAAATACGAGTAAATAGGAGGCCTCCCTCGGCCTCCTTCCATGGCGGCAGCCGGCAGCCCCGCTGTAAAGGAGTGGGGATTATCTTGCCCTGCTGAGAAGCGCACTTTCTGTCAAGGAGTGGGCTCAGGGGGTCGACAGGAGTGCTGCCGCAGAGGAGGCTCGCTCAGAGAGGCCTTTGGTAAAATTTATTTCTCGTCTTTTATTAATGAGATTTGGCTCAGGGAGACCATCTCGTGGGAGAATTAAAACCTTGCGTGGAAGGCAGTTTGTAAGAGGTGGCTGGGCCTTGGTGACAGGTGACTCAGCCCCCAGTATTGGGGTGCTCTGGCTGCAGGGAGTGGTGGTTGTGGGGCCAGGGCAGCAGCTGGTCAGGTGGTCCCGTGAAGGGCGGTTGTCAAGGGATGCACCTCCCTCGGGTCCACATGGCCCCACCCCGTGACCCCGCCCAGGATCTCGGTAGAGGGCCCCAGCTGAGAGTGTGGGCTTCGGGGCCGGACAGGCTTGGCACTGAGTCTGATCTTCACCTCTTCCAGTGTGTGACCTGGGTCCACCTCTGTTTCCCTTTCTGTAAAGTGAGGGCATTGTCACAGGGCTGCGGAGGGGACCGAGTGACTTAATCTGTGCAGAGAGCTCAGCACACCCCCCTACAGTGTAGTGCTGGGTGGGCAGGTCCCTTCAGCCCAGTGAATCTGGAGGCTTCTGAAGGCCACGGCCTGTCTGTGCTGCCAGAGTATGCTTCCCCACTGACCCATCCTCTCTCCACGTTCGACAAGACTTAACCTGTAGAATGTTCACAGCGGCCTTTTGTAGAGCAGCTCCAAAGCAAAACAACCCAAATGTCTGGCACTTGACGCATGGATCATCACGCGTGGTCTGCCCATACAGTGGGATATTATTCGGTCATAAAAAGGAATAAAGCGCTGACAGACACTGCCACCTGGATGGGTCCCAACGGGCGGTGCTGAGTGAGAGAAGGCAGGTGTAAAAGGCTGCATGATGTGCGATTCCATTCGTAGGGAGTGTGCAGAATAGGCAAAGCCATGGAGACAGGAAGCAGACTGGTGGTTATGTGGGGCTCAGGGACAGGGGCAGGGGCGACTGTGAATGGGTACGAGGTTTCTTTTCGGGGTGATGACAGTGTCCTAATATTAGATTATGGCAGTTTCACAGCTCTGTAAATATAGAAAACCCCTGAATTATATATTTTGAACAGGTAAACTATATGTTATGGAAATTATATCTTAAAGCTGTTAATTTAGCTGAAAATGAATTCCTGTCCTTCAGCGTCTGTTTGGTCGACAGTGTACACATTTATATATATTGCAAGCAAATGCATACGTACATTGCATACAATTTACATAAATGTACACCAGGCATATATATTTTTTCAAAACAGAGAGTTGTCAGGTAGAGACTTGTATGGTGACTGCCATTCAAGACAGGTCCCAGCACCGGTTCTCAGACGCCAGCCCATGGACTGGCGTGTTTAGTGGTTATTAAAACTTTAGGACAAAGTACCTAATAGTATTTGATCAAAGTTGGTTTCTTAGTTTTGACACATGTACTATGATTCTGGTAAGATATCATCATTGCAGGAACTGGGTGAAGGGTCTATAGGAACTCTGCTATTTTTGCATCATTTTTTTGTTTTCCAGTATAGAAGTTTGCTTTAATAACCCCTCACCCCAAATTCTAAGAACAACAGCAAAATAAGAATGAAGGCAGTGACCTCGGCAGAAACTCAAAATAGAGGACTGTGTTTCATTCTAAAATGATACTTCCAACAATGTTGATGTTAACGTGTCCTTTTTAGGAAGTGACATTAGATGAAAATTCTATTTATTTTTCAGTTTGACAACATAAAAGGTGACAATTCTCTGTCTCTTCCAGGTGGTAGTGGATGTGATTGGGGTCCTGTCCCCATCCTCAGCGCTTACTCTTCCCCGGTGTGGGTGGGCGCATCCGAGGGGCACCGTCAGCACCGTCTCTCGAGGCCCCTAGAGAGGCCGAGCCCCGTGGCCCGCGCGGGTGCCCTGCCCTTGACGCATGTCACCCATCACGCTGCCCCCCCCTCACCCGCTCCCACTGGCGTCCCTGGGACGGCCTCTCAGTTCAGGCCCTGCCTCGGAATGCTCACCTTGTTCGCTCCTGCGGCGTCCCCGCGAAGACACTGTGGTTTGCGAACTGCACGTTCTAGAGACCACAGACTGAAGGCAAAACGGAAACACGGACCAACAGACGGCCCCCCAGGTGGCATTAGCACGGGCCAGTCTCTCTGCAGGACCCTCACCACAGCAGAGCACCGAAATGGAGTCGCTCACAGCAATTTATTCAGTTATCGTCGCATAGTCCTGAAGATGGGAAGTCTGAAGTCGAGGTGCGGGCTGCGGGCTCTGAGGCCTTGGACAGAAACATTCCCTGCCCCTCCCAGCGTCCGCGCCCGTCAGCAAGCCACGGCAGTCCTGGGTCCTCTCTCTGAGCAGCCTCGTGCTTCCTCTCCTTTCCTTGTAAGGACACTAGTCCTGTGGGATTAAGGGCCCGCTCTGTCCAGTATGACCTCATTCTAGTCTAACGAATTACATCTGCAATGGCCCTATATCCAAATAAGTCACACCCTGAGGTACCAGGAGGACATGGGTCTTTGAGGGACACTATTCACCCCAGCACGGGACATAAAGAGGAGGGCATGGGCAAGACCCACCTAGAGAGCTTGAAGACAAATTGCAGTGTGTATGTGTGTGCATGCGTGCGTGCAGATTTTAACTAAAAAACACACCACTCAGTGGATAATTACAGAGGTAAAGATGTTTTAAAACAAGGCTCTGAACTTGGGCGAGAAGGAAACCTGGCCTGTCCTGGGGAGATGGAAGGGGGACCTCCCAGGACCCAGCTCAGGAGGGAGGAGAGCACCTTGCTGGGCATTCTCGCCAGCTGTGCCTCACAGGCACGTCCCGGGGCTGAGCGCCCAGCGGGGCAGCGAAGCCAGGACGAGGTCCTGTGGGGTTTAGCAGCAGCCGTGAACAGATGAGAACCGCCCGACCCGGGGACCACGTCGGCATGTGGCATCCAGGGAGCCCCTCAAGGAGCCTCCCGGAGCCCCTGTGCCCCGTGCGTGCTGCCCGCCCGCTGCAGACCCCCTTACGCGAGTGGCCGAGGGCAGGCCCCGGGGGAGCCCGTGCTGCCTCTGGCTTAGATCGGTTTGGAGAGGAAGGTCTGAGAGTGGGAGTGGAGAGCCACGGGGAGAGGGATGAGGAGGGCGGAAAGGGGGAGGGAAGAGGGAGAGGAGGAGAGATGAAAGCGTAAAGGAGAGGGCACTGGGGAGACAGAGGGGTGAGGAGATGCGGGAGAAGGGAAGGAGGGAGAGAGAGAGAGGGTGCTGTCCGCTGTCGCTGAGGCACCCTTGCCCGCTCCCTTCCTCCCTCTGCCTCCCAGTCCCTCCCTCCGCATCCTTTCTGTCTCTGGAACATTCCCTGAGGTCCCTCTAATGTGCTTGGCAACCGCTTAGCTAACGGAGGCCCACGCTTGCTGGCTGCCAACCGTTTCGGCGGTTTCACCCAGGCAAACCGCGCTCCGCATCCCGCCGCCGACAGTGAGCGGCCTGAGTGATGGCCTCGGAAGCCCCTCTGCTGAAAGGCGCTGACTGACAGGTGGTTCCCTGGAAGAGGCTGAGATTGATTGCCCAAGAACGACGAGGGACTCGCCCAGGAAGTCGCATCCCGGGGCACGGGCGCTCCGCCAGGCCTGACCCAGGGTCCTCCGGGAAGCGTTAGAGGCGAAATGACTCTGCGTGGTGCAGCGCCGGCGGCAGAAGCGCCCTGCTCGGGACGGCCTGAGTCAGTGAGGAAATGTAAACGGAAAATGACTGGAGCCGAGATTTGACCGCGACGTTATTTATCTTTGTTATTACTTTCCGAATCCTTTCGTGCTTTTTGTTCAGGGCAATGATAGAGGCGCTTTTACTTATACTTTAAGCAGAGATTAGACGCGGGAAATGTGCCTCGGGCACCACAAAATACCAGATGAAGTCTCAGCCGGGCCTGTGATTTCTCTCATTACAATGAAATGTCTAGAAATTGAAATAACAATGATAAAAAGAAGAAAAAGTTTTTCAGTCCTTTTCACAGACAATTCGCATGGCTTCCTATTGGTGCACTTAGCATTTCTCATTAGAATAACAATGGTAAGAACAGAACTCCCATGAAGACCTGGTCTAGGATTTTCACATCCTGCCTCCGGTTTGTCAGGCAGGTATTCTGGACAGATCAGACCAATAAGATAATGCCAATACTAAGAACCATAATAACACATCTTTTGCTTTTTCATAGAGCTGTTTACTTTTCAGGATGGTAGTCACCATTCTTTGATGTTTAAAAATTGCACAAAACTTTTATGAAGAGAAAAATTAGTTTTGTTTGTTAAAGAAGAATAACACTTAAAACGTGTGTACATAAACATAAGAATGTTTAAGTTTTAACAGATTTTTAAAATAATTATTCTTCATGCAATAATTTCCTTCCCTATTCAGAGAAAAATAAACATGTTTCCTGATGAGTCAACTTTCAAAGTCAGCAGATACTTGGGAGCTTGTCAGGAATGTTAGAAATGCAGGTCATGGGCCGCCCCTCCCTGCCCCGGACCTGCGTTTAGGGGCCGAGAATCTGTGTGTGAACACGTCGTACAGGTCGCTCTGATGAGGGCTTTTGAGACGCAGAGGCTGCTTCGCCTGCAGCATCGTAGTTGGGTGGGGGGTTAGGAGGTCGTTCGGAGTCAAACTGCCTGGGTCCAAGCCCCGTTCACCACCCGTGGTATCTACCTGTTGATACTACGCATTGCTCACGTCCGGGCCCAGAGAGAGAACACAGCTGAGGACGACTGGCGGGGCACGTGTCGTCCTGGCTGGTGACGGGCCAGGGCCAGGGCCAGGCCGGGGGCCCGGCAGGCTTTCAGAGCTGGCCGCCTCCTTGGCGGGGAGAAAGGGGAACAAGTGCACACGTGACCCAGCAGTAAGTCGCAGCAGGATGGCTGCACAGCTTTAATCATTGCACAGCCCAGATCCCTACGTGCGGTGGACTGTGTACTCGAGAGCCCGGCCGGCCTGGTCCCTCTCACCTACCTGCTGTGCTCCCCGGGGGAAATGCTGAGAACTAGGACCAGCGTGGGGGGGAGACGCCACAGAGGTGGATCAGAAGACACCTGGCATCGTTAACTTCCCCGTCTCATTTTTCTCATCTGTAAAACGGAGGTAGGAAGAACATCTACCAAACGCAGTGCTTGTGACGATGAAGTAAGTTTTCTTAGAACCCGACCAACTCAGGTGTGGCCAGAACCATGAGTAGTAAGGAAGTCTTTTCAAAGAAACAATGCCATTAGATGAGCTCTCCACGGGGGGAAGCCACGCTGGAGAACTCCCACCCGCCGGCTCCCGGCATGATGCGCGTTGCTCGTCCTGATGCTCTGGAAGCCTTAGGCTCGCTAGGAAGGACGCCCCACACGTCACGTCCTCCTGCGAGACAAGCGTTCGTCTTCCGCCAAGTTCAACGTATTTTGGAAACTTTATATATTAGAATATGGAATGAGTTTCAAACTGATTTTTTTACCCCAACTTCTTGCCATAAGATTGGGATTGAAATGTGCCCCCTTTGAGGAAGACACAAAAAAAATGTTATTTTTTGACACTAATTTCCCCAGATCATTTTTCTAGGGAAGTGATCTCAGTTAGAAATACACCGATGAGTTCCGGATGTTTTTTCTCTCAGGACACTGTTCACGAGGAGCAGCAGGCCACGGAGGGCAGTATCCTGACTCTTGGACTTTCAGATGATAACATCTGGGGACAGAAAGGGCCTTATCGTTACGCTACCCAACATTGGTGTGAACACACGCGCACGCGCACACACTCCGGTATTCACAGGCGCATCTACTTCCCAGGAGGAGGGAAGAAAAGGAAGCACTTCTTCTGTTGTCCAAGCGGTTTGATCGATTTATCATTTATTGATCTTAAAAACTGCCAAAATCTCGTTGGCTTTCTCACTGTCTTTTGGTGTAGGTGCGACTACATCCCTGTCCCCTGGGAAAAGCCCCCAGAGTCCATGGACCTCGTCCTGCAGAATCCATGGTCTTCTCTGCATTTTTGCAAGCTCTTTAGATGAGCGCGAGCTTTTACTTATTGACACACCTTTTTGAAAGAGGCGGCTCCCTCCAGCCTCCTCGAAAGACATTTCTCTCTCGTGAAATGTCAGACAGGTTTCTGGTGGCATTTATTAACAAGAGTAAGAATGGCAGTGATGATAATGGCAGAGTTGTGCTAATTGATCCATATGCTGAAAACTCAGTGTGTGCCAAGTCTGTTCTTGCATATATAATCTTCCTAATTCCTCTAGTAATTCCTAATTTCTAATTTCTCTAGGTCTGAGATGAGACTGACTCCTCCTCATCCACCATAATGGGGGAGAGGGGATCCAGATGTGTGAGATTAGAACTTGACACCCGCTGGCCAGAGTGTTTTGTTTAGGGTTAAGAAAGTGACCCAAAATGGGCCAAATGCTTAGACTGAGACTTTCTATAAGGTCGCTGGGGTTGGGTGGGGAGATCATCTCTTCCTTCGAGGATCATGTCAGGGTCTGTCAGGGTGATGTTTTGTCCCCCATCTCGTGGAGAAAGACTGTCCTCCCTCGAACTCCAGGGGGAACACAGCGCCCACACTTTGATTTTAGCCCCCAAGACTGGTGCGGGCCTGCTGCCCTGCAGGATGGTAAGATAGGAAATTGATGCTGCCTAAGCCTCTACATTTGTGGTCATTAGATATAGTAGCAGTAGACACTGATGTGTATAGAAAAAGACCCACGTTGTCTCAGATCAAGACAGATGGGGCTGCTGCAAACTCTGGCTCACTGCCCGGACCACACCGTGACTCGGCCTCCTGGACGCTCGGTCCCCGGTGTTTATCAGCGAAAGAACAGCCTGACCCACCTCACGGGGTCGTTCGTTAATTGGTTCAGAACATCCCTTTACAGCGTTAGCACCGCACCTAGCACGGCACCTGCACGTGCCACACGCTCCCTGACTGTTAGATTGCGGAGGAAAACAGAGAAACGAGAGAAAGAGAGCTCCTGGGTAGGTTTCGGGTTATTATTATTTTTTTTAAGTAGATAAACTAGGTCAGAAAGAAATATAGCTTGAATATATGTTGCAGGCTGATTCAGTTTTGGTCTTTTGAGGGTTTTTATATTTTCATCTCTATAAAATTGTAGAGGGCTGAAAATGCTCCCAAACACATTGAAATGTCATTAGAAGGTGACGCATAAGGCCACACCTTATTTTTCCTGGAGGAAAAGGAATGCAAAGGGAGGGGAAATGAAGAACACATAATTTTAAAATTCCACTTCCAAATGCATCCATTATGTGACATTTAAAATAGCAATTGGACCCATATGCCTCAGCTAGAGTCACAGGAAGTTGAGAAGCAAGGACATTAACACAGGATTATTTCTGTATTAAAAGGTCAGACTTGTAAGAGCTCGGATGTGTGCGTTCGTCATTTCCCAGGGCTCGATGCGTGGTTTCTTCTTCACGTTGCTTCTCCCTTTTACACGTGCGTGCACACACACACACACACACACACACACACACACTGCTGCACCCAGCTCGGTTATTCTCGCCCTGTCTGTTTGGAAGGACAGAGAAGCTGGGAGTCTTGGGGTCCAAGTGCCAGCTCCCCCGCCTGTCAGGGCCTGACCGTGGGATGGTCGCTCACTGCTAGCTCTCTGAGCCTGCACCTGCTACGTGGCGCCGGCAATGGTAACTGTCCGACCGACGGGGTTGTGGGAGGGTGACGTGAGAGGGTTGAAATGTCATGATCTGTGGCCGGTAGCGGCTCTCACTGCCCACGCTCACCCCGCCCCCCAGCCATTCCGAGACCCTGGGTCTGACCAGGCTGCTGCTTCCAGTCCAGCATGTGGAAGTTCAGGACTTTTCAGCTCCTTGCTGTTCTGCCCATTGATTTGCTGCTGCTGTTCTAGACAGGTACATTTTAAAATAGTCACTGTGTCCTGCCCACTCCTGCCCACCCCGCCGCCTTCGCCCTGAAGACCCAGGATGAGCCCGATCCTCAGATCACTCAGCCGGGCCAGGCTCATGCGCAGCCATGGAATTGGTCTTCGCTCGGTGGTTTATTAACATAAAATCATTTTCTAACTCACTATTACAATAACAATGATTATTGCAATTGAATAGCAATTCAAGGCGCCTCATGGTATTTCAACGATTATTTTTATCTTGCCATTACCAGTGTCGTTAATAACTCATAAGGGTTATATCCGTCATCCACTCCGTTGGCTTCAAGTCATCCGCAGCGGAAGCAGTAAAGCTGGAGCTCCTGGAACAAAAAGCGTTTTAGAGACCCCTCCTCTGGTCCTGTCCGGAGTCAGGGTGTCTTTGCTGACACCTCATCAGTTTCTGTTCAGCCCTGAGGAATTCACGGGCATGGCGGCATCTCGTACCTGACGGCAAGTTCTGTTTGACTTAACCTCACCCTCCCTTCTGATGGGCCAAGGTCAGCCTCAAGGTCAGTCTGCTGGGGTGAGTGAGCTGGGTGCCCGTGGGTCTGCACAGGGAGGCTGGGCTCAGCTCAGGTGACCCCTGTCCGAGGCCTAGGCCATTTAAGTACGGCCACAGAGGGCCCAGGAGAACCTTTCTCAGGGGACGTGGGGCCTCTGAGTTTGGCTCTCTCCTGAGACAGGGTTGAGTAGGAAGGAAGCAGCAGTCGGCGAGCGGGAGCATGACATAGGACGCGTCACCAAGCCAGACCTCACGGGGCGGCCGGCGTCGGCCCCCTGCACCACGGGGCGCTGTGCAGGACGGGGCACTGTGCCTGCTGAGCCCGTCCTTCAAGGTCAAGGGGCACGTCCAGCACTGCATCTTCAGCCACTCTCCGGGGAGCAGCCTTGGGTGCTTAGAGGTGGGGTGCGGGTGGGGCCCCGATAGCGTTCGCCACACGGGCTCTGGGCTCCTCGGCCTCCCAGGGCTCTCCTTCCTCCTGCCTCATTTCTGGTGCTGCCAGCGACGTGGGAGCCCGACCTCCTGGCTTCGTGTTGACAGGGGCTTGATGGAGCCTTTGTGTTGAAGAGACGGGAGCCTTCGCACGTGGGCCATGAACGGAAGGCCGGCAGCGGCCTGCGAGCCCCAGGCGAGCAGCCTCCGGCGGGTCCCTCTGCTTCCGTGGTCATTCCTGCCTGGGAGGGCGGAGTGCCGGCTGTGGCGAGCCAGCCCCAGGCATTGGATGGGGTGGGAGCTGCCGTGGGGAGAAGCTGATGGGGCCGGTGCTGGGGGCCCGGTGGCCCCCTCCCCGGTGGAGTGTAAGCGCTTTGGACACTGGCCAGGGGAGGGGGTCTCCCTCGTCTCTGCCGGGAGCGGGGCTGATGGAAAGGCGTGGGGTGCTGTGTCCTCCCCGGGCCCGGTGCCCTCTGGGGCTTCTGAGAGTGGTCTGAGGGCCCCCGAGGGCCCCCAGCACGATCCGCTGGGGGCCAGCAGGGAGAGGGAGACTGGGTACGTGGCGGGGGCGGGGCCGCCGCCCCAGGCAGGTGGACGAGCGCAGGGGTCACCTGCTTTCGTGGTTCAGAAACTCCTGGGGCGATTTGGGGTGGTCCTTTTGTCAGACCTGCCACATGGTCCTTAGCAGAGTCTCGTTAGTGAGACTTTCCGTCGTTCTCACGTGGCGATTCCGACAGATCGCGTCCCTCACGCTGGGTGCCCAGCAGCCACTGAGGCAGACGCGCCACGTGGGGGGTCGGAACGTGGCCATCGGCGTGGCTTGTATCTGCTCAAGCTTCCGTGGGACACTCCCGCGTTCTTGCCAACGTGCCCAAACCCAACCCAGGGGAAAGTAAAACCTCTTGGTTGCTGTCGCTAAGAGTCCTTGTCACCAAGAAAGTCCACGCGTGAGATAAACGGCTGGGTGTGTCAGAGGACAAAAGTCAGGCGTCAGCCGGGTTTCAGCCTCCCACGCAGACACAGGGCCCGGCCGGGCCTCCGTGGAGAGGGCCGCGGGGTCACGGGAAGGGGCCGAACGCTGGCTCTGTCTGGCGAAGACGCAGCTGTGATCGGCGAGTCCTCCCTCCCCCCCAGCCCCCCCGAATCTCTGCCCCATGTCCCCTTCATCTTTCTGAAAGGGGAGGGGGAGAAAAACATTTGGGATTTTCTTTTAAGAGTCTCTGTTTTGTCTTATTTTTCATATTTCATATTTGAGTTTTCTTCATTCGTCATATTAGCTGCGACGCGTTGTGTTTACTATATTCCGGGCGCTTGTCACAGAATAGCCTATTTAATCCTCGGTGCTCTATGACCTCCCTCCCTGCAGTGACGCGTGGGTGTGCACGTGCACGTGCGTGAGTGTGTGTGCGTGTAAATCGAGTGTCGTAGAACTTAAGCACGACACTGAGCGCTGCGCTCCCGCGTCGCTGGGGTCCGAACCCCCGTCCGCGTGACCGCAGGCCCCCCCCCGCCGGCCAGTGCGGGCTTGCGGGGCCTGACCCGCGTGAGGGCCGACGCCGGGCTTCCTGCCTTCCGGGGTCTGTCAGGGCCGCGGTGCTTCTGGCCTCCAGCGGTAAAGGTGCTCGCAAGCTGTGCCCACGCAGCACTCAGCGGCACCCATTCCTGCCCTTAGACAGGGTGAGCTTGTCCCCCCCGAGCCACCCCAGAGCCGCTTGACCCCTGAGCAGCATGGCGCTGAACTGCGTGGCTCCCCTGTGCGCAGATTATTCTCAGCAAAAGCTGTGAATGTGTTTTCTCTCCCTTACGATTATCTTAACGTTTTTCTTTAGCCCACGTTATCGTATGAATACGGCATGTAACACATGCAACGTACAAACCGTGTGAATTGACCGTTTATGTTATCAGCGAGCTATCAGTTAAGTTTCAGGGGAGTCAAAAGTTATGTGTAGATTTTCGACTCTGGGGGGGTCGTCGCCTCTACCCCTGTGTTATTCGAGGGTCAGCAGTAAAGCCAAAGGGAGGCGACTCCGTGTAAGTCCAGGAGCCTCCAGCGTCAGAGGCCACCCACCGATCCTTTGACTGGCTTCTTGTTCATTTTGTGTTTTCCTCTCCTGTCTTCCTAATCTTTTCTCGTCCATGTGACAAGATCCCATCCGGTTCCCTGTGTAACATGCGAGGCTTTTGCAGAACGCTTATCTGTCTGCTGCCGCTTAGCCATGGGCGCTCGGCCTCTGCGGGCGGGGCACGCTGCCCTCTGTGCGGCCGCTCTCGGTCTCACATTCGTTCCCGCCGTGGACATGCTCGTTGGGATCATTTTATCAAGATTTCCTTTCTCTCGCTTTATTACTTGCTTTCTTGGTTACTTTATTAAATTTTAAAATACCTCATTAAAGCCACTCCTTTTCTGTGACAAAAGGACAACTCTTCCAACTTTGCTTTGCATACTCCAAGACGGAAGTCTTCCCAGGGCCTTCGTGGGGCGGGGCCGGGCTGGGGGGGGTGGGGGGGCGGCTCTCACCTGTTATTCTGAATGCTTCTGCGTGGCTTTAATTATGTACAACCGTCACATATCTTATCGAACTGTTTTAAGCAATAAAATAAGACTTGGGGACTTGGTAATGTTAACTTTTTTCTCATAACCTTTTCCCAAAAGCAGTCATTGCTTTTTGAGATGCAGACATGTAACAAATATTTCGTGAAATAAATGTTAAAACTGCACATTGAAAAAAATGGACTAATGGTAATTCCTCCAGAGAAAATAATGTGACTAAAGCTACATAGAATTTAGGAATATTGCCTTAATACAGATTTTTAAAGTCATTTGGCCTAACTGCAATTTATAGTTCAAATGGGAATGTTATTAGGTTCTGTTAGATTATCTGAAGGTGCAAGATACCGCTTCCAGTTCCCACGTTCACTCTGCAGAGTGAGACTCAATGCGCCCGAGTGACTACCACCGTGGCCGTCACCAAAACCCACAGAGAAGGACCATCTATGAAAACATGCGGGCTGTGGGGGGACTTAATGGTGGCTGGCCCTTTGAAAGAGGACTAACAGAGCAAGGAGGCAGAGCAAACCCAAATATTTGGTTACGTCCTCGCGTGGGCAGATGTCTACCTCTTGCAGGTGGGCAGGTGGTCATGGGGGCAGAACACCTGTGAATGGGAAATTGGCCAGGCTTGGAGCGCGCCCCCTGCTGGACGAGGAGCCTTCCTGCACGGCACAGACGTTCCTCCGGACGTCCTCCCCCACCCCGCACCCCTCTGCCTCCCCCTCCCAGCGTTCCTCTCTCCCCGTCAATTAAATAGCAACGGCTTCTTGAAGCTGCAGTGGCCAGAACAGTGCAAGTCCTGTCCCTTCCCCCACTCACGTACCGGACGTGCGTTCCTTAGCTACGGATCTAAAATTACTGCATTCCAACCCGGTTCCTCTGGGGAAGTGTGGGATCATAAGCAAATGTCAAAATGTTTTCTCCAAATTAAAGATGAGTGGAAAATAAAGCAGTGTAGCTCCCCTCGGGAATTACCCGGCCACCATTGTTCCACAGACACGACGAGTCTATTCACTGTTCCCTGGAGTGAGTCCAGCTGGGAATGCCGGACGCTGCGGCTCAGGGGCGCAGAGGGGGCACTGGGTGCAGGGGCGCGGACCCCGGGCAGATCACTCGGCCACGGTCTCGTGACCGTGTCCGGGAGAGGCCCGGCCGCTCCGCCAGGAGTGGGCTCCTCCTCTGGGCCACACTGGTTAACCTCCGGGGCCGCGTGCATCTGGAAATCCTTATTGGAATCACCGAAGCCATTACCCCGCTGCCTGCATCAGCTCCGCCCTCCCGCGCTGACTACTGTCCCGCCGATGGAGTGCTTTGTCAATTGGAACTCAAGCCTCCCGATCTTAATTAGAGATGTGGCAGAGCACCTGAATTTAATGGAGAAGGCTGGCAGACAGTTCCCTCTCCATCCCTCTTGCATTTAATGACTTCATTACTGATTACTGTCCACAGCCATGCAGAAATTAAATATGCTCCGCAGACGAGCACAGAGGTTGACATGCAGCTGCCTCTGCATGGCTGGTTCCACGCCTCGCTCTGCACCGTTTGTTTGCAAAACAAGGAAAGCCAAGATGTCAGCGCGTGGTCCCCCAGCCCCCGGCCCGTACTCAGCCCAGCAGCTTGGCCTCCCAGGCCCGGGCGGGGCCCATGCCAGAGTGGGGAGAATACATTATTCATGTGCTAGCTCCCATCCTCAGATAATTCAATATTCTGCTCTCAATAATCTTCTCCAGCGTTATCTGTATTCATCCTCTCGTTTTGTAAAGAAGGCTGCTAAGTAATTGTTAAATATCTCTCCTGCTCCCTGAATAAATTGGAGATACAGAAAAATAATAGGGATGTGATTGCAACATATTCATCGGGTCGCGCTCGCCCCGATTTGGTGGCGCAGGCTCAGCGGACGGTGCTGCAGCATCCCAGAACCGCCCCAGAGGGCCCGGGTCTTACAACGAGAGCTTTCCCGTGACGCGTGCGCCTCCGCGCCCCCTAACCGTGCACCATCCCGCCACGGGGACCCAACTCTTATTGTCCGTGGCTCCTTTCCCGCTGAAGAACCAGTGGTGGCCCCAGTCACGTGGAAGTTCTGCCAGCCTCATTCTCTTATTTAACCTAGACTTTTCCATTCGAGATGGGAACAATTTAGCTAGTACATCCACGTGCTCTGCAGAGAGCATTTGCAGGTTCGGCTGTTCCCAGTGCAGGCGTGGGCTTGTGAGCGCAGAAGGTATGGCTGGAGGAAATGGTTTCTGGAACACTGGGCTGGAAAGAGTAAATGGCCCCACGTTCTGAGGAGAAAGAGGGACTCCCCAGAGCGGCGACGAGGGGAGAGGAGCAAGGGGCATGGGCTCTGGTTCCAGAGAAGGCCGTGGGGAGAGGAGCAGTTTCACAGCTTTTGCACAGAAAGCGCACGTCCGCGGAGACAGGTTTAGGACGAGGGGTTCTGACTTGACCGCCGGCCCTAAGGGAAGCTCGCGCTGGCCGACCGCGGGGGCTGGTCGGTGGCCCGTTCCCTTCCTGCCAGCCCTGGGGGCTCCCCGCAGGAAAGCAAGGCGCCCCTTGCCGGGTGCAAAGGCACGTCAGGAGGATTTGGGGACGACTCACCGGGTGATTTTCGTGTGTCAGGAGGTCTCGCGCTGAGAGGTGAACTCAGCAGGAAGGCTGCCTGTGTTACCTGCCACTCAGAACCTGCTAGAACAAGCCCGTCCGCATGGAGACCTTGCCCTGCCGCTGGCCTGACGCCGCCGGCCAGTGGGTGTGAGAGGCCCCTGCTGCCTGCCCCGCCCGCACGCGGCCACCTCCGGGCGCTGTGGGGTCCGGTCCCCGGGTCCTGGGGCTGCGCTCGCTCTGCTGAGTCCCGTCCGCGCCCCAGGTCTCAGCTGCCCTGTCCTCCCCCCACAGGCTTCCCTGAGCATCTCACGGCGGGCGTCTGGTCCTGGCCGCGGTGCCCCGTGCGGCGGCCCTCACTGACCCGGCCCCGCGTCCCCTGTGAGCTGTGAGCGCCACCACGGGGCAGGTCGTGCCTGTCCGCTCACTCCCCCCGTGCGCCCGAGGGGCTGCGCCAGGCCCTGGCGCGCAGCGGGTGCTCGGTAAGACTCGCCGACGTGCGGGCAGTCCCCGAGGGGGCTGGGGCTGCACCTGCCGTGAAGAGGAGGGAGCGGGGAAGGACAGTGACCTCACACGCCTTCACGAGGGGCCTTCGCTCGACCCAGGCCGGGACCGGGGCACGGCCTTGGGTGCTCATGGCGACACCGTCAAGGCCAGGGGTATTCTTCCCAGATTCCGCAGGCCAAGGTGTAAGGACGCCCAGGACCCTGAGGGACCACGGGTGTAAAACGCGCCTCGGTCCTGGGTCTGTTCTCGACTCAGCCCGTGTGGAGACCGCGGACGGCCCCGGGCTGAGCGCCGGCGCAGGGGTTGGGTCGGGGGTCACCGGGAGCAGTAACACCTGGCTGCGCGCCTGGTGGGCAGGTGGGGGGCGAGCAGCTGGCATCAGCAGGGGCAGGAGGGGAAGTGCGGGGCCGGGGCGCACAGCCCTGGCGCGAGCCCCAGACCCGCCCTGCGCAGGCCCGAGGCACCGGGAGGCCGCCCCGCTTCCCCGAGCCGATGTCCCCACCCGGAAGACGCAGGCGACACCGCGTTTCGCTGGGCTCCTAGGAGGCAGACCGCGTGGCTGGCGGCTGTTCTATCCCGCCCAGCATCGCCTCCTTGTCTGCTGGCGGGCCCCCTTTCTTGTGGGGAGTACATCCAAGTGGGCTCGGTCTCCCCGCCTCGCCCGAGGGCTGGGCGCGGGACGGGGACTGGCCCATCAGCTCCGATTGCACGCCCGACCAGGTAGTTCCGGCCTCCCCTTGAAGTATATCAGCTGGTGTCCCTCCCAGGAAGGAGACCGGACCCACGGGCATTCTGGAAGCACGCAGACTTCGAGGGGCCTGAGGTCATGGCGCTTTCCGGATGCGTGAGGAGTTTATTTCCTCTTCACCCATGCTCTGCGAATTCCTGTAACTGGCAGCCAGCGAAGCGTGACAGTGGCCGGCACAGAGCAGGTGCTGGGTGTTTAGGGGTGGGAGGGAGTCACCCTGGGCTCTGGGAAGACAGACCAGTGGTTTCGCTCCCGCGACGCAGGGGCTGGCGGCTGCTGGCTCGGATGGGGGAGGGGACCGCCCTGCACGTCACACAGGCCACCGCCTTCTGGGACGTCTGGGAGAAAGGAGAGGCCCCTCTTTCAAGCCCTCTGTGCTCAGCCTCTTAGCAGGATGCAGAGTCCATCCTAAGAACGGGCGCAGAACGAAGATGTGTTTTAGCGCAGCTCTGAGAGACGTCCCTTCTCACTCGGCAGGTCCCCGGCAGCCAACAGAGGCTCACGAAAACGCGCTTTCATTCCCAATTCCTCGCGTAATCCCTTCCTTTTCAGCCATGTAGAGTGCAGTGTTATATCCATGGATTGCAGGCAAAGAAAAGCTTTGCCTTTCCGGAAAAGAGACTTCAACACTCGTATGTGTATGATTAAATCTTGATGTAACTTGAGTCAACGTTTTCGGGTCAGAGTGTGTTAAGTCCCTGCGAGCACTGGTCTTGGAGGCAGGAGCTGTCTTTCTGATGAGCGGAACAGAGTTAAGCTGGGTAAGTCCCTCGTTGAGTAAGTGACAATCAGTGATCTCTCAGAATTTCGGGAGCCTAACTAGATTGAGTGAGGCACGCGAGGGCTCACGTGGAGTCTCGTTCCACAGAGCTTGACAGTCGAGCATCACGTAACTAGGACTGGCAGCACCAAGCATGAATTATTCCTGCATAATGATGCCCTTCCAGACGAAGACAGGAGCGGCCATCACTTCCCTCCCCGGCTGTGTCTTATTCATTCTGGGACCGCTCTGCAGAAACCACGAGAAAGCGTTTTCTTTCTTCCCCACGGAGGACTGCCTCCACCGGATGGAAACGGTCTGCTTCCAATCAAAGAGCTCACAAATCAATTATCCCCAGAGAAATGAAAATTCCTGGGGGTCACTGCAGACCGCACGGAAGGCAGGCAGGCAGCCTGACGCGTCTCTCCCTGGTTCGTTAGCGGGCGCCCCTGCTGCTTCGCGGCACCCTCGCTGGAGGGTCTGCCGCCTCTCCCCAGAGACTGGCTTCTGATTCCCCTGGAGTCTTAATGGCTGGAGGAGAAAGGTTAGAGGCCGGCTGGGCAAGGGCACCTCCGCTAGGTCACCTGGGGGGGCCTTCAGAAAGGAGCCCCCTGCGGTGGGGAGCACCTTCGGAAATCCCCCCGTGGGCGCAGGTGGCAGCCTGGGACCTGGCCGTGGCGGGTTTTGCCTTTATGCCCATCCTTCTGGGGCGCCCAGCGCTGGCTGTGTGGCTTGGCTCCTCGTGACTTGTGGAGGGAAGTCACAGACGTGCGTGTTTTGCAGACGTGTCTGCATTTTGTGGGGAGGGCAAATTAGCTAAGCGCTTCTGGGGGGAGGGTGTGGGAGGAGCAGTGGGGTGTGGGTGCCCCCCACGGGGCACACAGGGCTGCACCGTGTCTCCCTGCTGCGTTGTCACGTGGTGCAGGCTGACGGAGCTCTCTGGGGTCCCTTTGGAAAGAGCCCCACTGCCATCCTGCGGGCCCTCGACCCAACCACCTCGCAGAGGCCCCGCCTCCTGGCACCACTGCCCTAGGGCTGGGGTCTCCACCTGTGAGTTTGGGGGGCCCCAAACGTTCAGACCACGGCGCTGGTGGAGGTTACTGACCCTCCCCGTCCCAGTCTCTCATTTGTGGATGGGGGGGCTGTCCCCCCCCCCGGGCTGCTGTGAGGATCAGGGATTTAACACGTGCAAACCGCAGCACCCGGGCTGACTGCGGATCCAGCCTTTATTTTTTGTAGGTCATGGACTGAAACATTGAATCGAAATCTTGGCAGGAGAGAATAAAAACATTCACATTTTAGCAACCACAGCATTGTTGATAGGCACCAAAAATGAACGTTCATTATACCTCCAATGATAATCCAGGTCCACGGAAAATTACCGAATTTTGCACTGCCCCCCACTTCCTCAGGGATAATCCATTTACATAGAGTGGGGTCCCCTTCATGAGTGAGCCCTCGCCCCAGAGAGAGAGTTATTGCTTAGAAATTCCTAATCCAACCCGGGCCGTCTTCTCTGGTGGAGAGTCTGGGGGTGAAAAGCAAATGGATCTTACAGCCATTTTTCAGTCTCTGTGATCGAATAAAATCAGCGGTTTATTAGAACCGTGGCTGCCCCAGGACCTAGGACGCTGGATTTAATGACAACCGTGGTGGGGAAAGCACTGGTTTCTTTTAGAGACCCG
Source organism: Eidolon dupreanum (assembly GCA_028627145.1). Taxonomy (NCBI): domain Eukaryota; kingdom Metazoa; phylum Chordata; class Mammalia; order Chiroptera; family Pteropodidae; genus Eidolon; species Eidolon dupreanum. Next base: position 1,124,087 of record CM053504.1, on the reverse strand, counting down.
TTCAGGGGTGTCCCTTGAGGGCTCGCTGGTAATGACATGCAGAATCCATCTGTCTCCCCTGGAAGGGAGAAGGGGAGCAGCACTGACTTAAAAAAAAACCTCGAGAACCCGGGTGCCGGCTGGGCGCAGCAGCCCACGCACGGTGTGGAGTCCACACATCAGAGATTCAGGCTGATGTCGGTGAAGACTCCCCCGATCCTCGGGCCCGCTTGGTGGGAGCCTCGGAAAGGTTACGCCTTAAGAATTGCTGACATGCTTATTCCCATCGCGAAGCTTCGCCTCTCATGCCGGGAACACGGATAGTCTGGGCTGAAATGCCTGCAAGGCTTTCCCAGAGGGCAGAGAACGGCAGCACAGGGGACAGACGCCGGTGGACGTGGGGCCGAGTGCCGACGTCAGAACCTCGCCCAGCGGAGGCGTCAGACAAAACGCGGCGTAGGAGAGACCCGAGGCAAATGAGAAGTTGGCTTCGGAAGGCGGTGGAAATCAAGATAATGGCTCCCCCATTTCCTGGTGACTTTATTTTCCAAGAAGAGACGAAATGCAGTCCTTGCTTGGTCGTTCTGACGAAGGCTGGGCCCGTCTGCCGAGGAGTGAGCGTGTGGGAAGCGCAGGACGTTGAGAAGGAAGGCGGTTTGATTTCTTCCAACAGCCTGACTTTCATGGAGCCAACAGAATCTCCCCGGTTTTCTGAACACAGAAGAATGGTTTGTAATTGACGCATCAATTGGCGGGTGCTTCTGGAAGGCTGGAGGGTGCTGAGCAAGGCCTTGTCTTCCCCGCTGCCCCTCACAGCCAGGCCCCTCTGCATGGGCGAGCAGCGTCCGAAGACAGTGGTTTCTCTATAGTGTTTGCCTCTGGGCGCCCCTGTGAAAACAGCTAAAACTAGGGACTTTCGGACAGAGAAACCGTCACCGGGGAAAGCTCGATGGGAGGTGACCTGGAAAGCCGCGAAGGTGCCCTTTCGCGTGGGCTGGGAGCCGGGAGCCGCGAGCCGCGAGGGATGTCCAAGGAGTTGATCCCTCAGAGGCCCCAGGTCAGCGGGGACGTTATTTATTTAACTGGTGCAGCCGTTAAGAAATGTGCTCTCACCGAAAAACAGCGGACATTGGCAACAGCGACGTCGTCCCCCAGCCCTCTGCACACCTGAGCCGCACCCACCCGGCGGGGGTGGGGAGAGACGTTTCACTTAACAGAAAGATTTTCTCCCCTCCTCAAAAGACTTTGCCATGAGTTTTCTTTAACTCAAAGGAGCATGTGGCAGGTTGTCATTCAGCTTACAAAAACGTGGCATGAGCTTTTCAGGGCACGTTCACCGGGTCGCAGGGGGCCCAGCTGGAGGGACGGAGCTCGGGCCGCCCAGGCAGGGCGCCTCGTGCCCGCGGCCTTCTCTGCCCGGCCGCCGGGGCCCAGCCTTTGCGGCTGTAAGCCGCGCGTCCGTTTGGTCCCCGTCGGGCGCGGCTGGCTGCGGAGTGTCAGGCGCCCTGTGCCGGACAGGCCCCCGCGCGCGGTCGCGTGGCCGGACGCCGGCGTCTCTCCGGCTCCCGTCCCGGCGTGCGGCCGCTCGCCGTGAAAGCGCAGACGGACGCAGATGGACGCCGGCGCTGCTCCAGGTCTGCGCGTCAATCAGCGCCCCTCGTTTCAGCTTCCAGCAGCGCCTCCTTTCCGACAGCCCTCTGTGTCCCGCCGGCCTCTCCTGCCGGCGCTCACCGGTGTGCCCGGGGGCCACACGCAGGCTTCCCTCGGGTAAACGAGCTCACGAAGGCCGTCCTCCTGCCTGCCCGAGCGGGTCGCAGAGCCGGGCGCCGGACCCTTCCGTCAGTGACCCCCTGCCACGTCGCCGTCCCCTCTCGTGTCTCTCTGCACGGTTCTGACCGAGACCCCACCTTCGCAAAATCCACGGTGCTGGTTCTCAGCTGGGGCGATCGCGTGCCCTTCCCAGGGGACACGCGGCATGGGGACATGGGTGGGTGTCATGGCTGTGGGGCTTGTTGCTGGCACCCGGCAGGCAGACGCCAGGGTGCCGCTAGACATCCTGCCACGCACAGGACGGCCCCCGACACCCCGTCGTCCACCCCAAATGTCAGCAGTGCCGAGGTGGAGAAGCCCCGGTCTGTAGGGGACCCTGCGGAAAGGTGAAACCGCCGACAGGGACTTCCTATGGGGAACCCCGGCCAGAATCCATGGCTGGCGTTGGGGCCTTCCCTGGGGAATTTGGAAAAGCAGGGACACGCCCACGCTCAGGGCGCTGCGTGCGCCCTCTGTAACTCTTCCCTGATTGAGAGCAGCGACCGTGACCGCGTGGAGAGTCTCCTCTTCAGCGAAATGGGGCACCAGAGCTTCCGGACTGGAGCCCCCCGACAGGCACAGCAGGCGAAGGGCTCCCCTTGATGGTCATGCCTGGGTCGCAGGCCGAGAGAACCGTGAGATCTCTCCAGAAAGGCTTCCCTCCCGATTTTATGAAGTCTCGTCGAAAAGAGACACGTGCCGTTTTGGGTGCTTTTGGCAGTTCTCCGTTCGTGACCTCGCCCACATCCCCAGGGACACAGTGTCAGAATCTGGGTCGCTGCACGGCTCTCGCCGGGCAGGGTGGACCCACAGAGCTGGTGACGTGAAGGGGTTGGGGGTGTCCCTCTGAGCAGGCGGCAGTGAGGAGGGGGCGCTCAAATTTAACATCACCGCGGTGTTTGAATAGGAGATTTGTCATCGGGGAAAGCAGAAGCCTTCTTTGAGTTGTGAAAGTATTAAATATAATTTGCCACAGGATGCACAAGCTATTTTTAGCTGGCTGTTGGAAAGAGCGGAAGAAGGATCTGTTTAAAGGTCTGGACAGCTCGCTGTGTACAAACTCATCACAGTCCATGTCCACGCGTGTCCGCACGTGAAGGGGACAGAAAGCTTCCGTCGATGGCTCCCTCGGCGGGGGTCTCCGCCCATTCCCGCCTAGAAGTGCTGAACGCAGGGGGCTTCGCTCATCCAGATCCTAACAGGAGGTGTTTGTCCACACCGCTCCATCGGCTCCTCTTGCGTGAGGCTGCCGTTTACGACAACAAATGTAAAAGCATCTTTGAGCTTTTTAATTAAAAATTAATTAGGAGATTTAAGAACAAACTCACTGGGGGTTACTATACAATAACATGTTTGCAGAATTAGTCCTGAGCTTCCTGTTCCAGCTGTTTCAATCAATTCTCTGTCTATTAAATGTAATTACGTATGATGCGTCCTCGAAATTATAACGTAGCATTTAAAAAAGCAGCTGGGAAAACTCTATAATTTCAAGTTTGGAATTCTGGTAACTCTTAAAATGCAAATAGAGGCAACCATGGTGGGTTGGTCGGGGAGTTTGGGGGTAGGGGTGAGAATCGTAAAAACAAAGTGTCACCCACAGAGTCCATGTGAGGTGCCTTTTCCTCCATCGGCCTCACTGTCTTCTGTTCGGGTGTGTCCTTGGGGAATGCTAGATCGCGTGATACAAAATGACAAGGACAATGGGTGGAAGCAAAGAATATTCTTACACATGTGCTTGGCATGTATTTTGGCTCTTACTGCTTGTTAATGAGAAGTATTCGTTGATTAAATGTGTGCTTTGGACTTTGGTCTTTTCAAAGCACATACTTCTAGAACACTCTTCGCCTTCTTAGCTCAGACATGGCCCCAGGGACACTTCCGAGCAGCTCAGCGTTCAGGGCTTTTTCCGACTGCGGCTCTGTAACTGGCCGTCGTCCGCGGGAGGTCTGGACGTGCGTGTGGGCAGGGCTCTGGGCTGGGGGGTGCCACGCGCTTCCTCGCCCCCTTCGTCTTCGGGGCTCTGCAGCGGTGGCCTCGGCTTACGTGGCCCGTCGAGTCCCCGCTGCTGGAGAGTTTCCGTTAAGCGAATGGAACTGTCACGGCTCTGGCGGTTACACGCAGGGGTTAAACGGCGCCTCTCGGAGCAGAACGCCGGCGTCCGGCCCCACGGCTGCCTGTCCTCTCCCAACCCAGCGGCGTTTCAGAAGCCGGCACGGGGCCCCCGCGGATGGCAAAAGGAAGCCGCGCTCGGAGCACGCCGAGCGAGCGCGGAGAGCGGAGACCCGGGCCAGTGCTGGCGGGGGCCACGCCAGGCCGCGCGGCCGCGTGTCTGCTCGCCCGATGGGGCCGCAGCCCAGCGGTGGCCTCTGTTTTGCGAAAAAGGGACAAGGTGGCGGGGGTGTCCCCCGGACAGCCGTGCACCTGTTGCGTTTCCGCGAGTCCAAGACCGATGCGGGCGTGCCCCGGAACGCACGTCGTAACTGGCTCGCGCTCTGTCGGTGGAAGGGTCTGCTCGTTGCCCGTGGGTGCTCTTCAGCCATTGTCCTTCTGGGGCCCGCTTCCTGACGGCAGGCGTGCGGGTCTGTGAGGGCTGGCGTCTTAATGCCCCGATGTTGGTCCTGGTCGTAGACACGGCCGCAGGTGGCGCAGGCGGAAGGGGCCACTCACACTCACTGTGACGCCCGCCTCCACGCGGCTCACACTCACTGTGACGCCCGCCTCCACGCGGCTCACACTCACTGTGACGCCCGCCTCCACGCGGCGCGTCCCTCTCCTCCTCCCGCCCTCTCGTCAGGGACCTCGCCGTAGGCACCTCTTTGGGGGAGATTCCAATGAGGGAAAAACAGACTATTTCCCTTGCTACGTTTATGTAGTATTTGGGGGGTTAGAAGAAGGGGCTAGCTTATGTTCGAGGCTTTGCGGAGCCTCATGCAGTTTAGTGGAGTTACCTTCCTTTCGTTTTTTTTTCCTCAAGAGCTAAGTAAATATTCAAACTAAAATTTTGTGGCATTTCCCCACTGTGTATCGTGATGGCCAGATTTGAACTATGCGATCGTATTTATCATATACGCCTGAATAGGAGAACTATTTTTCTGAACATCGTTCCTCAGAAAGTAGGGTCACAAGCTTGATTATAAATGTCTGTCATTTCACACGGTGGTCTTTATTTCTAATAATAAATTTTGACTCAGGAAGATACATTAGGCTGGAAGAAACTCAGCGAATTCCAACTTGGGATGCTTACAGAGCACACGTGTCAGAATTGGTGCGGAAGACTTTTTTTTTTTAAAGCAATAAGGAAAATTCAGCTCACATTTGGCAATTATTCCACAGGTAGGACTTCATATTTGCAATCATTTTGCTTTATTGTCCCTGAGCCTTTGAAGAAACACTTTTAAAAAGCAACACAGGAAGTAGTTATTCTGGAGGTAACTGATGTACGTCCACAAGAAAAATCAAAAAGAAAAGCCTGCTGTCCTCATGTCGTATGCACGAGGACCTGGATCTGGAGCAAAAAAGTGCTCGACTGCAAACTTCCGAGATGAAAGGTAAAAGGATCCTTCTGGAAAGTGAGACGAGGCAGGCGGCGGAGACGCTGCTGTCAACGCCGTGAGCGGAGTCATCGTCTGGTCGGATGTGAGTGTTTTCAAAGCGATGTTTTCTGTGCGACTCAAATATGCGCACGTGTCTAAACGAGCCACTTAAATGTTATTAATAGACATTGGACTTTTCGTCTCATCCCAGGAGATAATTGGTTGAAGTCCATCTGGGATGACCTCTGGTTGGAGGCATAGGGAATCACCTTATTTTGGACGCATGTGTTTTCCTGATTTTGTTTTCTAAACTTGGGGCCAGGATCAACGATTGGAAATTACCAGAGGAGGTGGGACGAAGCGGTCACCATTGGATGCCTGTGTGCCGGGCACTGCCAGGCCACCTACAGAGTTCCGATCCACGTCAGCAGATCTCTGAGTGTGCAGGAAGTGTTCGTGGAACTGCTTGGCAGGCTCCTTCCCGGGCTCCAGGGGGCCCAGCCTGGCTGTGGGAGTCAGCATGGTGGGCAGGGGACCGACGTGAGGCGATGAGGCTGGGGAGGCTGAGTTACTAGTGAGGTGGGGCTTGGGGGAGATTCGCTCGCTGGAAAATGGAAGAGAGCCAGAGGCACGAAAGAGGGGGGCCGGCGCCCGTCTGGGGAGAGTGACCGAGCTGTTCGGTGTAGGGCGTTGAGCGGGAGGGAGGGAGCGTCCGAGTGCAGCGAAGGGGGAGGGAGGGACAGCGCGTGGGGGAGGGAGGGACAGCGCGTGGGGGAGGGAGGGACAGCGCGTGGAGGAGGGAGGGACAGCGCGTGGGGGAGGGGAGGGGGTTCGAAATCAAGCCGCGTCCTCTGTGATGTTCTTTGACGAGCTCCGAGAAGCAGTGGCGTGGCCCTTTGCCTGCTCTGTGGACCGTGCATGGCCGTGTGTTCTCTGTGTGGCTCATGCCGCAGCTAGGTTATACGTTGCGGGTGACACGTGGCCCCGTCGTGTGGGACGTGGAGTCCCGGACCCGGGTTTGAATCCCGGCTTGGCCACTTGAAAGCTGGAGGGAGACCTGGAGCAAGGTGCTTAGCTTCTCTACGCCTCCGTTTCCTTAGCTGAGAAATGGGCACGCCGAATGGCAGCTTCCTGACAGGGTCGTTTCAAGGTCAGCGTGAGACAGACAGAGGCGAAGACGCCGTGGCGGGCTCGTCACGTGCTGAGCCGTCACTGGTGAGGAGACGTCTGCTTCTTCGTCCTCCTCACCTTCCGTCCGCTCCCCTCCCCCCGTGTCTACGTCTGACACCCCAGCCGTCTGCGCTCTTTGCAGAAAGGACTGTGCCCCGTGACAGCTGGGGCCCCCCGAGCTTTCCCACGGTGGGTGCACGGAGGAGCCCAGTGAGGCCAGCTGACTGGCGTGGCCGTCTCGTCACCCGAGCAGGAGGGCCCGTCCCGCGGCACGCACGCACTCGCTGCGGCTCCTCTCTGGCCGTGCCGACCGCGTCTGAGTTTCTGAACTCTGATTGTGAGGGTCTGATGAGGGGGCCCCGGGGTCTGGCCCACTGTGCCCGACCCCTGGAGACAGCACGTACGCAAACCCGCTCCCCTCCTGACGTCCCCGCAAGGAGCCTAAACCCATAAGCGCAGTGGGGTCCTCGACCACACACACACCCGTCTGAGCTAAATGCTGGACGCCACGTAGAGCGGCGGGGACCGGCGCCGAGCGCGTAGCTCACAGGCCACGACTGACCGTACACTTGGGGGTGTTGCCCTGATCACAGCCGGCCACGTCTGAGGCGACCAGGCCTGGGGGGGCGGAGCAGAGGGTGGCTCCGGGCCAGCCTGAGCCAGGCTGGCGGAGGCCCAGGTTCGTGAGCCAGGCCAACCGTCAGTTTGCCTAAGTCAGTTGCAGCCCCTGCCTGCACCTCAGTTTCCCCATCTGTACAAAAGGAGCTGAGGGGCTGCGTGCAAAATGCCCGGCACCAACCGAGTGCTCAGGACACGCCGCTGCCGCTGCCGCCGCTGTTTAGGAGAATTAGTACCTATTTGCTCCTCCTGGAAAAGATAATATCTTATTATTTTTTGTATTCTGAAGTGAGGTAAATATTTCAGTTGATCGATACAGTGTGTTCTGCATCTGGTGTCCTATGAGCACTTACTAGTGGTCCTAAAAGAGCCAGAGGCACAGTTTTGCAAAAGGACATATTTTTGCCACCAGCAGACTGTCGTTCATTTCTGCAAACGTGGCTGGGCTTTTAGCTGTTCGAATGTGTGTATTCACCAAAAATACAGAGGGGGCCGCGTGACCGCGAATATTTGCATTAGAACAACAGGTATCCGTGAGCATAGAAGCTGTCGGGTCAAAGCTAAAAAATAAAGACACACTTACGGGCATTTCATTCAGAGTAGGACTTTCTCTCAGAGGGAAAAATGGGGATGGAGAGATGGTGACTCAGACCAGAGCCCCGCAGTCTGTGGGAAGACCAGGGATTACACTGCACACCCAGTGCCTCCTCTCTGACTGTTTGAAGACAAATAGCCTGAAAAGCATAAATATTGACTGAGCTCGATCTAATGATCATGGAAGATAAAGTGCAGTCCAGAACGTAAGACGCAAAGAGGAGGCGATCGGAGGTTTGGCGATGGGTGGACGTTGGGCTCTTTCACGTCTCTGTCCCAATGCCCAGAGCTGGGCCTTATTCCGCGACTTCTGCTGGGCCTTTGGTCCCAAAGGAGCAACGTGGCCGGCCCTGGTCTCAGTTTTTGTCTTGAGAGTAGCCAGAAGTCATGCAGGATGGCGAGCGGAGGAGTGAGGACGAGGACGGGTTTCGGAGCGCTCGGGCCGCCCGCGGTGTGGGCGGGGGTCTGAACGGGACGCGAGTGCCAGCGGAAGCGTCCCGTGGGCGGGAGAGCAGAAACGGTGGGGTCTGACGGCGGCGGCCTGCTGGCTGACGGGGGCTTCCAGACGCGCCCCGTCTTCCACGGCGGTCCGCAGGCCGGCTCCTGCCGGCAGCTTTCACGCTGGAGCGGAGCTTCACCAGGTTCTCTCCTGAGCAGGACGGAGACAAACTAGAACCTTCCACCACCTGCTCCTAAGCAGAAGGGCGGGTCTCACCTCTGACACACACAGGCCGCCTCCAGCACAGGTTAAAAAGCAGAGGTGACGTTTGGAGCTTAACTTGCATTCTTTCAAAATGGAAGTTTGAGAGGCAGCTGAACATCAAAAGGAGCAATATTTACTGTAAAGGGCAAAAGCCCTGGATATGGCAAAATAACTTTGCTGTTGTCAGCTGGTTCTCGGAGATTCGAAGAGCCCGCAGATTGAAGCTGTAGCTGGCACTTTTTTTTATTAGTGCTCCTTGAAAAGGTGACATGAAAGTTGATGCAAAAAGTGATATTTCCGCAAGGAGGAAGAGCAACGGATAGAATGTGGGGTACGGGGAGAGGGGCGCAGAACAATGATCTCGGGGAGCGGCCGTCCGCCCGCCTCCCTCTTCCTGACCAGCATCTCATGGGGGAGAATCGGGGTTCGAAGGCTGCCGTTTGGGGCGGAGCACACAGAGGCCCAGGCCGGCCTTTCGAGGGCATGGCATCGCCACTTTCTTAAGCTTATCTGTCACACTCATGTGGATGCCATAATTAGTTACTTAATTATGATGTGTAAAACCAGAAATGAATGAGGATACAAATGATGAAATTTAATCATTTTGCTACCCCAAGGTAATGAACTTCCATCCGACCTCACATGTTGGGGCTGGGAAGCAGGTTCCCGTAAGACAACTCTTGGGGGGCAGAACTCAAGACGCAAGGACGCGAGTCACGTTTCCTGGGCCCGCGTGAGGGGCTCACGGGAGACGGGATCGGTGCGGTGCCGTGACGGTGACCACGGCCAGGGGCTCGGGGCTGGGGCTGCCGGGGGCCCCGTCCTCGCCTCGCTCCCGCCCGGGGAGTCAGTTCTGTAGTGGGTCCGTCACCCCGGCGGGGGGCCAGGGGCCGGCGAGGCCAGGCGGGCGCGTCGGGGTCTGCGGGGAGCCGTGCAGTCCCCCGCTCTCCCGTTCGTGAGTGCCGCCCGTCCAGCGTGGAGAAGCCGGGGCCCGGACGCTCGCGTGGCGTGTGGTTCAGAGCAGGACGCGTGCTCGGTCTTCGTCCCCTTTGATGGCACAGAGCTCCGAAGACCCTCGGTGAGGAGAGCCA
>CM053504.1:1093974-1114090 GCA_028627145.1 Eidolon dupreanum | reverse complement strand
CCGAGCGTCCCTCCCCCGGTGGGAGCGGTGGGGTCACCTGAGGGCGGAAGGTGAGCATTTGGAGAGCCACTGGAAGGAACATCAGAGGAGCTCCGTTTCCAGCTCAGGGTGCTGGGAGCCGGTCGTCTGAGGAACAGAAAATGCTGGTTCCAGCCAGAAGTAACACAGAAGGTGTGAAACAAGAGTTGGCAGTCGCATTTTTGTTCCAGACGTCGCGATGGAGAGGGACCCAGCCGGCAGTGTTCACCACGGAGGAAAGCACAGTTTTCACCCCTCACCCTGGCTCAGGGCAGCACAGGCAGTTCGGGCGTCTTGGAGCCCCCAGACACTGGCAGTCACCCCAGAAACAGATTAATGGGCGTCTGCAGAACAGAATAGTGTGCGGGAAACAAACGTGAATTTACCCGTCTGCTGCCACCCCTGGGGAATGAACAGACTGGGGGAAATCAAGTTCACGTGCATGCTGAGTGCCTGTCTCAGCTTTGCATTCGAATCAGGCTTCATTTTCTTCATTTTCTGACGAGGGATAGTTCCTTATAATATGCAGGGCTGTGTCACTCCAATTCCAGCATACGTTTGTTTCCTTTAATTTCAATGTCTCCATAATGAATTTCATGGGTAAGTAGGTTTTACCGTTTTTAGAACAGCCGTTAATGGAGACCACAGTCCACAGGAAGGGTGATATTATTTGAACGATACCATATTCTCATGTACTCACCTAGTTTGTTTCCAACTAGATGTCAGGTGGAATATTTTTGTGCTTACTTCTTCCTAGATTCTCATGTCAATGCCATAAAAATACCTATTTTTTCAAATTTGGAAAAGTAAGATAATTAAACAAAGGCAAGAATATGACAATGTTGCTTATTTCACATATTTTATTTTTCTTTTCCTTATTATTTTTTTATATAAGCTTTAAGATTTTTTGCCTGAGTTTCTTGCTAAAATCAGAAGCAGAGTATCTGTATTACATGAAATGTTAGTATTAAAAAGATAAAGAAAAAGCAGAAGGAGAGAAACATACGTACATAAAATGTGGCATCTTGCTGCTGATCAGATTTCATTTCAAAGAAGTCAACACCATCTAATCGTTGGATGAGTGTGTGGTTCTCTCAGTGTGAGCTGTGAGCTGTTTTGAAAAACAACAGGAATATAATGCCACACGTATATTTGACATACGAATTCAGGTTTCTGACTCATTAAATGCTGGTGCATTTGGCAGAATCGCGTTTGAATCTCCCTGAAGCATCCGTAGCCAGAGGTGAGGCCACCGCCATGGGAACCCCGTGGTCTTGGTCTGCAGCCCCCGTCACTCCCACGACGAAGCCGCATGCTGGTCATCGCTTCTTGCTGCTGCTGCGCCCGCTCTCTTCTCCCGTGAGGACAGATGGAGGTCCTCTTTCCTCTGATGGCTCCACGGGGCCAGCTCCCGGTCTGCTGGACAAAACCTAGGGCAGGGTCTGTGACTGCTCTCATTCTTACATACGTGTGTGCAGTTTCACACACATTACATACTCATTTGAGAAAATTTGGACAACACACACACACACACACACACAAATAAACGTTACCCATACTACCCACATAGCTGGAGCTCAGCATGACCAATATTTTGGTGGGATTTGTTCTTGTTTTACTTATATGTCTTTTCTTTTAACTTTTCAGAAGACTAAAAAAGCTATTTTTTTTTTTTTGCTTGAAAATATGTTTTGGAAGTTCTGTAACCTTAGGTCTGTCATGTTGTATGTATTTTAGTTCTCTAGCTCGCTCCTGATTTCCCTCTCTTCTTTCTGTTGTCAACACGAAGCCGTGGTGACATTTTGCGTGTCCGTCGTGTGCCTGGCAGGGAGCAGGCAGGAGCACTCTATCCCATGCCTGGCTGTAGGAAGGTCTGAGTCCGAGGACGCCAGCTCCTCGTTCCCTCTAACCCAGCTTCCCACATTTGCAGCATTGTAGTGACGAGCCGTCCTTTGCAGGCTGTGTGAGCATGAAGTGGAATAACCCCAGGAAAAAAATGCAAAATAGGGCAAGTGCAATAAATGTTTATCTAAACATACGAGCAAAGAAGCCTGTGTTTCGTTGCTGGACCAAAAGATGTGTAATATTCTAAGACTCTTGACAGACCCTTCGCCAGCTTATCTTCCAGGAACATCTTGTCAATTCAGACTTTCAGATCCTCTCCTGGCTGTATTTCACCAACTCTTGAAACTATTTTTAAAATGTACATATTTTCAGCGTGGCACTTTAACAAACGTTATTCATGGCTGTTTAAACTCAGATTCCTTTGATCATCAGCGAGTTTGAACGTGGCCTTCTATATTTATTACCTATTTGTGATTCTTCTTTTGTCGTTGCTTATTCTAGTGAATGGCTCGTTATTCTGTTTTTGTGAGGATTAGTAAATTAACTTTATATATAAAGAGATGAACATTTTCTGTCTTGTATGGCAATATTTTTGCCAATTATACGGTATCCCTTTCGGTTTCATAGCATATTTTACACAGAAAGTGTTTTGTTTTCTTCTTCAATTAAATACGAGGTTGATGACATGATTGCTTTGCCTTGCTTTTATATTTAGTGTTTCCTTGAACTGTGAGATGCACGTGGACATGTGTAATTCTTTTCAGTTTCATTTTTAATATTAACTGCAATCCAGGGAGATGCTGATATCTTCTCTTATCTGAGTATTTGTATCGTTTTGCTTTGCTTCGTTCATGCATATAGGCTGAACGGCCAGAACATGTGTTAATATTCCAAATGCTGATCGATAGCTCAGACCCAGCGCGGCCGGGTCCCCACGTCCTCCCTGAGCTGACTCAGCATCCTCATCCTGTCGTCTAACTGCACAGCTTCCTCAACGTCTTTTAATTTTATCATTTACAAACAAAATTTTCTCAGATTTTAATTTCCAGACTTTTCTTATCCATTATTATCAACTCATTCTCCGACACAAATTTAAAAAGACTTGATCTAATTGCAAAAAAAAAACATCTTTCTTCCTTTTTATTCCAATTCATTAAATGCAGAAATTATCAGGGTAAAACTGGCATCTTTAGAGTATTGTGAATTCCTCTCCAGCAACGGCACTCATTTAATTATTTAGCCTAAAATCGAATTTATATTTAGCTTTACACCGATCCGATAAACTCCTTACTGAATTGATTTTAAACATTTTACGTTGTCATGTTTGCTGTGAATGTGATCTTCCGGTCACGTTTCTAACTTGTTAGCTAAGATAGAGGAAAACTGATGATCTTGCTTTGTCCTTTCTTCAACGCAACACATTAGTGAACACTTGTTACTTCGATGCTTCTGGTTGATTTTACCAGCCTTTCAAGGTGAACAATGTCAGCGGAAGAACAAACTCAGTCTTGTATTTTCTAATAATTATACTGTGTTAATTCTTCCTTTTTTTATTGCATGGGCTACATTTTCTGAGCAATGTGGCATCATGGTGGTGGTTATGCGGGATTCATGTCTTCTCCCTTCACCTCTGCGATGCCCCAGCTCACCCCTCCAGCTATCGGACAAGTCGGTGGAGAAATGAAGTTCAGAGAGAGAGAAGGCATCAGCCGGCTGGGCTTCCAGACTTATGCGTAAACGCGTTATTTCCATTTTATTTAAGGTGACTACATGGTGAAAACAGCCAACATACCAAATAAGAGTTTGGTTACACTGAACTAATGTAGAGCCGCGAGACCAAACCTGTTGCAGTCGCTTCCAGTGCTGTCTCGATGACTCAGTCCTGGCACAGGAAAGACTTCTAAATGTACGACCCACACCGCAGTGTCAGGTCACTGAAATGTGAGTGCTGGAGCACAGCCCGGTGCTCACCAGCCCTCGTGAGCAGGACAGTCTGCTGCAGCCTCCGTGACTCAGTTTCCCCACTGGTTCAACGGGGCCATAATGGCAAGCACATTCCGTGGTTCTTGTGCCCACAGATCACGATGTGCCTTGTGCCTGACACATCCTATCTCCTCAGGAAACGCTAGTTATCATCATCATCATCATTATCATCAGTATCATCATTATCATTAGTATCATCATCATCATCCAGAGTAACAACACATTCGGGTCTGTGACGCGAAATAGTGACTTGGTATCAGCATGTGTTTGTTCTTATTTGTGGGATTCAGAGCAAATTAAATTTTGTTTTTTCATACTTTCTTCAGTACTTCCCACGATGCAGGCATGTGTTTTGAAATATAATCAGAAAAGTAAGTAAATAAAAGAAAAGCAGGTAATTCTGATGAGTTAAGACGATGACGGGATGAGGCATGAGAAAAGGATAAAGTAGTTTCGACTCTAGAGAGAGGGACAGGGACAGGGAGAGTGACCAGTGGAGAGGGTGAGGATGCGTCAGGATTCTCCAGCGAGAGGGGAAGCAGGAGGATGGAGATGCCCGTGGTTCATACTCACAGTGATGACGGGATGAGCCGTTCCAGGTCCGGCGGGCGGGGGCAAGGAAGAGAAAGGGGCGGGCCCTTCGTCGTCCTCCTCCTGTCCTGCTCAGGCCCTCAGCAGGTCCGGTGACACCCTCCCACATGGGTGGGGGGTGACAGTCTCCTTTACCCAGTCCACTGGCTCAAATGCAAATCTGTTCCAGAGACGCCCTCACAGAGAGGCAGAGACAAAGTTAACTCTGGATACCCTGAGGCCGGCACGATGACACATAAGATTAACTCTCACAGCGGGGACCGCCTGTCTGGTGGCGGCGCCGAGGCCGCAGGAGTTGGTGCGGGCCGTGCTGTGCTCGGCACGGCGGGCTCTGCGGCTTGGCTCACTTGACCCTGCAGAGGTGGGGAGCGGGCGGGGACCCCGGGAGGTGGGAGTGTCGCGTGGCAGGGTCACAGCCCCAGCGCTGACAGCAGGACCCAGACTGAGCCTGGAGAGCGAAGAGGCGGAGTCGGCTCTGCCTGACCAGGTCACTCACGTACTGGACACTGCATCGCACTGGTCGCATGGTTCACGTTTGATTTGCGACAGAACGCTCTAGGCTTTTTTGAGAGGTACCCCCCCACACACATCTGCCATCTGCCTTTTCCTTTGCTTTTCTTTCTGTAGAGAATTTCAAGATGTTTTATCTCTTCTAAGAGTCATTCTGCCTTATTTTCATATTTCCAACAACTATCGCCTACACAATACCTGATAGACAGCTTTTTCCTTGCTTTCTGAGCGGCATTGCTTCTACGCTGCATTTATTTTTCGGTTTTGCAGAGCCCTGTAATACTAATACATGGCCATGCTAAGCAAATCAGCATGTATCTAATATTTATTCATGTTTCTTCCTTCGTGGCTGTTTGGGAAATGAAAAGGAAGAACTGTGATGGACGCGACAGGGGTGTAGTTGGCATCGTTGCACTTTATGGTTAAGAGGTGAAAAATGAGTTGCTATTGATTACAAAACCAGCCAGCACGTGAGATGTTGTATTGCCAAATGCCTGGTTGTTTTCATGGTAAAGAGAAGCATTTTTATTGAAGAAAATTCGTATTGTAGAAATAAGTAGGAAAAAGTCACTGTTTGTCCCAGCATTCAAATATAATCACTTTTAATATTTTATAAATTAGTTTTTTTACTTGTCCGTTGATGTGTGCGTGTCTGTTTGCGATTTTACATGATCAAAAATCATCCATGGTCTTGGACGAGGTGTGTGTATGCCGTATGGAAGGTTCCGTATAGTGCTCAAGCCGCAGACAATTCGGAAGATGATCCTATTGGTCCAAAGACAGCTGCTGTCTCCCTTTTCCTGAGAAGAGTCACGGCTGGCTAATGGCAGGCATTCGGTAAATGTTTGATGAAGGACTAAACGAATGAACCACGAGACTGACATCAGCAAAAGCAACACGTGCTAGATATGGTCGACCATTTGTCAGTACTGCTTCGGAAAGAGAGACAGCCCTCCAGAAGCTGGCCGTGGCATCTGGTGAAGGCGTCAGGCCTTTCGCGGTGGGCGGGGGAGGGGTGCGGGGTGACTTTGCTTCTGGCTCGGCGTCATCTGGGTGACCCTGCGGCAGTCCCGTGAAGGACGAGGAACAAAAACAGGTGACCGAGTCAGGAGACGACCTCAGCTCCTGGGAGAGGAGGCGGGGCAGCCCACGGGGACCAGCGGGGAGGGGCCTTGGGGCTGAGATCCCACCGCGGAAGCGGGGGGGGGGGGGGGGTGTCAGCCTCTGGAATCTCGGGGGCGAGGAGCCCCGGGAGAAGCGCCGGCGAGCGAAGGCCGTGAGGCTGGGGCGGCGACGTCTCTGGGCGAGGCACGCTCCCCGCTGGGCTCGGCCAGCAGGGACACCGTCGTAGGCGTAGAGGAGAGAGGCCGAGAGAGGCCGGCAAGGCCCAGCCAGGGGGCCCACGGTCGGCTCCAGCGATGGGACGTCGCTCCAGGCTTTACTGAGTTCTGCTTTGCAAGAACACACTCTGCGATGCCCCCGCTCTATCCTGAGTTAAATCCGCAGGTAACACACACTACCTGTCACATGCAGTTTCCAAAAAAATCCAGTATGAAGCACTAGCTGTAGCATAAGGGAGAAATAAAAGGAGCATAATGTTAATAAAATAATAGGTATTCAGTGTGTAAGTGCTCCATGTGATGACTCCGGAATTCGAAGTGCTTTCATTGATTTCAAAATCACCTGTTGGGGGCATCAAGGCCCCTAGGAGCCTATGATGTCGATTACGGATAAACAGCAAAGGAGGAAGGAAACCGAGGCAGCTGGGTACAGTCGGGGACGGTGAAAGCCATTGGGACAGCGGCACCCAGGGGCTGGGCGCTCTCCACTCAGCCACTTTGGTAGAGGAATTGCCGCCGCTGGCCACTGAGCAGGATCAGCTGTCCTCACCCCTGGAGCTGTGCCGACGGCAGGCGAGGATGGGGCTGGGCACGTCTGGGGTGTTTATTCAGTGTCGCTGATCACGTGTGCTCCCCGACCCAGGAGTGCGGAGCCCCCAGCCTTTTCCCAGCCCTGGAGCTTGCGGGCGCCGGGCGTGAGCGGGGTGGGCACAGCACGCTGTCAGGACACACAGCCCCCTCAAGATGGGAGACAGGGCCCCATCTGTGACCCCACGGGCTGGGCCACGGAGCCGGCGAGTCACCAGCTGTCCCTAGAGCCCCGCCGCAGCCCGTCCTGCCACGTGGGAAGGCTAGTCCCTGGCCTTCTGTTTATCATCAACTTTGGGAGTATTTTTTAAGTCTTGCATTGAATCTTTTTTTGCTTTTCAGTCAATTCACACATGTTTATTCAGGGGCCAGTGTTTATTGATTGTGTTGTACTCGGCAAATGTTTACCGAGCACTCGTTCTGAAAGAATTGGCTAGCCAGGGTCCCAGGCAAATGAGATGTTTTCTCACTTAAGGGGACGGAGAGGCAGGGAGCCCCGGGCGACAGCCCTCGGGCTGGCTGGGCATTGAGGGGTGTGACTGGTCAGCAGGTGGGCCCGACGCCTCCTGCTGACAGGGCGGGGCCCACAGGCCGGATGCAGGCGGCCTCTGGTGGCCTCTGGGGGCAGCTTGTCTTTCTTCTCCCCCCTTCCCCGCTTCCCTCTCTTCCTCCTTCCTCCTGTAGTTTTTTTCCTCAAAAGCAGAGTTGAGTTCATGGGACTCTTCAGTTCTCAGCACCTCCCTTCATCTGTCTCTAGAAGTCTCTCCTTATTTCATTTTCCCCGGCACCCAACAGCCTGCCTGTTCCCTCCTGTCCCTTGGGGCGCCCACCCCGGCATTGCGGGCGCCTGTCCGTGAACGACGCGTGTCCCTCTGAACACGGGCCGTGGCGACGGGCACGGCGCCCTGCACCTCTCCTTCTGTGTCTCCGTGTCTCCCGCCCCACGGCGTCCTGCAGCCGCGTGACCGTGCTGCCGTGGGTGTGCCGTCCGCGGCTGCGCCCGCCGCGTCCACGTCCTCCAGGTCACGCGCCCGGGAGCGGCGCCCAGTTCCCCGCAGCCCCGCGCCCCGGCCGCTGCGCGGGAACGCCGCGGGCTCGGCGTCGGAAGCGCGGTTCGGAGAGCGCTCCGGCTTCGAGCCGCCCTGGGCGCACGGCCTGGGCGCACGGCCTGGGCGCACGGCCTCCCCGCAGGGAGCAGGCGGCCGGCCGGGAGGGCCAGGCATGCGCGTTGCTGTGCCCCTCTCGGCACTGTGCTGTGGGACGCGGAACGAGCCCCAGAACTCCCCGGCGACGGGCAGACAGGGCTGCGCAGAGCGTCCTGAAGTCCTGAAGGGCCGCGTTCAGCCCCCATTTCGTTTCTGAGCCCTGAAAGGCGCACGTGCCAGCCAAGTGCGTCCCGCGTCATCACTCCTGGGGACCCTCCCCGGTTCTCCAGAGATCGCCTCCCCAGAAAAGGCCAAACTGAGGGCGGTGACTCCCGGGGACAGGGGTCTGGGAGCGGCCTTCCCGTCCTGGACGTGCGCGGGGCGTCTGTCCGTGGTGGGGCGACGTCCCCACGCCCCGCGGGAGGCGGGAGGCGGGAGGGCGGGCTCGCGGAGCTGTGCCGCCCGTCACAGAGAGGAGACGGCACAGGAGGACAGCGGACCAGCGCGGGCAGCGACGAGAGGTGGGAGCCCGTGGCGAGGGGCCCCGGGGAGCCCGGCAGTCTGGGGGTGACACGCGGATGCTCCGAGGTCAGCGTCGCCTTCCCAGGGGCGTGCCTGCCGGGAGCAGGTTAGCTTCACCCCACCTCCTCCCCCAAGTGACAGTGGGCACAGGTGCCAAGGCCTGCTGCTGTGGTTTGTCTGAGGGTCCTGCCACTGGCCCTCAGGGGAGACCCCCGAGAGCCACCGGAGGCCGGGGGCTGGGGCTCCCTGGGGAGCAGAAAGGCCCACATGCCCCGAGCAGCTAGAATGGGGCTGACGTCCGTGGCAACGGCCCAGGGGAGCGGACGCACCACCGGTTGGTTATTCTGCGGGGGGCCCAGCCTGGCCAGACGCGTCCCAACGAGCCCCCTGGGTGGCCCGGAGCTTGTGACCCTCACCTCCTCCCAGGAAGGACGGGGTTGTGCTGTCTCCGGCCCTGCCCCACGTTGCAGGCCCCTCGGCGATGGGTTTCGCCGTGATCCACGTACAAGGTTCACGGCCCCCCGAGGATCTAGCCAACAAATGAAACCCCCGACTTCCACTCCAAATCTATCTTATTTATTTGCTTTAGGAAAGTGGGCCCTAATTGGCCATTAAGAAAGTGTGCTGTCATTTACTTCATCGGCCTCCTGGAGGCATCGAGCTGGCTCTCCAGCTAAGTGGAGCGAGAGGCCTTCATTCAGTGTCGGTGTGATCAGCGACCGCTTCATTTCCTCCCGGACCTGAAGGCCCCGCCGTATTGATTAAAGCGTTTGGATGAGTAAGAAGTTTGTGTCAGGTCTGTATGATGAAACGAGTCAATAAGCAGACGCACGCAGACGTGACGTCTGCTGGGCCGCAGGGGACAGTGTGCACCGTGTCGTCACGGAGGGCAGCCGCTGTCGTCACGGAGGGCAGCTACCGAGGAAGAGCCATGCACAGTGTCGTGAGTCTGCTGTTAAGTGGATATTCTAACCTTCGCTTTGCTCAGTGTGAGTGCGTGTGTGTGTGTGTGTGAGCATGTGAGCAGGTGAGTGCATGCGTGAGCATGTGTGTGTGAATGTGTGTGAGCGTGTGTGAGCGAGCATGTGAGTGTGTATGTGTGAGCATGCGTTAATGTGTGATTATGTGAGTGAGTGCGTGTGTGTGTGAGTGAGCGTGTAAGTGTGTACGTGTGAGCATGAGTTAATGTGTGTGGTTATGTGAGTGCGTGTGAGTGTGTGAGTGTGTGTGTGAGCATGTGAATGTGTGTGATTATGTGAGCGAGTGTGTGTGAGCGTGTGTGAGTGTGTAAGTGTGTATATGTGAGCATGCGTTAATGTGTGTGTGATTATGTGAGTGAGTGTGTGTGTGTGAGCATGTAAGTGTGTATGTGTGAGCATGAGTTAATGTGTGTGATTGTGTGAGTGCGTGTGAGTGTGTGAGTGCGTGTGTGAGCATGTGAATGTGTGTGTGATTATGTGAGTGAGTGCGTGTGAGCGTGTGTGAGTGAGCGTGTGAGTGTGTATGTGTGAGCATGAGTTTATGTGTGTGTGTGAGTGTGTGAGTGTGTGTGTCAAGCACGTCTATCCTTCTCTTTGAGACGGGCAGGGCACGCTTAGCGTGGAGGCCTCGGAGCTGCAGACGAGGTGTCGTGCGTGTGTTCGGCCCCACCGGGCACTGCGGGCCACGCAGCTGCCGACACTGGTCACCCGTCGCGGTTACAGAGCCAGAATGACCACAGACGGCACGCACACGTGGGGCGCGGCCGCATTCCAGTGAGACACCAGGCAGCCGACCCCCCAGGACCGGGAAGAGCCGCATCTGTGTCTCGCTCCGATAGCGCGGTGTGTGGCCGTCCGCTCTGACCTGTGTCTTGGGGGGCAGCCGGCTCCCGGGGCCGACCCCGCGCTCAGACTGGGCCCGGAGGGCGCCTCAACCAACTTAAATGAGCCCGCCCTTCGCAGGCAGGTCAGCGTGGGGACGGTGTTGGCTACGTTTCACCCCTGCACCCGCACCTCTGACGAAGGCCCCTCGTCTTAAAGACAGTGCAGTTCCTGATGTTTTACTTAAAAAGACAAAAATAAAAAATTGGAGTAAAATTTAATCGTATTGACATGGATGTTAGCTCTATGGCTTGATAAGTAGGGACAGGTCTTTCGTTTTGACTAGGGAGCCCCAGAATTCAATAAGTGACAAAGTTAATTAGATAATGAGGACAAAGTGTCCATTTCGTTAATCCTATAACCAAAACGAGACTTGATGGGAACACTGGGATGTCCCCGAAACAGACTTTGTGTTCCTAACTTAGGGAAACTTAGGGAAACTTAGGGAAAAGAAATGCAGAACAAGTGTTGAGCTGGAAACCCAATTTCTTTTATTGTGCTAATAATGGATGATTATTCATGCCTCAAAGCCCGCATTATTAACCTCTTCAATTATGTGCATACAAAGCACTGAGGCTGCCTAAGATCAGGAGTGGAACTAGGCTCAGGTGATGGTGTCCGTGGCTGTGGTGTGCGTGGTACCCTGTCCCCTCCTCCCCTCCTAATCAGTCACCCTGCTCAGGGCCAGGACCAGCAGGCGGCAGTGCGGGGGGTGGGGGAGGTGAGGCAGGAGGAGGAGACAGACTCATTTCAGACCCAGGAAGCCCCTTGCCTTTCTCGCTGGGAAAACCACGTTCTGGCCCTTTCCTCCACCCGTGGACTTAGTCCGAATCTGTGCGGCAATGAATAATTATAACAGAGCTGGTAGTCACCAGAGCTTGCACTTGTATCATCCTATCTAATGATCACAGACGCTAATGGGTAGTAAGTATTAACACCCCTGTATTACAGATGAAGAAACTGAGGCTCAGGGACTTTGGGGGTGTCCCCCTGGGATCATGTAGGGGGCCTGAGCCAGCTTGCTTCTCTGGGCCCAGAGTCACCACGCTCATGTTAATCTCTGCCAGTTCCGGTCGCCGGCTCCCTGGACTCGGGGGTCAGAGGCTGATCGTAGCGGCTTGGACAGCGTCTGTCTGTGGTTTGCTTGCCAGGCCGCTGCTGTCACTGTGCCAGCTGCCCCACGCTGGGGGCAGCACATCTGTGTTTTCTTTTTCCTCTTGGTCGCAGGGGCTTGAGGCAGACAAGCGTGTCCCGGGCCAAGTCAGAGGGCCTCGGCCAGGAGGAAGGTGAGGGGAGGGGTTTCCGTCCTGCGCTGGCGGCCGGCTGCGCTCGCCCTCACAGGCCGGCGTCTCAGCCTGGCAAGGGGTCCTCTGCTCGCGTGCTGGCCCGAAGCCACTTGTGACCGCGCTCCACCTCCTGGTCACACGGAACATCGGTGGGCCGAGGACTCGGTCCTCGTGGGCACAGAAGGCGCATGCCAGCTCTCAGGGAGCCACATCCAGTTAAAACGCTGTGCAAAAATGCGTTCAGTTATATATTTTGTACAAAATAGAGCAACAGCCACAGGAACAAGTTTATTTAGAAATAAACTCGTTAAAGAACCCGTCCCCTGCGGCTGCTCTTCCTCCTCGCTACAAAGTCGGCGAGAGCCCTCGTGCCTCAGCGGTGTGGCAGCCCAGCCTGGGACACCCCACGCCGGGGACACTCGTCACGGACCATGCTCTTCTCTCCTGCTCTGCCACGTCACTGGATGTGCGCAGGGACCCTCGGAGGAAGGGGGCCCGGTCATCGTAGGAGTGACATGTGACCGATTTGTCTGGGCCAGCCCCGTCAGGGTGACAGTGCCCACAGTCACCCTGTCCCATCCCCCGAGATGCACCGGAGGACGAGGCTCGGAGAGGCGAGCTGCCCGGGGTTCGCGGGGCGAAGGGTGCACCTGGGATTCCGAACCACTCACAGTGTCCCCTGAGGTCCCCAAACTGCTCACGGTGTCCCCTGAGGTCCCGAACCACCCGCCGTGTCCCCTGAAGTCCCAAGCCATTTGCGGTGTCCCCCTGTGGCTCCGGCTCCGACTGGACGTGAGGAGAGGCCTCTCCCCCCGCTTAGTTGACCAGCTGGGCCCAGAAACAGGGCAAACACTTCAAAACCTGTTCCTCTTGCACAGAGACGTCAAGTTCTGCATGTGAGAAGACCAGTCGGCGGGGGGCGTCCTCCGCCCTGCACGCCACTTTGGTTTCCTCCCACCTGAGCCGTGTCTGGGGGGGCGAGGGCGCCCGTTTCTCCTGGGCGCGGTGGGCTCCACGCACCTTCAGTGAGGACAGGCGCCCTCAGAGCGGGGCTCAGAAGACCGTGTCTATGTGACAGCTGGCTGTCCCTTAGCCACGGCGAGCCGCCTGATTAGTGTGCGTACGTGTGCATGTGTGTGCGTGCACGTGCGCATGTGTGCATGTGGGGGGGGGCGGAGGTGTGCACGCACACACACAGGTCCGTGTCAGCGGCGGGACACTTGGCCCACGGGCCGTGGTCAGCAGGACACTCAGTAGATCGGAGGGCAGACGCCCTCTCAGGCCGGGCCCCCAGTGAGAATGGCTCTCAGGACGGGACGCTGAGACAGTGTGGCTGTCACAGCAGCGGCCGGTCTGGTCCTGCCTTCGAGCCCGTGTACTTGGGGTCACGACCGGCCTCAGCAACGCTGGGCTTCCTGCTCTGGCCCCAGCTCCCTGATTCGGGGCTCATCCCCCCTAGATCTGCAGGGCTCCCTGTTTCCCAGAAAGACGGGGCCTGCTGCGCCTCGTGACCACGCAGACACAGGGCGGCATGCGCCAGGCTCTGCAGCTTCAAAGCTAGGCGACTCCTGACTAATTTTTAACTAGGAGCAGTGGCCGACATTTTAATTTCTGTGCCTAAATCGAGACTTTCCTAATTGCTTAATGTTGCGTTATTTTAATGTTGCATAACTCAAATGCCAACAAAACATGGCCCCACTGAACATGGCATGAAAACGCCTCCTTCGAGAGACGGTCCACATTTTCTAACGTTCGCAGAGACCTACATTGGTTTTTCTCTAGGCAGTTCGCTTGTTACCATGACAATTGCTTGGGAAAGTAAACAATAGAAAAGAGCTGATGAGAACGCTCCTTCTCAAGGAAATCTCGGAAGGCAGAGGCTCTCTGATGAATGACCCGGATGCCTCCGAGAGAAACCGCAGGAGACTTCAGGTTTCTGCCAGGGAGTTTCTTTGGATAAGTCGGCAGAGGGTCGCATGTGCCTCTGGAGTGTCCACCGCTGTGGGCTGCCGCTTGCTGTGTGGTTTCCCACAGGGTCACTTCCGATTCGAGACTCCAGATAACAGACACAGAGCTGTGTGGGGCTCTCAGTCACGCTCCTGGCCCAGGAAGGTGAGGGCACGTCACGTTAGGAACAGAATGTGTGATGGGTGGTTTTTATGTGTCAGTGTGGATGGACCATGATATTTGGTAAAATATTATTCTGGATATTTCTACAAGGGTGTTTTTTGAGGAGATGAAGACTTAAATTGGAGAACTTAGAGTAAAGCAGATTACGCTCCAGTGTGGGTGGGCCTCGTTCAATCAGTTGAAGGCCTAGAACAGCCTGGCCTCCCCTGAGCAGGAAGAAGTCCCGCCAGCAGACTGCCTTTGGACCTGAAAGGCCACTCTCTCCCAAGGGTCCGGCCTGCCGGCCCGCCCTGCCAATCTCGGACTCACCAAGCGTCTGCCATCGCATGAGCCAGTTTCTTAAAATCTGAGTCTCTCTCCCCGTCTCTTGCTCCGCCTGCCCTCCCTGTGCACACACATCCTGCTGGTTCTGCTCCGAACGTGAGTGCGGTACAGGTCGAGGGCGCACCGCGGTATCTAGGGTGGCGTAGCCCCCGCTGCCGCTGGGATACCAGCGTGTTCCTGTCCATCCCGTGGCCACCTCCTGAGCCCGTTGGCCTCCCGGCGTGCGGGGGGCATGGTGGACCCGGCAGTGGGTGGGAGGGCGCTGCCCACGCTCACCTGCAGCACCACAGGAAGTAGGTCAGTGGTCGCCTGGGGCTGGGGGCAGGTTGGAGGAAGAGCTGCTCGCGGGCGTGGGGCTTCCTTTTAGGGGGTTAGCACGTCTGGAACCGGGTGGATGGGGTGTCCATACAGCGTCGTGCATGTGCTGAATGCCCAGTGGTCAGTTTCATGTCATGTGCCTTTCACCACAACAGAGAAATAGGGGGTGTCAGTCTGAGGTCCGGGGCTGTCCCGTGTGTCCCCCTAAATAGCCAGCTGGCTTAACTCGATTTAATTTTTATTTCATTTGTTTACGTAAAAACCCATCTGCGAGCTCCAGGCATGTTTTTCTTGGAAAATAACTAATTCCAAATTTTATAAGTTCGCAATGAATGCTGATGAGTCTTCGTGTGTCACTGGGCGTCCATGACTGCGACACTTGTTTCCCTAATATATCGTGCGAAGGAGCCCCTGGGTGCACTGATGACGGGAGGTGGCCCATGTAACGGGGGCGTTCTGACGCCACGTGCAGCTGGCATGGTGATCTCCCTCACACCGCGGGTGTGTCAGCATGATGTCCGCGCACACTTCGTGTGGCCCGTCGCCAGTCTAACTGCCCGGCCGTGAGAGAGGGGGAGAGCATGGTGTGCACACCCACACTCGTCCGTCTCAGGACGCATGACCTATCGGCGGCTGGCGGCTGAGATGACACAGATACCTAACACCATCTGAATATTAATAGCCACCCGCGTCGTAATGCGGCGATGCTCGGTGGTGCTTCTGCCTTTCCAGCCAAATGGCATTTGTCACACTCAAGTAGGAACAATTATTAATAATTTTCATTTCATTAGAGGCACTACAATAAAATGTCAACAGCCTTAAAAGTGCGTCAGAAGTGTACAAATTAATTTTGATTTTCTGAAGTGTAATTACTTTTGTAAGTACTAGACTGTGTAATCACTCTGGGCGTTATTACTTGTGCAATCAATTATACTTAAATGCACTTATCTGTTTTCAAACATGATTTCCAGAGGTCACCTGTTGGTGTTTTCTGCCATCATAAAAGGAAGATGTTATAAGTCATATTGGACATGCAGTAAGCAAGGCATGGATAAGGTATTGATGAGATCAATTGCAATATAATAGCAAAAATTGTTTTAGCAAGGGGTCGCCTGCTCCCGTATATGAACATGGGCCTGGTTTTCGCTGAAGCCTGGCTGGGGACTGCATGGCAGGAAGGCGAACATGGCAGTTCTTGGCTGTTTCAGAGTGTGGCTGCTCACCTTGGCACTGGGACCTGACCTGCCAGCCTGCCAGCCGCACACTGCTGAGTCGATGGCTCCACAGCTGTCCTCTGAAGTTTATTCACGTGTAACACGCAGGTGACGTGGCCCCCACGCCCCTGACGCCATGGGCCTCTTCACCATTTCACGTTTACTGCACAGCCGGACGCGGAGTGGATGCTCAGTGAATGCTTCTCGAACAAGCAGATGAATAAGCGCCGTGATGAGAATTCCATGACCAAACGCAGACGCGCCCAGTAGCTGTTAGAGAGCATTGTTGTTGATCATCAGAGTCAAAGCCGTTAGCAACGGCAATTTCAGTCTTAGAAAATTCTATCGATTCCGCTTATTTGGGCCAGGAAATAGAGCCAAACTCAATAAACCCATGAGAAGATTCTGCGCATCACTAATAAATAAATGCAAAATAAAATATCAATTGAATGCCTTTATTGCCTAGGAAATAGCAAAACAAAAGAGCAATACCTTTCACAGGTGGAGAGGTGGGCACGCAGGTTGGAAAGAATACTGATGGGCTCAACTTTCCAAAGAGTGATTTGAATAAATATATCAAAATTAAACATGCACACGGCCCAATGACCAAGGAATTCTACTTTTGGTGTCTCATTTAAAAAAATATTAAGCAAAGATTTGCACACAAAGGATTTTTTTTTTTACTGTATTAAGCACATAAAATGGATGTATCATAAACGTCCATCAACAGGGAGTATGTAAACGAGTTATGATATGTCTATAGACCTAAATCCTATGTGTCCATTAAGAAGAGAAATCTTTATGGATATACATGAAAAATTTTCCAAGTTGTAATGTTAAGTGACATAAGCAAGCTGCAACCCAGCGCGTGTAGGATGCTTATGTATTTTTTGAAGACTGAATTAGACAGCATGAAGCCTAAAAAGGAACCTGGGGTGTGAGTCAGATCAAACGTGAAGAATCATTGCCTCTTGGGGAATAGGATCACATGGCTGTGGGCGTGACACTTTTATCCATTATTTTGCATATTTTAACTGGTGGTATTACATATGATTTTAGTTTATTTTTCAATTGTGAGGCACTTAAAATAACTGGATCAAATTTATTTAAAAATAGATGTAAACACGTGAGAACTCTCTTGGTGAGTAACCAACCAAATCTACAAACGAAGGGCAGGCCCACCACTCTGATTCGTCCCTAGGCCAATCCATTCGGGCTCTGTCCCCAGAGTGACTACTTCGCTGGCTACCAGCTGGAGCTGAAAAGCAAGTGCACCAACATAAAGGGGAACCTCGTAAAAGAGGGGGGTCAACCCCAGTCACTTACACGTGGACTTAGTCCCTTAAACTCAACATTCTCGGGTCCTTCCAGCGACACAAAATCACCTGAAAGTAGGCTCGGCCTCCAAACTTCCCAAACATATGGACAAACTCACCAAATTATGACCTGGTCCTCAAAATGTTGTTTTTCTTAGCTGTTAGCTAAATGCTCGCAAAAAAAAAAAAAGTCAGACTGAAATGCGGGAGTTCTGCCTCCACGGATGGCATGATAACCCCAGCCTTCGGGAACTGGGCTGCCATGGTGGCTTCCTGTACCTGTTAGAATCCATTTGCCCCAAATGAGGTGTCTGCCTCGCTTTTACCATGTTGACTTTTAAGAAAGAATCACATTTTAAAACGTATTAGCAAGTAAAATCATAATTATAAGAAAAATGATGAAACCATAAAATAAGAAAGTCAGCCGTATTTTAAAAAATTAATCTCCTGATTTAAATAAAATAAAACCTTGCATTGACCTGAGAACTTGGTTAATGAGGCATTTGCCAAATTGTTTAGTTTTTCTGGCTTGCCAAGTGTGTAATTACTTTGCTTGGCACTTTCAGAAAACGTTATTATAAACTCTTCTTCCAAAGAAAATTATGCAACATAATTATTAACTCTAAAATTACACACATTTATCTGCTACTATTTGCTTTTATGCTTCAGCTGTCACTTAAACATCAGCTGCTTGAATCACGCACCTGTTCACAGTGAGGTTTTTACCGCATTTCTACTAATCTCCCATTTTCTTCTCCCCAGGAAGAGAAAGTAACAAAAACTGGGCTTCGGTAAAAAAATCACTCCTCACGGCGCTGGACGCCCCGATGGAATTCACTCGGAAGAAGGCCGGTGAACCCTCGTCCATCACGGCCTGTGTCATCCACTGTCACCCACGCTGGCCATCCCAGCCGGAAGCAGCAGCACGTCAAACTCACGCAGAAACAAGCTGGCCCGCGTCAGGCTTACATTTTGTTTCTTAAAAGAAAGAATGCTTTTTTTTTTTTTTTTTTGATGGGCAGAAAAGAAAATGCACAAGGGAAACTGTTTTGTAAAAATTAAAGCCTTTATTTCAAGGTGGCCTGATCCCAGATTTCATCTTCGATTTCCTTTATACGAGACACCTGCTGTCCACTGCCCAGGAAGCTCCCCAGGGCAGGGCAGGGGCTCAGGACAGCCCCACCTCTCTCCTGCTCAAGCTCACGGCTCCCCAGGGGCTCAGTGGTTATTTATTCACTGGCCAAGTGACCCACTTTCTCCTTTCACTTCGACTCGACGGTGAATCGACACGGACCTGCTGTGGGCCGAACTGCGTCCCCCACACAGTCCCTCGTTGAGGTGCTGACCACAGGACCTCGGACGACTGTATTTGGAGACAGGGCTTCTGAGGAGCTGGTTGAGATTAGATGAGGTTGTGGGGGGCACCTGATCCCCTAAAACTGGTGTCTTTATAGGAAGAGGGCACAGGGAATCCGACACGCACGGAGAGGCGACATGGGGAGAAGACGGTCAACCACAAGCCAAGGAGCTCGTCCTGCCGACCCCTGGTCTTGGACTTCCAGCCTCCAGAGCTGTAAGAATGTGAGTGTCCTTCCTGAATGCCCACACTCGGGGTCCTTCGTCAGATTGGCATGTCGCCCCGCCCAGTAGAGAACCCCGCGTGTAGCTGTGGAGGGACGCGAGCTGATTTCCTTCCAAGTCCGCTTCAAATTGCGGTTCATTGTGGATTCAACTGTGGCAGCATGGTAGGGTCTGTCTGCAGGCAAGTCCCGTCCCCGGCTGTCACGCAGCTTCCAAGGCCCCCACTCCCTGCCGGCCGTGCCCACGGAGGCTGAAACCAGAGCCCACGCAGGGGCCAAGGGCGGCTGTCTGTGTCAGAGAGCGGCCCACCTTCGGCTTCGCTGCTGCAGCTTGATCCGTCCCTATTACACAAACCTCCCGAAATGTCAGTGAAAGATCCACCGAAAAGCGCTGGAAATTTCTCAATTAGCATGCAGTAGAGTATTCTAACAGCGCACGAGGCTGTGCACATGGACACTAGCCTCCAAGCCTGGGGAGCAGCCCTGCCTCCTTATAGACGGCTGAGCTCCAGATGCCAGGGTGCTCTCCGTGTGGAAAAGCGACAGCAGGTCAGACCCCAGCCGGTCCTTGCGAATGCCCGGTCACACAAGAGCCGGTTTTATCAATGTGCATCATTCCAATCCACATAAACACGGCGTCTAGAATTCTTGGGGTGCCACACCGGGTCATTTCCACTTTTATCAACCCGTGCTTCCTGAATCGATCGCTTCTTTTGCTTCTGATTTGGCAATAAGGATTCATATCCATTTCTCTGGGGGAAAGGGGCACAGGTAAAGAAGGTCTGAAAACATCACCTTCCTCTGTGACCACTGAGAGCTTTCAGTATAGTCTCGCCATGCCCAGACTCTCTGCTGTTTCCTCAGATGTTATGTTGCTTGTTTGCTATATGCCTCCCTGGATAATCCGAGAGAGAGATCACATGCAAATCTGCATGATGCATTCTTAGAAAACATTTTTAGGTCCCATTTTAAAGAAAGAGTGAGACATATTTTCACTTTTACACCTTCTGTTCCCAAACGAAAACATTGACTTGGAAGCCAGGCTTGCAGACAGCTTTTTACTTCAACAATCAAACTGCGGAGAGACTCTCCCAGTGAAACCAGACGTGTGTAAGGTATAAAATTCAGGTGCTCAAAACACACAGGATATATGCGAATGCGCTAAAGAAAACCAACGAAGCTTACTACTTTTTACTTCAAAATGATGTACTAAAGAGGATTATGAACAGTTTCCATTAGAATATTCACTTAGCATTTACAGAGACACCAAATTAAGCAAAAAGAAAAAGATGGTTCTGCTTGTTATCCACTGGGTAACGAAGGCAGATTGATGTCAGACAACGATTCAGCCCTCTAAGCTTTACCCACCCACACCTTTGTCCCGGAAGGAGTCGCCCTCCCGAGGGAAGGTGAAGGTTAAGGTGGGCTGTGTTGGTCCTGGGAACAGGTAAGGAGGCCTGAGGCCTCTCAGAGGTCTGGCAGTGACTGCCAGCTACGAACCGGGTATGCATTTTACTTTGCCAAATGTATTCGTTTTTTTTTTT
>CM053504.1:1073815-1093474 GCA_028627145.1 Eidolon dupreanum | reverse complement strand
AGGGGTTATTCGTCCCATCTGAA
Source organism: Eidolon dupreanum (assembly GCA_028627145.1). NCBI lineage: Eukaryota > Metazoa > Chordata > Mammalia > Chiroptera > Pteropodidae > Eidolon > Eidolon dupreanum. Next base: position 1,093,451 of record CM053504.1, on the reverse strand, counting down.
AACGTCTGTCTTTTTAAAGCAGTCGTGATGTCCAGGTAAAAACGTTGAGGTTTCCTGGACCCTCTCATTTTCGTTGTCGGTTTTGCTCCGGCAGGCACGGCCAGTCGGTGGCTGTTGCCGATCTGAAGCGAGTCGCCCGGGTGGTGGCCGCCGCAGCCGCGGCATGCAGGGTCACCTCTGCATTGAAGCCAGCCCGTGCCCGGTGCCTCTTCTGCTAATGACATCCCCAGTTGCCGCTCGTCCAACGCCAAGACTGACCAACAGCTCAGGGCGAGGCGGGTGCCCTTGAAGCTCAAGGGTAAAGCTGCGTGGTCCGTGCGGGGCAGATGGCAAGTGCCCTGCAGACGGCAGCCGTCAGGCGGGGCTTCCAAACCCCATGTGGGGCAGAGGTGGATCGCTGGGGAAGCCTGTGGAACCTCCCTTAGAAATCACAGCTAAAATCGAGGTAAAAAAGGACAGTCTCAGCATCCCGGGAGTCTCAGGGCCGGACCACCTTACAGGGCCCCTGAAAGCTCTTAGCGACTTCTCAGCCGTGATCATTCGGCAGAGGGAGGCTTTGTGGTGATATTTTGCAACTGGTGCATTAACTGTATTTAAAGTCCAATTCTACAGTACACGTAAGAGACATGGAAGAGCCAGGCACGCGGAAGCACGCTCGGAGTCTAGGAAGTTTGAGTGAGAGTCATGCTTTTAAAATAATAACTGAGTCTACAGCCATGCCACCCTGAACAAGCCCAATCCCATCCGATCTCGGAAGCTAAGCAGGGTCGGGCCTGGTTAGTACTTGGATGGGAGACCACCTAGGAAGACCAGGTGCTGTAGGCGTAAAACAAAAATAAGGGATCATAAGCTGACAAGGTCCTTGCAATCTGTGAGGTCAACCAAGGGTTGCCTTGCCTAAAAAAATAAAAAATAAAATAAATGAATAAAATAAAATTGCATTTGTCTGATGCGATTTATAAAGTGGTTCTAAGAATAAAAGTAATTTGGAATAGTTGGTAAACACTCCAAGCCAGCATCTTTTAGGCCAACATTATTCATTTATATGTGCGTTTTGGCAGGATTTGGAAAAAAACATTTACTCCATTTCTTTATAATTATATCCCGTGACTACTATATAAGGCAAACTGAGAAAATGATCAAAGGGAATTAAAACATTTCCAGGAAAATTAAATCTCATTGAAGTCTTAGCTGCAGCACTTAGCTATGTACCCATCTGTGACTCACCGTGACCAGGGGTCAGTCCGTGCCTGGGCCTGCAGCTGGCTGAGTGACGGCCCCAAAGGGCATCTCCACCTCGTGACCTCTGGGACCTGTGCGTGTCACCTCATTCGGAAAGGCGGTCTTTGCAGACGTGATTCAGTTAAGGCTCTCCAGATGAGGCCATCCTGGTCCCTGGGTGGTACCGAAATTTAGCGACAAATGTCCTCAGGGACACAGACGACACAGAGGAGAGAGGGGTAGACTGCGTGAGGACGGAGGCAGAGACCAGCACAGCCACAAGCCAAGGACCCCTGGAGCCGCCAGCAGCTGGAGGTGGCAGGGACGGAGGCTCCCTGGACTCGCCACTGTCTCGGTGGTGGCCTTCCGCCCCCCAGAGCAGCAGGAGAGCGGGTTTCTGCTGTTTGAAGGCACAGGGCTGTGGTCGCTCATGGTGGCCTCGGGACCCTGACTCGGTCCTGTCTCGGTCCATTTTGTCTCCCGTGTGCGATAGGGAGCCAGGGAGAGCAATGATGATTTTCATAGATAGATCTGGAGAAAGACAAAGATGGAGAGAGAGAGAGGGAGAGAGAACTCCAAAACACCTCAATCTAAGTTGCCGGGGACTTACTAAGGCCACGTGGAACTGTGACCCACAGCAGCGTGAGGAGACCATGTCAGCCTAGTACAGGCCAACACGGGGAGCTCTCAAGGGTGACTTTGAAGCAGAGGTGACCAAGCTCATGAAGGGGCCCCACGGAGGCTGTGACCCCGAGGGACGGTGGTATCACGCAGCTTCCACAGCCAGGGACACTGGCCACGCTGTCTGCCCACGAGCTCTGCCCAGTCCTCTTGGCCACTCTCCGAGATGGACACAGTGGAAGGCCAGACAAGTCACTAGGAAGAAAAACACCTCAAATCCCACCAGCAGGAGCTGTCAGCAGAGTATAAGAAATTCCCTCTGCGACGTGTCCTGGCGTCCGTGGGCCGCCGGCAGGGGTCCTGGACGGGCGGGGGTCGGCGGGCTTTTCTAGGGCCTGGACATCCTGGGTGGCAGCAGACTCCTCCCACGGTGGGTGCTGGGGAAACGCCTCGGGGGGCTGCGAGGGGGCCCACCCGCCGCCGTGGAGAGGCGGGGAGCCCAGGGTCGGAATAAATCTCTGCTGGTGCAAAATCCACTTGGGATCCCACAGCCCTTTTCCGTTTTGTGGCTGAGCCACGAGAAGCAAGTGGCCACCGAGCTCACTGCTCTAGGGAGGGTGGGGGAAGAGGAGGGGGCACCGGCGGTCTCAGCAGCCGGGCATGGCCACGTCGCAGCCCTGGAGACGGGGCCACTGTGTCCCTGGCCACTCTAGGGCATCTGCCCTGAATCCGCGCCGTGTCCTCCCCTGGCCCGGTGGCCGCCTCGCTCCACCAGCAGTCACCGGATCCCAAGCATCCTGCGAGGTCCAGGTCAAACCCTAATTTTCATAAAGTTCCCCAGATGTCACCCTCTGGCCTGCACCAAGAGGTATTCGATTCCCATTCCCTTCAGCCTCCTGGCATGACTGAATGAATGAATGAACGAAGAATGAATGAATGGAGCGATTATTTAAGTGACGTGTTTCAACTCCAAAGTTAAATCAAAGTTGTCGCTACAAGTTGTAGACTCTGGAATTTACACGTGTTTTACGATACCAAGGACGTGCCAGTTTGAGTGACCGTCCTCGAGAGCAAGAGCTGTGGGCACCTGAGTCTCGCTCTAAAATCCTTGAAAGCAGCATCCACTGGTCTAGCACGCGGGGCCTCCAGCAGCCGGAGGGACGCCGTGCTGGCCTGGGGCAGTGGCCGGGCATGGCAGCGCGCTGGTCCCCGATTTCCTTCCACGACACGCTCGAGTCGCATCCCGCAGCCCACGAGTCTGCGCACGGGCCGGTCCTTCACGGCAGCACCGCGACCAGAAGCGATGGAGCAAAAGCCCATGAACGGCTGCTTTTTCCGACAGGCCTGAGGTCGGGCGCGGCCGCCGGCGCGGGGCCGCGGAAGGGAGCAGGCGCGTGGCGCTGGCCCCCCGGGCCGGACGCCGCCCGTGCGTGCGGGTTTTGCATCTGCAGCAGCGGAGGAGCTGGTGCCCACGGCGACGATGGCGCGCGTCGCGTCCCCCGCCCCCTTTCAGCCCACGGTGGAGGTGGCAGTGGCGGTGGCGGCCGGGTCGCGGGGGAGCGTCTGCTGCAGCCACCGTGGGACGGCTGGGGCCGCCCCGCCCAGGACACTGGCACGTCATCGCCTCGGGACTCGCTCGGGCGCGTCCGCGACGCCAGGGGGTCCCCGTGCGCGGGGCGCCCTCCGCACCTGCCGCGGGAGCCCGTGCAGCCGCCGCCATCCGACCTGCTGACCGCACCCCCGGGCGCCGTGATTCCCTCGAGCTGGCCCGATTGTCCACACGAGGCTTGGTGGCCGGACCTGACGTGGGCGGCAGCCCGCGACAACGCTCGGCAGGGTCCGGGGACCGTCGGAAATCACCCCGCCCCCTCCCCGTTCCCAAAGAATCTGAATGTTTGATCTGGACACATTCATGCATCACTCGCTCAGGCAGGAGGGGCAATGAAATGAAAATTTCAAGCCGAAAAAATATACTTTATCACTTCTTTTTATTTTTATTTTTATATTTATTTATTTATTTATTTATTTATTTATTTATTTGAGCTTAAGTACACTAGAACTACGTGTCGCTCCGTTGTATCGATGTTCTTCCTGGACGGCTGACCAGGAGCGGGTGATGCATGGGGCCGCGCTCACGCATCACTGGAAAACGAGGTGCAGAGGAAATAGTTTTTTCGAGGGACGTATCTTGGCGCCTTTGCTCGCCTTAACCTTGTGCAGATGCGTAATTAACAGAGTGATGCATTCACTTAGCTGCCGACGTCTGCAGCCGCCCGGGCCGCCTTCCCGTCTCCCAGACCCCGGGCGGAGTGACACCCAGCGACACTTCCGCCGGCTGAGTGCAGGGGAGTTAATGCTGAGGGAGAAGCTGCTTTTCAGGGGAAAAATGTAGGAGGCTGCGGAAGGCAGTTTCCTCGCAATCACTGCCATTCAGTCGGAAGTCAGAGCCGCTGCGACTCGCTTCTTTAAATGAATTGCTTATTATTCGAAGGGTTTCAGAATTACAGAGAAAAACAGGAGGATGGCACGGAGTTCTATTCCCCACGCTCGATTTCCTCTATTATTTTTAACAACTTTATTGCGATATAATTCACATACCATAAAATCCACTCATTTAAAACACGCAATTCAATGGTTTTTGTGTATTGAGCATTGTGCAACCATCACCAAAATCAATATTAGACGTTTTCATTACCCCGGAAAGAAACCCTGAACCTAACACCGGTCACTCTTTTTCACCCTGAAATCTTCCAGCCCTGGGCAATTAATCTACTTTCTGTTACCATAGAGTCGCCTCTTTTGAACATTTCATATAAATGGGATCACATAGTATATGATTTTTGGAACTGTCTTCTTTCATTTAGCAGCATGTTTTCAAGGTTTGGCTATGTTTCTCCTCGGAGAATTGATTGCTTTATCATTCTGTTATATTTCTCTTTATCCCTGATAATCTTCCTGGCTCTCGACTCTGCTTTGTCTGGGATTCATATCGCTGCTCCAGATGTGTTATATCAGTGTTAACAAGGCAGATATTGCTCTGACTCTTCAGTCTGAAACTTTCTGAATATTTATATTTAAAGTGGGTTTCTTAGAGACAACATATTATTGGGTCTTGTTTTTTTAATTATTTTTTATTTTATTTTTTTGTTGATTTTTTTAATATACTCTAACAATCTTTGTATTTTAGTTAATGTAGTTAAACCATTCACATTTATAATGATTGATAGAGTTGGATTAATATCTATCATATGTGTATGTGTCTTTTTATTGCTATTGTTTTTTTTATTTCTTTAGATCCCCTCCATTTTTCTTTCTTCTCTAGTTGCATTGAGAATTCTGTCTAATTATATTTGATCTCCTATCTTAGAATACCAGTTGTACTTCTTTCTAAAATATTTTCAAAGATATTTAAAGGATTTGAAATATGCATATTTAACTAATCTGCACCCCATCTGCCAATAACATTATTCTGGGGGGGAGGGTCTTATAACCACTGCTGTGTTTCACTCTTCCGTTTGCTGTGATCACCCAATATTTTTGTTCCTAGAATAGATTTCATTAACCAATGGTGCCCCAATAAACTTAATTTTAAAAAAAATAAAATAAATAAAAAATAAAATAAGATACCTAGTCAAAAAAAAAAAAAAAAGAATAAATTTAGCATTCGATTTACACAGTCATCTCTTACATCTGTTGAGAATAAGAAAGACGAAATGTTTCATTTCTGTTTGTTTCTCGCAAAGCCCTTCTCTGCCTGTAGACCTGGGTCGGCCTGCGTCATTTTTTCCCCCGTGGAAAATGTCTTCACCACCGCTCCAGGTACGGAAGGCCTGGCAGTGCAACCCCTGAGCTTTGTGTGTCTGGGGAGGTCTTTGTTTCTCCTGGGGTCGGGGGTCATCTTACTGGCTATAGGACTCTGGGCAGGCAGGCATCTGCTGTGAACCTTCATTTATTTCACTCCGCTCTTTTCTGTCACGTGGCTCCCGAAGAGAGGTCTGCTGGAATGCTCGTCCTTGCTTCTCAAGGTAATAAAACCTTTTTCTCTAGCTTCTTTTGATTTTTTTCTCTGCCTCTGGTTTTCTGCAGTTTAAGTACACGATGCACAGGTGTCGATGTGTTCATAATTACCGTGTTTGGTGTTGTCTGAGCTTTCTGGATCTCTGTGTTGATGTCAGTCATTAAGTTTGGAAATTTCTCAACTAGTATTACTTCAAAATTTCTTCTGATCAGTTCTCTTCTCCTTCTGATATTCCAAATATTCACATTTTACGCCTTCTGAAATTATCTCAGAAATCATAGATATTTCATTCTCATTATCGTTTCTATGGTTTTTACTGTTTTTCTCTCATCCCATTTCGGTTTGGGAAGTTTGACTGCTGACGTACCTTCAAGCTCACTGACTCTCCTCCACTTCCCGGTCTACCTGTGAGCCCGTCAAAGGCATTCTTTATTTCTGTTTTGGTATTTTTGAGTTCTGTCATTTCCTTTTGAGTCTTTCTCCGAGTTTCTATCTTTCTAGTCACAGTGCCTATCTATTCTTACATGGGGTCTGCTTTTTCCATGAGAGCCCTTAACATGTTAATCATACTTATTTTAAATCCCGATCTGATCATTGAACGCCCGTGTCTTATCTGAGCCAGGTTAGCTGACTGAAGCCCTGTCGGCAGTTTTGGGCCCTGCTTGATGAACATTTCCTAAAATGAACTAAATGAGACATCAGCCCCGTCAGTGATTTATCTGGAAAAATAAAAACGTTGGAAATGACACAGAATATCCAGTCCCTTATCAGAGATCCACAATTAATATTAGTGTATCGAGGGCTTATTGAATGTTGAATTAACTTTAGAGTTCTACAGTAAAGAAACTGGTTCAAATTTGTCTGACAGAGAGATACCTAACTTATTTAAGTTTAAAGCCGTTTGTGGACACTTGTTAGTACTTTCTGAGTCTTACGTCCTCTGGAAAGTGCTCCGGTAAATCACACTGCCATCTGAGTGTGTTTCCTCACTCACATGCGTTCCTCTTTTCCAGATTTTGTTATACAGATATATAAATATATGTTTTATATGTGTATTTTTGCACATATAGATTAAAATGATTGCTTCGACGGTCGTTATGTAATTGTTCAGGAGATCTGAGATGTCTGTTAAGCCTCTTACTTGCATATTTTTAGTTATGCATTTTTTAAAACTAAGGTGACAGAATAAAAGTATGGGATGTCTTCACTGAGTCAGTGCATGCAAAGTCTCGAATATTCCAAGAAAACAGCAATCCATCCTTCCTTTCATGCCCTAGTATTGTCAAGAGCCCGGGATGTGCCAAGTGTGGTTCCGAGGCCTCTGTTCTGGCTGAGGAAAAAAGAAACACAGAAGAAAGAAAAACACACGTCTGTTTCTGCCAGGGGCTCGTGCACGCCCCTGAGCCCCTTCCTGCGAGGCACATGGATCACGTGTTTTGCTGTTCCTGAGCCTTGAGGCCCGTGAGTCACAGCCAAGACGTCACGAGAAGGCTTGACGACTCTAACCTTCCCTCAGAGCAGGGTGTGTCTAAGTCACGAAGAGCCAGGCTGCACTAGTCCCCAGACGCGGACGCGTCTGGCTCCAGATGGGCCACAGCGCTCTGTCCCTTCCTCCCAGAGGGACCGTCATCAGCTTCGTGTGACTGCGTCAGGCGGACCTGCATATGTCGGGGCAGTCTCCAGCTCCCCAAATTCATTTTCCGGGAAGCATCTCGCGCCTGGGACGTTTCCTCATTCACACGTGGGGAAATGTTTTCCGATTCCCTAGGTACGTAAGAAACGCCAGCGGACTCCCAAATGAGAAGCTTGTAAACACGTCAATTTTGGACACCGCAAAACTAAGAAAGTAGAAAGGAATTTCAGTGGGGAAAATGTCAAGTAAGAATTCTGAGTGATTTGACGCTTGCCCATGCTTTATATATTCCAAAAAGCAAATCAGAAGGGGAAAAAAATCAGACCCCCAAGCTGAAAGCAAGCTGAAACAAATGGACCTAATTTTATATCAAAGCACTAACATAATAGCACAGAGAAAAATGATTTTGAGTAATTCTGAAAACAGCAACCTGATCTAAATCCTTGGTGATTATATTGTGAGGCTAAAAAAAGAAATAACAAAACAAAACGAACACAGATCTCAAAATTCACTCAGCGGTTTTACTATTAGTAGTAATTTCGGTATCATGATTTTGACATCATTTAGTGAGCCTTTTAGAATTAATAAGTATCTGTGTTAATATTATTAGTGCACATATATACAAATACGTGTAGCTATCAAATTTTAAAAGTCAAGAAAATAAACTTTGTCATACTAAATAGGAAATAGCAATACAAACTCATGATTCCTCACACACGCACGCGCACACACGCACGCGCACACACACACACACGCACACACGCACACTCCTCTCTCCATGACAGTAAGAAGCAGTGACACCTCAGGGCCCACAGAACCGAGCTCAGACCTCATTTCATAAATACTAATTCCCATTAGAGAAAAGTATGGCTCGAAGACACATCGCGAGTGGTCGAAGTGTCAACGGCAGTTTCGCTATTAACTGTGGGGTTATTCGAGCATCCTGATTTTGTGTGTGTGTGTGTGGTTGTAAAATGCAGACTATAAAATGCATAAGCCCTGAATGTCATTCAAATGCAGAATAAATGCAGAACAAACGCAACGTAAACGGCCCAAACACAGAGTGTACAGGCCAGGCGCCCTCGCCTGACCCCCTTGGGAAGAAGACACGGACGCGCAGGGCCCCGCAGCAGCCCCGCGGGTTCAGACGACCTCCGGCCTTGGACGGCGGGAGGGCAGGGCCGGGTGGGGCCGGGGCGCGAGGTCGGGCCGTTTCCTCCCAGCTCAGGGCAGCTGGGCCGCTGCCCGGCGGTGAAGGGCAGCGCTGGCCCCCCACCCCCTCCCGAGGCTCCGGCTCAGGGCGCGTTTACCCTCTGCCAACAGGGAACAGGAAACGTGCGAGGGGGCATGGCAGAATTAGAAAGTCACCCTTTGCGGTCCCCAGGGCCCTCGCCCACCCAGGCGGGAAACTTCAGGACGCCCGCCCTGACCGAGAGAGGCCAACTGGGCTAAGGGTGTATCTCGGCGCCGAAGCCACCCCTTGCTCTTTGCAGAGGACAAATGTGCATTTACAAGGATAAGTCTTGGGGTCGCAAGCTTAACCAAGAGGCAAAAGTTGTCATGGCTATTTGGGAGATGACCCGCTAAGCCTCACGATGATAACCAATAAGAAGTGAACGGCATCAGCCATGGAGTTTTCTCGTTGAAAAATATTTAATCTCGTTAATCAATACTTTGCAGCTCACTGTTTGTTTACAGGGAATCTGAGCTTATAGGATTAAAACAAGAAGACAATCAAATATTCAAGATCGTGAGACATTCTGTAAGACATCTGACGTCGTATCGGAAAAGCAGTTGTCACTAAGAAAGGCAGCGAGGGAGGGGTGGGCGGGAGGTGGAGAGCGGAGACAAACATGAGGTCTGTGAGACGCGGAGTGGCGTGGGTTCCCGCGTGCTGGCTGTCCCTCGCAGTGTAGGGGGGTTCAGCGGGGTTCACGGGCGTGGCCGCCGATGGTGTGTTTTCATCTTATGCCCTTACGCCCGGGGGTGGGGGTGATGGGGGTATTTCTTTCTCTTTTTTTCAGGCACTCTAATAAGCAATTTATTTATAAACCATATGGATTTTTTTTTCAATTGCAGTTGACATTCGATATGATTTTATGTTCATTTCAGGGGTATAGCGTAGTAGTTAGCCGTTGATAGAATTTACGAAAGACACCCCCCACCCGGCACGGTGCATGCGTGGTTATCACAGTGTCACCGACTGCGTCCCCTGTGCCGTGCTTCGCATCCCTGTGACTGTTTTGTAATCACCAATTTGTACTTCTTAATCCCTTCCCTTTTCACCCGGCCTCCCCTGCCCCCCCACCCGGCAAGCATCGGTTCGTTCTCTGTACACGAGTCTATTTCTGTTTTGTTTGCTCTTTTATTTAGTTCTTTAGAGTCCACATATAAGTGGGATCGTACGGTATTTGTCTTTTTCTGACTCATTTCACTTAGCGCGATACCCTCTAGGTCCATCCATGTCGTCATAAATGCTTAAGATTTCATTTTTTTATGGGCTCGCAGGAGTCCACCGTATGTAGATACCACTTTTTCTTTATCCGGTCGTCTACTGATGGGCACTTGGGTTGCGTCCCTACCTCGGCCATCGTAAACAAGTGCCGCAGTGAACAGGGGGTGCAGGTGTCTTTTTGAATTAGTGTCTTGGATTTCCTCAGCTAAATACCCAGAAGTGGAAGAGCTGGGCCATGAGGTAATTCTATGTTTAATTTTTTGAGGAGCCTCCAGACGGTTTCCATAGCGGCTGCACCAATTTGCAATCCCACCGGCAGTACACAAGGGGTCCCTGCCCCATGTCCTCACCTGCACTTGTTGATTTATTCATGATGGCCAACTTGACAGGTGGGAAGTGATATCTCACTATGGTTCTAATTTGAGTTTTTCTGATATAAGTGACGTTGGTGACCTTGAGCATTTTCGTACGTCTATTGGCCATCTGTAAGCCCTCTTCAGAGAAATGCCTATTTGGGTTTGCTGCATATTTTTTAATTGGATTGTTTGTGAGTTTTGTGTGTGTGTGTGTGTGTTGAGTTGTATGAGTTCTTTATGAATTTTGGATATTAACCTCTTATTGGATGTATCATTGGCGAACATCTCCCATTCGGTAGGCTGTCTTTTCGTTTTGTTGATGGTTTCTGCCACTGTGCAAAACCTTTTTAGTTCGCTGTAGTCCCATTTTTTATTATCTTTTGTTTACCTTACCCAAAGAGATATATCAGAAAAAAATATTACGCAGGCCTGACCGCTCCCCGCCCGAGCCGCAGGCTGCCCACTGGGCGTCCGCTCCCCCCTCCCCGCACCCCGCTCAGACACCCCCGAGCAGCTCCGCAGGGCAAAAGGCCGCTTCGCTGTGAGCTGATCCTGAAAGCGTGTGACAGAAGGACCAATTTGTCTTGTTCCCCCCGGATTTAGGTTTGAGTTAACAAAGTCACCGCCGAAGTAGTCGGTCGTACTTCAAAGAGTTTAGATCTAACGGGCCCTTGAAGAGAGAGTGTAATGTGTGGGGACAGCTGGGGACAGCTGGGGACAGCTGGGGACAGCGTGGGGACAGCGTCTGAGGCAGGGACGTCCCTGCAGCACGCCGCGGGCTTCCGGGGTGCTGCGGTGTCCAGGGGCTTCAGCTCCCCCGTCCTCCCTCGCACCACGACCAGACACACGTGGTAGCGGCCGGCCTGGCACGTGCCTGGTGGCACCCCGTAGGCGGCGTCACCACAGGAGGGGGCAACACAGCTGACTTCCCAGCTGCACACGTCAGACCGCACGGACAGGACGGTCCCCCGTGTATCAACACCTTCCCAAGACGGCTCGGTGTCACACTGGGCAGTTAGTTCTACGGGTCACGCTGGCATTTTCTGGATTCATTTCAAAGCTGCCCTTGTGAGGTGCTGAAGGACCGAGGTCGGGCTGTTCAGACTCGGAACAGCAGAGCGCTGAGGCCACGTGGGCAGCATCTCCCTTTCCGTCCCCATCCGTCCCCGGCCCACCCCTGAACAGCCAGCATCCGACAGCGCCTGGCACGTCGGGCCTTTTAAACGGAGTGGACTAAGCAAGTAAGACCAACCCTGGAAATTGGGACAGCATGCTAATTTATAGAAAAAGTGTGCATCGTATTAAAACTCTGCAAGAATACAGCAGAAAGCTTACAAGACGCTGAAGAATTTCTGGGATAAGGTGCAGGGGAGACGAGCCAACATTAAATGATGCTTGTCCTCTGAGGTCACTGAAGGAAACCAGAAGTCACCAGGCCACTGCAGCCCTGCAGGTCAGCTTCCAATTATCTCAGGCACCGAAGTTGCTTCCAGCAGGTCCCAGGTTGCTATAGCAAACATAAATAGCATCGCCTAGGGCCTGAGTCGTTTCTGCAAACAATTATAAAAGACAGCATTTGGCATACTGCATAAAATAACCAGGCACTCAAGGTGGCAAGACAACTGTGTAAAACGCAATAGAAAATACAAAAAAAAAAAAAAAAAGATTCAGAGGAGATCCAGAAATTAGAGATGTTGAACATAAAAATCTATGTGATTATCGCGTTCAAGGAAACAAGCCATTGAAATGATGGCTTATTTCCTTTGCAGGTACAAAGAACTTGCAAACTATTTAAAAATAAAGAATCGATTGCAAATGTAAAACAGAAAGATATGTGGACAAAGTCTGTGGATTTGTGGATTTCACACAGATTGGACGCAGAAAGTATCAGTGACGTGGAAGATGGGTCAGATGTCAAGGTCAAGAGCAAGTCACAGAGTGACAGATGACGGAAAAGTCCAGAACAGGGTACAAGAGGCATTGTTTGAGGGCTGGGAGCAGAACTAGCCTGGGCGTGGCTCGAGTCTCAGAAAAGTAGACAGAAAAAACTAGGCAGAAGCAACATGTATTGGCTGAGAACTTTTTAAACCTAATAAAAGACAAAAGCCACAGATCTAAGAAGCTTTACAAACCCAAATAAACTTACAAATTTCACACTAAGGTACATTAGAGTGAAGCTTCTGAAAACCAAAGGCAAAGGGGATTTTATATTTAATTCTTAAAAATAGCAGGGGAAAGAGGCTAGTTTTCTTCAAACAAAAAACAAAACAAAACAAAACAAAACAAAAACAGTAGTCACGTAGTCACTGAAATCGACAATTCTCTTCTGAACAGTAGTAACAACGGGCTGGAGACAGCGAGGTGAAAAGGGTCAAGGGATTGAAAAAAGTAACCGCCGGGCTGGGATTCCACGCTCAGCAAAACCACCGCGGCGAGCGCATCCCCAGACCCCGGGCCGCGGAGCCGTTCCGCCACCAGCAAGCCGGCGTTCCGGGAGGTTCGAAGGTTGCTCCTCAAACAAAAGCAGACCCAAAGGGACACGGGCGGTGCCATTTCTTTTATCTGCGTCTTAGGAACTAAGCCCTGGTGTGTGCGGTTGTGTGCGTGAGTGCCAACGCCTTAAAGAAGAGGCCGGAAGGGACCGTCGTTCTCCGGGAGCCTGGAGAACGTGGCCCGGTGGCAGGGGCGGGGGCGGGGAACAGGTGCGGGCTCTGGAGCGCAGCAGTGTAGTTGTTTTGGTCCGGATGGCGGTGTCCTGGGTGCTTACTTTGTGGTCAATTACTAAGATGCACATTTAACGTTTCTGCTCTTTTCTTTATGTGCCATATTCGTTGCAGAAAGGGTATCTTTAAAAAAAATGAAAGAAATTTTTTAAAAAAACCTAGGATTTGAGTTAAATGTCATCTCAGGCAAATGGCTCCAACAAGAAAACGTCTTAGACGGGGACTTAGACGGCGTGTCTCACCAGATGGCGGAGCAGAACACGGGTACCCGGAACAGTCCGCTACGGTTTCGGGACAAATTCGGATGCGGAATGTGCTGGAATATGCTGACGCGGAACCCAGTTAGACCCTGCTGTAACGAGAGACAGAGAGAGAAAGGGAGACAGAGGCAGAGATTTTCAATGTCTTTTTAAAGGCAATGCATCTTTTTTTTTTTAAAGAAAACATACTTTACCAAATGAAAGGGATAAAGACTTTTAGAGTCATCTGACAATGTGGTATATATTTTATACCTCTGCATTATGTCAGGTTTTTTTATTTATCTATATCAACACAATGCAAGGCATATAGGAGGTATTCAATAAATGCTATTTTCCTCCTTACCTTCATCATAGGAAATTGCTTCTATTATTCGGTTTGAAACCTGTAATTCTGACCCGGTGCTGTAATATAAAAGAAGAACAAGTTCTTTTTTTTTTTTTATTCTAAAACTTTGACATTATGGAATTGAAAAGCTGCTGGTTTTACAGCGGTGCTTTTCGGCGATGCATATAATTATCAGCCTCTAATATTTATCGAACAGCCACCCAGGAGCAGGCATCACACGAGATACAAGCAGAACGGCATCTCAGAGAAAGCGGCAACCTGTGGAGAAGGACTCGTTGACATAAAACAGCAACTCGACTGTCTTTGGGAAATATTTAATTACACGTTTTCTTTGTGACGCGCTTGTTTAAAAAGCAAGGAGAGAGAAAGATTCACAGGCTAGAGGGAAAGAAAGAAATAGAAATCTAGTGACTTCCAGTTTAGGGGAAAACACAGACGAGCAAATAACGTGCTCTGCTCCTCTCCACTCATCTCTCCCTGAGTCATGCCTCCCCTTGTGACGAGGACAGAACCGTCCACACGCTGGGGAGTCCCGCGTTTATACATCCGTTTCTTCCCGCTATGAGCTCCCATTTCTGACTACCCGCTGGGCGCGTCTGTGTGTGTCTCCCACAAAGATGTCACAGCGTCCGTGGAGACCCGCTCTCATTCCTGCAAAAATGCTCTGACTTCCCAACTGGGGTGGTAGCTCCACAGGTCCTTGGAACCGGAGCCCCAGAGAAAGGACACGCCCGTCTTCTGATCCGCACCTCCAGTCAACAACCTTGTGGCCCCGCCTCCTCTGTGTGCAGTCTCCTGTCCCATCGCCCTCCTTCTCCCAGCCTCATGGCCTCATCCCGCCTGGCTGTCGCAAGAACCGCCTGCAACACCAGCTGCTCGGTTAGCCTCTTCTCTGCAATGGCCACGGCGTGGTGGCTTTTTCATCAAACACGCCGCCGATCGTATGATGCCGCATCCAGGATCGGAGGCCTTTATGGCTCTTCGGAGCCTCCAGGACACTCTCTGAATTCCTAAGCAAGATAAAGCCCCAAGCCTCTCCCCACCGGCCGCATCCAGGCCCACACCGACTGCTTCCTTGTTCATTGCAAATTTCAGTGACGCGAGTCCTTATAATCTACTTTTCATAGATTCTAAAAAGTACGTAAGAGAAACACATATTCACGTGTAAAGAAAGTATGAGCGTGCAAATCTTATTAAATTAGCAGTTATATATTAAATGCAATTATAGTTACTTTGGTAGAAAAAAACATTTATGCAACTCAAAATCATTTGGAGGAAAATGACTGGATTCTTGTCTCTCTTCCTCATCTTTTGAACTATTGGCTGTTGACATCTTTCGACTCTGGGAGTCTGTGGAAGCCCTGCCAGTCCGGGTCCCCTCTGGCCACAGAGCAAGGACAGCCTGTGTCACCCTGCTGTGTGGGTCTCGCTTCTCACAGTCCTCTGCCAAGACGCAGGCAGGGAGTTTGAGGCGTCCACACGCGACCGTATGAGAATGTCGGGGAGCATAAGGGGGAGAGAAGGGTGAACCCGCTCTCCTAAGCAGCAGGGGAGACAGAGGTGACACTGGAAATTTCTCTGAATGGTTTTCCCTGGCCCGGAGCCCCCACGACTGTGAGTGGCTCCTGCATGGCTGGTCTGCAGAGTGCTGTGGGCATCAGCCAGGGTCCCTGATGAGCTTCCTTAACACAGGACCCTATGTTCCCGGACACAGACCTGGGAGGAAGCGTCCCGTGGGCCCTCGGGGTGTGGTCCGTGGACGGCCAGTGTCAGTGTCAGCACCAGCATGTCAGAAATGCCCAGCTCTGGCTGCTGGCTCAGATCCCATGCTGCACCTAAGTCCCTGTGTGACGTCACAGAGCAGCGAGAGTTAGGACATGCCCCGCCCTGCCCTGGAACACCCAGAGACACCCCAGGACACCCTGAGACACCCTGGCATACCCCGGAACACCCTCAGACACTCTGGGACACCCTGAGATACCCCCGGAACACCCTGAAATACCCTGGGACACCCTGAGACACCCCAGGACACTCCAGGACACCCTGAGACATCCAAGCACACTCCAGGACACTCCGGGACACATTGAGATACCTCAGGACACTGAGACACCCCAGCATACCCCGGGACACTCCAGGAAATTTTGAGATACCCCAGCACACCCTGGGACACCCTGAGATACCCCAGGACACTATGAGATACCCCAGGACACCCCAGGACATTCTGAGACACCCCAGCACACCCCAGGACACCCAAGACACAATAAAATACCTCGGGACACCCCTAGATACCCCAGAACACTATGAGACACCCCAGGACACCCTGAGACACCCCAGAATACCCCAAGATACCCTAGCACATCCCGGGACACCCTGAGACACCCCAGGACACCATGAGATACCCCAGGACACCCTGGAACACCCTGAGATATCACAGCACACCCCAGGACACCCCAGGAAGTGACCGCGGTGGCACCAGGACTCGCCTCCTACTGGCCACAGCTTTGGGAACGAAGGGGCCTGGAGCGAGGTGTGCAGGGCGAGCTTGGGACCCGTGAGGGCTGCCTGCCCTGGGGACACAGTGGGGACTAAGGTGTAATGGGGCGCACGGTGTCTCCCGGGGGGCCAGGGCAGGCTCCGCAGCCCGGGTCGGTGGGTCCATCGGCAGCATCCAAGATGCCCCAACAGGAGGGAAACCCCCTCAAAGCAGCTAAAGGGGAAAGGTCGCGTTTGCTGGACAGGTGCGGGTCTTCTCACCGAACGTGGGCCGGTCGGGTGACAGTGAGGCCGGGGAGCTGGACATGGAGGGCTCCGGCCAGGAGGACACCCCAGCCTGGCGTCCCTGGCCAGTGCTGCTGCCCGCCCGTCCCCCGGCATCTGTCCGTCCACACCTGTGTCCCGCATGTCTGTCTGTCTGCACGCCTGTCCCGTCCTCTGCCTGAGCCTCCGGGCTCGGTGTGGGGGTGACACCCAGCCTTCGCATAACCGTGCGGACCAGCCCATCACAGGGACGAGCGCCCCCCAGAGTGGACCCGCACGTGCCCGCTTTCCCGGCCGGTCCCGCCCGCTGTCACCGTGGGAGGGACCCCGCCGTCCCGGGGATTCAGGCCAGCCCTGTGCCGAATGGGGGGGGGGGCCTGGTCAAGGCCGGGGTTGCCAGCAGGACACGTGCTCCGCCACCAGACAGTGCCCACCGGACTGCGGCTGCAGGAGCAAAGCGACCCAAGCCCGAGCAGGACGCCGGGGTGTAGGTCCCGGTCACGCGGTTCTCTCCCGCCAGCCGCCCGTGTGCAAGGTGTGCGGACGCGGGGGCGGGGCGGGCGCGGGGCGGGCGCGGGGGCGGGGGCGGGCGTGGGGCGGGCGCGGCACAACCCCTGCCGTCCGCCAGCTCGGGCACATTCTCTCACCTGCCCCCGGACCGCAGGGGACAGAGAGGAGAGCGCCTCGCCCGACGCCGCGGTGTTTTTCGCAGAGCCCCGAGCGCGGGCGTCCTTGGACACTGGGGGGGCCCAGAGAGCCCCCTTGTCGCCCCACGCCGGCTCCTCCGCGCTCCCGGCTCCAGGCGCGTGATCGTGTCTGAAGGCTGGTGGGTATCTGCAGAGCAGATGGCTGCGGAGCGCAGGGGGGACAAATATTTCTGAAATAATAAGCAACAGAAGGGAAGAAGGAGGCCTCTGCCGACTCGCGCCGTCACACCCCGGGGTCCCGCGCGCCCGCCTCAGGCCCGAGGCCGCTCCCCACGCCCTCGCGACGACTTCGGGGTTCCGTGCACCTCACCAAACCCAAGGAGAGGAAGCCTTAGGGCGTCTTCGAAAGCGTGAGCCCTGCCTCCCTGCGCCCTCTGCCCCAAGGACCTCCGCCGTCGCTGTTAATCCAAAGGCCCCTTCCTCGGGCACACGAGCCCCCCCTCCCTGTCCTGGGCCTTGTGTTTTTAGATTTTTCGTGACTCCTCTCTGTGAGCTGTCTTCCTCTCCCGGCTCTTTGTCCGTTTTTGAGCTGCCTTCATTCCACGGCTCCTTAATTCCTCATACAGGAGGTCGTTTATTCCTCGGCGTGTGAACCTCCTCCCCCTCGTTCAGAGCCTGTACCCTCCTGTCATGGGTCCTTTGTCACCCCAGCCTTCAGGCCAAGGAAGAGGCCGAACTGTCAAATGAATTGTTTCGATGACAGAAAGATGGGACCTTCCCCTCCATTTTTATTGCTATTCACGTATTTTGAAACAGAAGCAAAGGCAAGAAAAAATAACTCCCACACACTATTTCCCCAAATTCAGCCACTTATTTAATAATGTTTCCTTCAAACGAATCACCCTCATATTCTAAATGGAATTATGTCAAAAAGGGACTTTACATCATGGCCGTGAGTGGCAGAGCAGCGTCCCTGGGCTCGGGGGTGCCTCCGTGCCCCGGGCCGGCGAGCCGCGCTGACCCCGTCCGGCCGGGCACCCCGGCCGGGGGCGCTGATGACCGCGCTCGCCGCCTGGGGCGCCCTGTCGCGTGCTCCGACGCCGCCGCCTGCGTGGGCGCCTGCGGCCCGTCCGGTGGGGCCCGCAGGCTGTGGGGTCGGGGGTCTCCGGGCCCAGCACGTTCGGTCTGCCTTTCGGGAGACGCGGCTTTCACTGCGGCCGGCCGTTCCCGCCCAGCGTGGGAACGTCCTTGCGCAAGCCGGAGTCGCCGACCGCGTTTAACCGCGCGGGTGGGACCCCCCGCGGAGGCCGGCGCCCCGCGGACGGGCGCTGCCGCGGTTCCCTGAGCGCTTCCCCGGCTTGTCTCCTCGCCGGGCGAGCAAGGGGCAGCGCGTCGGCGCCGCCGCCTGGACGTTCGCCAGAGCTGCCCAGCTGGCACCCTGGGGCTCCGGACCCTCGCCACCCGACCGTCGAAGACGGAACCCGGGTGACGTGTCAGCCGTGAGGCTCGCACGGGGCCTCTGTGCCCGCGTCAGCGTGAGTGGGGGGACGTGGGGCTCCGGACGCTGCGGCTCCGCCCGGGCCCCTGGGGTCCCTCTCCTCGTCATGACGGAAGCCGTGACGCCAGGGTCACGGCCTGGTCCCACCTTGCTGCAAAGGCCCCCGGAAGCCCTGGGGACCAGTGGGACACCCCCAGCAGCCGCCTCCCCCAGACTCCCTGGGTAAGTGGCCCTGCTGGACGCCGCCTTTGCGGTCACGAGCCACGTCCCTGGAGAGGCGCGGACCTCGGCCAAGGGCAGCGGTCCACGCTGCGTCCTTGCCTTCCACACCTCTCTGCCCTGCGGCCAGCTCGGTGGCCCGAGGCCTGGCCACGAGGCACATCTGAGGCCTGGGCTGAGGAATGTCTCTGCATTAATGGCCCCACGCCCCTTCTGGGGGACCCTGCTGTGCTTCAGCACCTGGGACCTAGAATCCTGTCTCTGAAACGCCACCCCCTCGGCCAGCCGGGTCTCGTCCAGAGACCTGAGCAGCAGAAGCGGCTGGCAAAGGGGGTCCGAGCACGCACTGGGCCACCAGCCACTCGCGTGGCTCCTCCCTGCTCACCACCACGCTGGGGACAGGTGCAGGCGGCCTCGTCCTGGTCCCACAGCCGAGCCTCGCATCTGAGTCGGGGCAGGAAGATGGGGCGGGGAGTCTGTGACGGGCCACGAAGCAGCCGCACCGTATCGTGGGGTAAGGGCCGTCCTGGGCGGACCCACGTTCCTGCAGGACAGCCGGGAGGGGCCGGTCGTGGGCCACGGCCCCCGGACTGGACGGGCCCTGCCCTCTGCGCCCCGGGTCGAGGACTGACACCCCGGCTCGGAGTCTCCACTCTGACACACGGTCTCCTCTTACTCACGATCCAGGCCAAGGGCTCTGGCATCTTTTGTTAGAAAATATGAAACCTTAAAAACATGAGAAGGTGTGAGGAGGCCTGCGGGGAGCCCGCACGCACCCTAGGGAGAAGCCGCGCCCGCTGCGCCTGCCCTCAGCTCACGCATCCGAGCCTGGGGACGGGGGCTGTGCGGTGCCCGCGGCCTCCCGCCCCCGAGGGGCACGCG
>CM053504.1:1045508-1073315 GCA_028627145.1 Eidolon dupreanum | reverse complement strand
GGTCCTTATAATTCATCTTTTGCCCTGGGCCACTCGCAGACAATGAGCCCCAAGCCAAGGGTCCTGTCGTGGTGACATCAGTCGGTCAGTCTTGCAAAAGCATCCCTTCAAAATTTAGTCCCAAGTAACACGACCTACCAGAAACAGGCTCCACTCGTACCCAGATCCTCTGCCCTAGGGCTCTGGGGTCACGTCGCGCCCGACCGTTTGTCCCATTTGCCCCCACGTGGCCCGGGCTCCTCCAGCAGCGCCAGCCGTCACAGCCGCGTCACGCCCAACGGAGCCGGGCGGCCTGCAGTGGACACAGGGCCTGGCCGCTGTGAAGTTCCTCCACTCGTAATGGATTTTAAGTGGTTTTGCTGCAGCTCTCCACACCCCCGCCCCCAAATCTCCCTCCGTCTCGCCAGCGGGACGTGCCACCAAGCCGGAAGGGAAAGGAGAGCACTGTGCGTGATCGATGTCGGCTCCGTCTTGGATCACTTTTTCCCCTTCCAGGTGGAAACCGACGGTGCGTTTTTAACCTTTTCTGCCTATTTTTACACATCTGTTAATTGGAAAGCCAGCACCGTGGTCATCCGGGCGGGACTGCCTGACCCCGCAGCTCGGCGAGCCGTTCAGAACCCCCGCCTCGTGTCCAGCCTCACCTGTGAGTGGAGCCTCAGCCCCACCCTTTGGCCACGAGCGAACCCCAGCCGGCGCCTCCCAGCACCCAGTCCCTGCACCCAGAGGGACAGCCCGTGTCATGTCGTCAAAGCCCAGGTCCTTACCCGAAGGACGTGGCCGGAGACCTACATGCACGGACGTGCATCACGACACGGCCGATGGCCACAAAAGCTCCACACAGCGGAAAGTGTCTGCGACCAGAGACCGACTGTAGAAGTGTCGGCACCAGACACAGATGGGACAGGAAACAATGAAGCGGATTCTCAACGCGCGCTTTGGGAAGGTGGGAAATGCTCCGCCATGTGAATCCCGGGGGGAGGCGAGACGGGCACACGCGAGTAAAGGCGTGCCAGTTCCGTGCTGGGCGCATACATACGCACACGAGTGTATGCGCATACACATATATGCACATGCATGTGTAAAGATGCACACAGGCATGCATGCATACACATGAGCACACACATACGTGCACATACAGGCACGCATGCACACAGTAGCATGCACACACATGTACGTGCATATGTGTACACTAGCGCACACATACGCACATGTGCACACACATGCACACTAGTGCACACGTACACGTGTAACGCACGCACGCACATGCACACGCATGCACACACGAGCACCTATGCACATGGGGCACGCGCGCACACATGTGTACACACACAAACACACACACATGGGTGCATGAGCACGCACACACACACATGTACGCACACACGTACACATGGGCGCACGAGCACCCGTACACATGCACACACGCACACATGAGAACCCATGCACATGGGGCACACACACGTGTATACACACAAGCACACTCGCGCACATGCGCACACACGTGCACGCCGGCCGGAGGCGCTGCGAGGCCGGACGCCGAGGGCTGCAGCTTTGCTCAGTAATCGCCTGCATTTTCCAAAACGTGAATAAAGAATGTGAATTTCTCTGGCAACTAGAAAAACAAGCTTATGAGGAAATAGCGGGAAACGGGAAATCCGGCGAGGAACCCTGTGCTGTCGACAGACTGGGACCCGCCTTAGGGGAGCCAGGAGCAGCTCGGACCGACCTTCTTCATCCCAGGGGCACCGGCACCGCACCCGGGAAACGCCAGACGAGGGTCATTAACAGATTCCAAACTTGGATGACACCCGCCCCTTCGCCCACCACCTCCCGAGCGCGCACCCTCCTTTCCCACCGTGTGCAGTTCCCAGGACGGGCTTGTCTGTCGGGAGCATGGGGTCCAGGGTCCCCTCTGCCGCTCCCTGGGGGAGGTGCCGGCGACCTCGGTCCCCCCATCCCGAGCGGCGGTCAGAGGCGAGGGCGTGGCCAGCGATGACCGAGCCCACCGCACGTCCTCGGGGTGAGGGCCTCCACCCAGGGGCGACAGGGGCGCGGGGGTCAGAGGCTCCTCCGCTTCGGACCGCACGTGACCGCTGCCTCTGCCGTCCTCCCCCGGCTGGCGAGAGTTCCTTGCTACGCCAAACCGCTGAAAAACTGAAAACCGCGAAGGAAGTGGGATTAGGGAAAACACGCCTAAAATGCAACATTGCCGCCGTTTAAAAAGTTTCTATGAGTCTGACTCGAGAGAGACTTCTGCCCCCTTCGGAGTCCTGGCACTTCTTAATGGAGCCACCGTGTCACAGAAAATCGAGTTCTCCTTGGATTAGTCTGTTTGAGAATTAAGTTGATTTATAACCAATTTTCTCCTCGTTTAAACAGCGACCCGCAAGGCCTCCTCGGGGCACCCACGGGATCCGAGCCGCCCAGCAGAGCAGAATCTTGGCAGAACGTACGCACGGCGCTGGACACTTAAGGGAGCAAAATAATGCATTTCCTTGTTTTGCCTTAACTTAAGAGTTACATAGGCCCTTTGCTGGGGCCGAGGAAACACTAACTAGATCGTTACAAAGCAACCCGCTGACCCCCACTTTCAAAGGTGACGGTGTGCGTTTGTGCCCTGGCCGTGCTGGATGAGGGGCTGCCTCTTCAGGACCTCGGACAGATGCCCCCCGGCCCTCCGGTGAGCCTGAGACCCAAGCCACCACCCACTGCAAGCTTCTGAATGATGGGAGTGGATCCTTTGCCATCGGCGTGGAAAGGTGGGTACATCTAAGTGAAAGGCAGACGCTGCTCTGAGACCCTAAATGACAAGGACAAGGCCGGGCGGTCACCTGCCACTTCCTCGGGGGATGTACGGTGCTTCCCTAATTCACGACTCTTCCGGGCAAAGCGTGTTGCCTACGTGCGTCTGTGCATCTTTGTGGCGGGGACAGCAAGGCGGTGGGGGCTGCTCCTCCGGTGACCCCAGGCGCCCCTGAGAATTCAGCTCGGCCGGCACCACAAGATGTGCTCCGTCGGGAGGGAGAGTACTTCAGAGGTCTCTGGTGAGCGGTGGCGGCACCTCCAGGCAGGTCAAGGTCCCTCCCACCGAGGCCCAGCCTCCGGCTCCTCCTGAGTGACAGCCGAGCGATGCCAGAAAGCCCAGCCGGGCGGGCTGGAGCCGGCTCCGGCGGCAAGACCCTGCCAGCCCGCGTGGGCCTGCAAGTCTCCCCTGCTGCCGGCACGCGCCGCCCGGCGAGGACGCGCACCTTGGAGAAGGCTCGTGACGGAAACGTCTCGGGCATCGGACTCCGACGGGGGCGCCGCAGGAAATCGCCACCCCCAGAACGCCCGCCCACCGTCCCGCGTGGCAGGGGGCGAGCGAGGGCTCGAGACGGCGTTTTCCCGCATCCACGCGCTCCGGCCGGACCCGGGTGCACGGCAGGTTACTGAGCCGGCACTGGAGACTCCGGCCCCACGAGCCCGAGGCCGCCACTCAGCAGCAGGCGCCCGCTGAGCCCCCCCGAGCCCCCCTGAGCCCCCCGAGCCCCCCTGAGCCCCCCCGGCGGCCCCGCGTGCCCGGGGCGGGTGGGGGGCAGGGGCCACCGCGCGGCAGACAGACCCGCTCTGCTCTCGTCCGAGCTTCCGGGAAAGACACCGCCAGCCGCGAACGCCTGGCCTGTCGCCGGGCGAAGCGTGCGACGAGGAACATAAACTGTGTGGGGACAAGGACGACAGGGCCGCGGCTGCACATCACCACGAGCTTGGCGCCTGCGAGCCGCACACGCTCCCCGCTCCCGGCTCCGGGGCGGGTCCTCTCTGTGCCGCTTCCAGCTTCTGGGGGCCGCGGGCGACCCTGGGCTCACGGCCTCTCCTTCAAAGCCGGCCCGTGGCGTCACCCCACCTCACCCTGACTCCACCCCCTGCCCCCCCTTATAACGATGACATGAGGCCACCAGATAATCCAGACACCTCCTGCTTCGAGATCCTAACGTCGCTGTGTCTGCCAAGCCCCTGCCGCCACGTGTGGTGACACAGCCACAGGTTCCGGGGACGAGGGTGAGGGCGTGGGCGTCTCTGGGGGCCATCGCTCAGCCGGCCGGCCACACTAGCCAGGAGGACCCTCTGTCTGGGTGACTGTGCCTGCACGTCAGGAAAGGCTTGGTATGCGCACGCCTCTGTCCCCACCCCCCGTGGCAGGGGGACACGTCACTCGGGAAGATACCGCTTTCCTTGCTGAGATGTTAAAAAATAAGAACGTGATGATTTAGGGTTTGCTCGTTTTAACAACAAGGAGAGCGAGGATATGAAATGGTGACAACCGTTTTGCTTGTTTGTAAGCTGGAGAATCCTTTTGGGTTTGGAACTTTCTGGAGCCTTCTCTCCGGCAACCCCTGCTGGTGAGGGGCTGAGGCCACCTGGGTGGTCGGGGGCGGACGGACAGGAGTTTGCTGTGTGTCCCAGAGCTCAGCCCCCCCGGGAGTCCAGTGTGCGCACGGCGTCGCCATGGGAACGGGCCGCGCGGGGGCGGCACCCTGACTCCCGGGAGAGTGAGACAGTCTCACAAAGCAGCGTCCAGCTGCCCGCGATCTCCCGGCTGCCCCCTCGGGAAAAGCAGCGGCTGGGAGTTGAAGGGACGACGAGAAGGGAGGCGGGAGGATGTTCTCCACCGGAAGTGGAGTCCTCGGGCGCCGGCCGGGGCGGGGGGTGTCGCGGAAAGCCTCCAGCGTGCCATGGGTCCCTCACGAGTCACTCGGGCCCGGCTGTCTCAAGTGACGAGTCCTAGGAAGGAAAACGCACAGGAGCCCCCGGGGCCCGGGCGGAGCCGCTCGGACCAGTGCCCCTGTCAGAGCGGCCCCCCACCCCACCCCCCGCCCCACCCAGAGCAGGCAGTGACTCCCGCCCGAGAGACCCCAGGACGCTCCGCACTCCCGGCACGGCTGGTGCTGGGGACGCGTGGCCGGCCCCGCCTGGACCCGGGGAGAGAGGGTTCTCGGGACGGTGGCCACTGAGCCTCGTGCATCTTGCTCGTCAGCCGGGAGCCCTGGGCCCGTGCTCCTCACGGCCCGGGTCCCGGGCGCAGGCAGCCGAAGCGGCGGCCGGCCTCTCTGGGCTTCCGCAGGCCGCGCTCTGCCCGCTGCGGCTCTCCCGCTGCCCACGCCCGTGGCCGTTGGCACGGCGTCCCCAGCTGATGTCTCTGCATAGGTGACGCTCACCCCGGAATCCCGTCTCCCAGACACAGACTCTGATCGCCCCAGCTCTGGTCATGCACCCACTGTGGCCAGGTGTGAATGTGGCCAGTGCAGCCAGGGACCGTGTACGCAGAGCGAAGGCCCCCAGGAGGCCTCCGGCCTGTGGCCCGACTCGGGGACGCTGGACTTGGGTCTCACGTTTTCAGGGCCGGGTTTGGAAACCAGGGAACCGTTTTCAGAAACGGGAGACGGCTTCTTTGTTTAAAGGGCAAGTGGGGGGCTTGCAGAGGGAGCCGCTGTCCACAGTCCCCGTGTCCGAACCCGCGAGCCTCGCTCGCTTCTCTCCCCGGCGCCTGCTTCCCTCAGGTTACTTAGCAACTAAACACCTGACAATATTCCGATTTTTCCAGGGCTGGCTGTAAGAGCTGCAAGATGTTAATTCCGACAAAGACATCTAAATTGTTACTCTGGAAACTCGTGTACGAGCTCTTCAGGGATGAGGTGATGAGATGCCACATTAAAAATACCTGCTGGTTTCGCCCCAGGCTTCCCCAGAAGTGGGGCCCCCCGCAGCCCCCGGGTTGCTTCCTGGATGCCGTGAGGGGCTCAGGGTCTGAACTCCAGATGGCGGCTTGTCGTCGGTGACCTCGAGGAGGCTGTCACTTCTCTGAGGCGCCATCAGCTCCTCTGGGCTGGGGGACTGGGTCCTGCCCTCACAGGGGGAGGGGTCCGGGGTAACGCTGGTGTCCCCCACAGCCGAGAGCAGAGGAAGCCTCGGAGGGAGGGAGGGAGGAAGGGAGGGGGGAGGGGGGAGGCCAGCTACTCACCATGAACGGTGACCGGCAAACGGGACACGGGGTTTGTCCAAGCGGCGCTCAGAGTCAGGGGTGCAGCTTTATATGCATTCACTGGGGAAAATATTTAAAGACAAAAACTGAACGGACTGAGAAATGAACAGCTCCCCTTGGCCCCACGAGAGAGGGGAGGACGCGGGGCGCACTGCCTCGGTCTTGGCCCGTGATGGTCCCCTGGGGTCCGAGAGTCACCCGTGCAGGGCCAGGCACCCTGAGCATGAAGCCCCCAGATGGAGCTCGGGTGTCGAACCAGACCGCCCTCCCCCGCTCACTCAGCATTAGCTCAGCACCTGGGCGTCAGAGTTCTCGGTGGGCTGGGGGAGCGGGGTCCCCAAAGAGCAAACTGCTTCCAGCCAGAGAAATGTCACAGAGGGGGCCATGGAGCCCCCAGGCCCAGCCAGGCTGCGGGCGAGAGCCCGGCTTCCGCCTGCCAAGAGCTTCGAGCAAGCCCTCAGACTCGCAAGCCTCACCCCGTCTGTACGACGGTGCCGTACGTGTGACGTGGGGACAACAGAGCCGCTTCCTCCCACGGCCCGTGGGAGCCGCACCAGCCTGAGCTAATGGCGCTTCGCACGCTGTTCTGCTGCCCCAGCGGCCTTCGCTCGGTGGGGCTGTCCCCGTCACACTGCCTGCGAGGGAGGAGGCTGAGCCCGGGAAGGCCAGAGTTCGCCTGCGGCCGCACGAGCGGAGCCTGCGGCCAGCCCTGCTCTGGACGCCACTGCCCATGCGCTCGCTGCCCAGCGCTCTTCCAGGGAAGAGCATGCGGGGCCACGTGCCTTCCGAGCGCAGTAAGGCCGCCCACCTTGGTGACCAGTTGGCGGGGAGCCCTTACTAAGCAGCGGCCACCACACGGCGATAATTTATCAGGAACTTAATTGGAATTAAGTTGAAGACAGCTTAGCATTAGTGCATTTTCTTCTCATTCCTTGAGAATTGGAACTTCGTGCACAGTAGATCAGGGAACAAGCAGGTGTGTTCGATGCAAGCTCCGGGCTCGACCTCCCCAGATGGGGGAGTCGCCGTGAAAGACGAGGGGCCTATGGGGGTGCGGGGGGCAGCTCCCTCCCGTGCTGACCCCATAGCCCGCCACGCCTGCCCGGACTTCGGGCACAAGGTTGCATATGAGCCCTGCATTTTTAGAAATACACCCATAAGAAAAATGAGGCCACGTGTTAGCCACCACATAAACCCAACCAAGAAAATAGCCCAGAAAAACGGCTTTTCCACGATTTTCAAATTTAGCAGAAAATAAGAGCAGGGGTTCCAGAGTTTGCAAAGGGGAAGCGACAGGCATGCGCCTCACCCACTCCTGTCCCTGCGCCCCGCCCAGCCCGGCCTCATCCAGGACGGTGCAGGGACACCAGCAGGCCCAATCCCCCGGGAGGCTTGTGATGACACCGATTTGCATGTTGACGAGGCCACAGGCGGGGCAGGAAGGGAGCTGCTGACATCTCTCCATCTCCTGAGAGCACGTAGAGACACTCACCTAACACAGTAATGAAAACGGTGTGAGATTTAAAGCCACCAAGGACAGCTTTAAACGACACCACCTTCCCTCCCGGCGGCGACATTAAAGAAGTAGCTCAGAGACCACAAAGCGCTCTCTGGAGACCCAGTGCAGTCTGGACGAGTGATACGAGTGTTCACACTGATGCCTTATTACACACCACCCGGTCGCCACCCCAGATGACATCTGAAGGGTCCGCACGCCAGTGGCGCGGGACAGTGTAAACCCCCGCCGGGCCCGGCTAGCTCCCCTCCCCCCCAGCTCCCCGGCAAACGTGCAGTTTCCTGACATAAAATCGACTGCATGTGCTCGTCTGTCTTAAAAAATGTTTCAGGAAAGTACGCACAGCCGCGGAGATGGCCAGGCGCCGCGGGAGGCGTTCCTGTGCGCCAAGACGGCCCCCCGGCCAGCGCTCTGCCACCCGAGTCCGTGTGCGAGAGCGTGGCTGCCACGGGCCACCGCGGGGAGTGACATCGCACCTCACGCAGGCTCCACAGGGCGGACACCGGCTCGCAGGGCTTCCCGGAGCCCGGCCCCGGCGGGCAGCTGTCCTGGCGCTGGCCTCGGTGGGAGCTTCTTCGGCCCCGTGCCTCCTGCTCCTTCCTGCAGCAGCCGCCACCCGCCGGGGCGCCGTGGGCCACCGGCCTCTCCGCTCGGATCCTGCCCTCCGTCCACTCACCTGAGCCGGCTCCGGTGTCAGAGGCCGGCAGGGACAGACTGGCTGGCACACGTCCTCCCCTGAGAATGCAGGCGGAGGACGGACAGGACTTGGGGTGGTGTGCCCTGGTGTCCACCCACAAATGCGTCATCACGGAGGGTCCCTGGGGTCCCCGCTGCCTGGCTTTCAAGCCTCCCTGGCACCTCGCCCTTGCTCACACTGGGTTCGCGCGGTCAGCCTCCTCTCCACCCTGCAGAGGGTCCCCAAGGCGAGAGTCCCAGAGACACCGCACAGAGACACCTGCCTGGGGAGGGCGAAGGCATCAGGGGATGCAGCAGTGTCACGGCTCCAGAAGCCATGAGGAACGAAGGCGGGAGGCTGGATCTAAAATGCAGTTCAGGTTCACGGCACGCGGAGTCCCGACGGCCGGTCCAGCAGCACAGCGCACACCCGCCCTGCGGGGCGTCACCTTCGGGCGACGAAGGCCGAGCGCGCTCTCTCACGGAGGCCTCGACCCACGTCCGGCATGGCCCGCTGCTCCGGGCGCTGCGGCCGGCACGGTCCGGCACCTCGGGCATCTCACAGACTCCCGGGGGGACACACACTCACCAGCCGACGTCCCGAATGAGCATGGAACCACCGCCTGCGGCAGCACTGGGAGGAGACTCCGGGGTGACACGAGAACTCATCGCAGGGGCTTGACCGCCACGTGGGTGCGTGGGTGACAGGAAGGCCACCGAGTCCAGAAAGTGATGCTGAGCTGAGCGGTGACGGGCGGGGGGGATGAGACGTAGCTGGGGTTCGGGGAGAGTTCCAGAGCGAGGAAAGGCTGTGTCACAGCAGAGGGACCACGGCAGGTCTGCAGAGTGGGGAGCCCGTCTGGGAGCCGGGATACCCTGGGGACACATGGCACAGGGTCAGGCAGAGGCCACAGCAGCCTGGGCTTTCCGGCCGGGTTCCAGCTGCAGGGCGGTGAGACAGCCGCATGTCTAACCCCACGACCTCCCGCCCAGGGCTTTGCGCTAGTGCCCCGTTCTCGGCGACACCTTTTCTGCGCACCTAGCCTGACCCTGCCCAGCCCCCTCCTCCCGCTCCGCTTATGCTTCACTTAGCCCGCCCCTTCACAGGGACACACACGCGGGGACGGCAGGTCTGAGTTCTCCCCACTGCACGTCCAGTGGCACCGGGCGCCTAGTTTCACTTCTGCGTTTGAAAGTCAAGGCCAGCTCCAGACAACCAAGAAGAGCGAAAGGCGCTGGAGCAAATGGGCGGCCTTCACTCAGGAAACAGAGACATCGCCCGGGGGTCTCGCAGCAGGTCCCAGGAGGACGCCGGGAATCAGCAGTGACGATGACCAGCCTGGCTGTGGACCCTCCGAAACCCCAGCAGCTCGGGCGCTGGGTGGGGAATGCAGACCGCTCAGCTGGCCCGGGCACGTTCCACCCGTGACACAGGGTGACAGACGGAGCCAGGCAGGAAGAGAAAACCATGGCGGAACCGGCACGAAGGTGCCAGAGGACAGGCCAGGGACCGGGCCTTCCCCGGGGCAGCTAGGAAAGGGGAGGAAGAGGGGCGTGGCCGGCAGAAGGGTGAAGGGCAGACACCCCTGGCGAACTGCAGTGGGCACGGGCCGCGGTGCTCTGGGAGGCAGCTGCAGGGTGGGCGCTGGGACCACCTCCTTCCTGGGACGGCGCTCGTCACTTGCCTCGTCCCCAGTGGCCCCGCACCAGCCACGGTCGGTCCAGTGCTCCAGGAGCAGGCGGCAGGCCTCCCCGCTCCCCGCCATGCATGCCGTGCCGGGGACCAAGGCTCAGGCTGTCAAAAGGCCAGTCTGTCCCCGGTCTACAACAACCCTGCAGCAGCGACGTGAGCATCCTCGCTCAAAGGGGAGGTGACGTGATCCCCCACCCCCGCGATGGACAGCGGAACGGCGTAAGAGGGCAAACGTGTAGCATGGAAAACCCACAGCAGTCTTGGTAGCGAGGCCAAGCCCCCAGCTGAAGGAGGGGACACACACACACACATACACACACACACACACACACAGTGAGTTCTCATCACGTGCTGGGCACTTTCACACAATCTCGCCCGGTTCCAGGAAATCCGATAAAACGTGCGTGTTGTTCCAAGTGTGTAACGCTGTCACAGCTGCGAGTCAGCCCGGCGACTCTAAGACTCAAACTTGTGAACTCAGAGAGGCGGGAAGGTCCAGCTGAAAACCTCGCCAGCCGACAGGGGGCTCGCCCAGCCATCTAGAACGGGCATGAAACCGGTAGCCGCAGAATTGCCACTCATTTTATTAGCAGCTAACTAACGGTCACCGTTTAGCTCCCAGGTAATTCGCCCAATTGATACATTTGCAAATTGATTCCAGCGAATTGAATTACGTTCCATTTCAGTGAGCTGGCCCAGCAGCAAAGCATTCCCTGGGTGAATTGACTGGTGGGGAGTTAGTTCTGTCGACCGCTGTTTTGGGTCCAAGGCTTGCTGCCCCCCTCAGCCACCCCGAAGCGCGCCGTTCTCCCACGAGGAGCTGGCCGTCTGCTCCCTGCTGACGGCGGAAGCCTCGCTCTGAACTCGTGTCACTGGCTTGACTTCACCACGCCACGCCGGCTGACCGCACGGACAGCGGAGCCAAGCAGCGTTTGCAGCAGCCCCAGGTTTAGAACGTCGCCTCCGGCTAGGAGAAGCCATGTCTACGTCTTTCTCAGCAAGGTGTGGATGGGCAGGCCCCGCCCACGCCCGCCCACACCGGCAGGCCCCGCCCACAAAGCAGGCTCCGTCTGTGCCCGCCCACAAGGCAGGCCCCGCCCATAAGGCAGGCTCCACCCACGCCCACCCTCTCGGAGGCCCAGCGTCAGATGCTGCTGTTCATGCCGCGCTGTACCTTCTTGGATCCGGTTTGGCTGCTGACAGATGCTTTTCTGCCAGAGTTCGCAGCCCATCCACCCTGCGTCCCTGTACAGATGTGATTTAGAGCGTCATGAATCAATCACCGCTTTTGGAATCTCAGCTAACAGATGTCCTCCTCAGAGATTTTAATGCAAATTGTTAACCCACAGACTTCCTTGGCTACTTTTTTGTTTATTAAGAAGTGCCGGTTGTCTGTGAAGATGGCAAATGGCATGGTTGTTATTTGGACGATGGACTTTCGGACAGGTCTTTCTTGAATAAAATAAATGATCCCATGCAACAAACATGCGTGGGGGTGTCCAGGCCGAGCCCCCTGCCGCAGATGCCAGCTCGAGCATGGCGCCATCAGGCAGCCAACAGATGCACCACAGAGCGCCAGCAATTAATCACTGCTGAAGGCGCTTTAATGAACAGCTGCTTGTGAAAGCGCTTCGGGATGAACGTGATCATGACCACCAAACCCGTCTAAAAGAAGCGTGGGGGTGTGGCCTTTCAAAGTGGGAGGCAGCAAGCGTTTATTTGAGATCAAGAAGAAGAGCTATTCTGGAATCATTAATGCAGGAGAAAGCTCAAATAGTGCTCTGATTAGGAGACAAAGGCCAGGTGTGTTTAGGACAAAGGAAAGGGGACAGTGACAGGAAGGTGTTACTATTGGTGTAGAAAAGGTAATATAGCGACGCCAATTCTAAACAACGTTTTTAATTTTCGGTCTGGTAGTCATAACATTTGTTTCCTCACCATCTTTGCAAACAGGTGTTTGAGACACAGTGTTGCCTTAGGCCCAGCTCTAACCAGGGTTTGCGGCCTGAGACGTGCCAGGCGGCTCCTTCGGGACGGCAGCTCCAGCTCCGTGTTAAGGAGCTACTTTTGTATCATTGTTTACAGAGTTTGTAAAGCTGACTTTTTTGAAAGCAAAGGAGAACAAGTTTGGACGTCGTATTTAACCAGACCCTTCAGGAACGAGCCCCTGTTATGTGCCCCTAAGCAACTTGTGACGAGACCAGGTCTCAGGGGACACTCAGAGCAGTCAAGATATATGGGTCGCCCCCAGGCTGCACCCAGCTGCCGTGTGGCCCTAAGGCCCCCGCCCTATGGGACTCAGTGTCCTCTTCCATCAAGTGGGGCAATAGCAGCTGCCTAATTTTCTGAGCTTCTGCAAACAGCTGGCGAGATCACAGGCCTGGCCGTCCCGAGTGGATGAAAAGCCCCTGACATAACCCAGCATCGGTCCTGCCGTCGTCATTCACATCCCCCAAAGCGTGATCTCGGAAGCCGTTCCTTAGGAGGAACAAAGAGAATTCTAGCAAAAGTCAAACCTGTACTTCTGAGCCTCCTTCACCAAACTCCCGTGGTGATGAGCAGACAGGACCATCCGGTATGGCAGAGACCAGGTGGTGGGTGCCCGCGTGCTCCCTCTGCTTGGGGAAGTGTGAGGATGGCACGGGCCACACTCTGCCAAGCAAGGAGCCCGGTCTGTTCCCTGAGACGCCCACAGTTCCCCACAGACGGGAAGTGGAAAGAAACACTGTCCCAGCAGGAAACGCAGCCTCTGGGGTAATTCCCTCCTAGGACCTCGGGGCCCCAGGAGTGGGGGACCCTGGTCTCTCCAGGCGGGGCTGTTGGTGGGGACAGCCCAGGGCTGGCTCTGCTGAAGTTCCCACAGTTACTTCTCCACTGCGTGTTGGTAAATAGCTTAGCGGTGTAGACGTCGAAGTGGCCACACAGCATAGGGCTTAGTGACAGGAGAGAGGCCACTGATGACCTGCAGAGCAGCGTGTGCCTCCTGCCCTTGCCAGCCCTGGGACCAAGCTCACACCATCTGTCCCTCTGAGTCTGGGGCAGCTGCGGCCTTCGCAGCTTTGGTTCGTCACCCAGGGGCAGAAAGGCCACCTGGCCAACGTGCCTCTTACCCCCTCGGCCGACGAAAACATCTCGGGCCTTGCTTGGGACACCTCACACCTCTGCCAACATCTCTGGCTACGTGTCCTATGTCAGCGTGCCCTAGTCCTGCGTCAGGAGACGTAAGAGCGAGTGGGGACAGAGGCGCCACTCTTAACTTGTTTCCCCAAGTTAAGCATTAAAAGCTCGTGGTGGGGATGAACCGGTGACTGGCTCGGGGACGCAGCTCGACTACACCGAACGCCGTAGATGGTATCCGCTCCCCATGGTGTCACCCGCTCCCCCCGCGGGAGCCAGCATGGTCCCAAGGGGAAGACAAGCCAGAGCCTACGAATGAGCTGATTAATAAGTTTTAAACCATCGCACTCACAGGTGGAATTTGAAAGCTGAGGGGCCAACGAGGAAACCACATCCCCTCTTTCCATGTCTCAGAGGCTAAAATGTGATGTTTCTTCAAGTCCAGACGGAGTCCACGGCCTGGGCCTTGGCCTTGCCTCACGCAGGGGGGTGGGGGTGCTGGGGGAGAGGGGCATGAGGCGCATCCACCAGGAGCTGGTCTGGTCATTATCTGGGCGTGCACGGGGTGGGGGTCACGTGACCCGTCTCTCCACTCTCCTGAGTTAGAAATGCTGAGTCGTTAAAGCCATGTGAAAATCTATGCGAGTCCCCTCCTCCTGGCGTTCCGTGTTTCCGCATTAAAAACACTTCAGGACCATCCCAGGGTGTCACTGGGACCGAAGGCCTCCCCGACCCAGCCCCGGAGGGCGAGGGCGAGGGGCCGCCAGCGTCCCAGCCCCGCTGCTGGGGCGAAGGTCCAGCAGGCTCTCCCGATGCCTCCCAGAGCCCGTAGGGGACAGGGCCGCTCTCTCTCTCTTTCCCTCCCCACAGCAGGCCTAGCGTCCCAAAGCCTTGAGACCTGAGTGGGGTACACCCCTCCCCAAGTGTGAAGGACGGCCACAGGCGGCCTGAACGCGGCAGCCTCGCTCACCTGCCCGCTGTCTGGGGCGCAGGGCTGCAGCACGTGAGCCGAGACTCGGGGCTGGGGGAGGGGCAGGGCTACCAACGAACCCAGGACAGGCAGATCACGCTCTACGGGGACCCTGCCCCAGACCCGAGCTGGCCGAAGTCAGGAGGGTCTCAGGGACGGGTTCAGTGAGTGTCGCTCAGGCCCCCGCCCCTCCCCCGCTCCCCCACCGCCCGCCCGCCGGTGCGAGCAGGGGACCGGCAGGTGCAATGGCAGCCATCTCGAGTCCCGTGGGGACCCGCGGGGGAGGGGACCAGGGGCACCCACCCAGAGGCCCACTCGTGCGCCAGCCGAGCCCCTCCCGACTCCTGCATCTCCCGGGCCCTCGGTCAGCGCACCCCTTCGTGCTTCACGCCCCGATGGCCGCGGGCACGGGGAGGGGCTCCGATTCGCCAACTCGGCTGATGAAAGACCCAGCGGCCACTCCTGTCGCTCACCGGGCGTCCGTACCCCCGACGGAGCCGTCCACACCGA
This sequence comes from Eidolon dupreanum, assembly GCA_028627145.1. Lineage (NCBI taxonomy): Eukaryota > Metazoa > Chordata > Mammalia > Chiroptera > Pteropodidae > Eidolon > Eidolon dupreanum. The sequence continues at coordinate 1,058,812 of CM053504.1, read as the reverse complement.
ACCCCGTGAGCGACGCAGCGCCCACGCCTTCCGAGGCGCAGTACTGTGCCGCCTGGATGAAGGGGAACCTCAAAGGCAGCTCTCTCCCACCCGCCTCTTCGAATCCCCTCGTTAAAAACAATCAGAACTGGACCCCAAGCTTGTTCTGGGGGACCGCAAACTAACGAAGTGTCCCCCTGTCACCAAAGGCTCAGCTCGGCCCTCGGGTTCGCGGGCAGCTGCTCTCTGTGTGCTGTGCCCCCCACTCCCGGGGTGGGGCTGGAGGGCATCGTCGCGTGTCCCCGATGAGTGCTGGCTGCAGAGGGCTTGAGGAGAATCAGAGATTAAGCGGCTTGCTTCTTCCCGCCCCGCCCAACTTTTCCCGCAGTCAGAGGAAGCAGGGGGCAGAATTCGGGCGCGAGCTGAGCGGCCCGTCCCTCATTCTCAGACGCCGCGGGTAAATGCCCACGGCGCGGACGGCGGCTATGACACCCGGACCCTTCACAAAAGGTGCGGCAGCTCCCTCGCCTCTGAAAGCGCCTGCTCCCTGAAGCCTGACTTGGGGTCTATTCAATCCGCATGAATATCTCCGAGCTACTTCCACCGCGAGATCGCTGTCGCCGGCGGAACAAAGCGCGAGGCTCACAATGCGCCTTCGCGGGCGGCCACGTGCAGAGGCCTGAATACGCGCATTGTGTTCCCGTCAAAGCGGAGTGATGAGGAATCAGAAGACGTTTTAGAAAACGGGAAGAAGGCAATTTGGCTTCGTGTGACACCTTTCATGCTCAAAGAATCCCAACAGTGAAACACTTAAGAGGAATAAAGTGCTTACACTTCGAAAGTGAGATGGTGGCATTGCTGGAGGGAGACCGGATGCCAAGGGACCCCAAACCAGCATACGCTGGAGCCAGGTTCTAGGGGGCCCCCAGGGGATGGAGCGCCTGCCTGCGGTGGCCTCGGGGGGTGGAATCTGGTTAGATGTTTTAAGTGGCCAGCGTTCAACCTTTCCGCAGCTACCTGGGTTTGCAATCGCCCCGCTGCCAGCTCATTTCTTTGGGGTGTAATGTCCGCGATCTGTCACTGCTCTTGATTTGCCTGAGAGGTCTTTCTTCCCTCCTTTGCTTACGCTTTAAATCTATAATTCACACAAAAGAAAGACGACATTAACTTGTTCTTTTCGCTCTTACTCACCGACGGCTTCACGACGCCCTCGTTTTGGGGTTCTGTCTGAGCCTAATTGTGAGGGTGGACATCACGCAGAGTCGTCACAGTGCCGCACCTTCGAGCTGAGCTCGTCAAGGGCAACTTTCGCCTCCAGCTCATGCTGTATCTGCACTCCCCCCTCGCCTCCGAGCATGTCTGCAGCCGAAAGTTAAGCGTGTTTTTCGACAAGCCGGCTGCCCCGTGGCGGACGGCGGCTGGGCGAGGCGGCTGCCCGGGAGCAGGGGCTGCTGGCGCCGGCGGTGGTCACACTCCCCTGCATCGTGTGCTCATCATGCCTTCTCGATCCCACAACTCGGACCTCATCGCGGCCCCCGCCCAACCCCAGAGCCAGGTCTCCACGGAGCCTGCGGAGCCCCAGCGCCTGGTGGCCGAAGGGGAGGCCGCGTGCGGCCAAGCCCAAGAACTGGGGCTGCTGGGACAGCCTCGCCCCCATGTCCATCCTGCCTACTGGACCCCTGCGCCTCGCCTGCCCCGCCTCCCACCCGGAGCCCGCTGCCCACAGGAAGCAGGTCCAGCTGAGTGCACGGGCGGAGCGACAGGCCGGCTCGCCGTCCATTTGCGAGGCCAGGTCAGCAGTGATGACTCTAGATTCATCTAGACCTATCTCCTCTTCTTGGGGGTCACATTTACCAGAAAGATGTGAATTCTGTCTTTTCCTTGTTAAGTGTGTGTTATCGTGTGCCTTTGAGCCGGCGTTTTAAAGAACGCCCTTCTGTAGCCAGAATACGCGTTACTACCCTGAGCAAAGCAGCCCTTCCAGGACACCCCTTTTCAGATGGTCCCCCGAAATCCCGGGCCACAGGGCCAGCTCCCAGGCAAAGACAGACCAAGAACACACCTCCCAAAGGGGCGAGATTCTTAGGGTCAGAACCCACCCCCCACCACATGCCAAGGCAGCAAAGCCTGGGTGCTCCTAGGTGCCAGGCGACCTGCTGTGCCCCCGAACCTATGAGCCACGGGAGGTCACAGGAAGGATGGTCCGGTCACACCGTCTCTGGCCGGACGACTGTGTGAGCAGATGGGAAAGGGGCTGGGCGCACCCACGGGTCCTTGGAGCCCGTTGCAATCGTCCAGGTAAGAAACGGCGGTGGAGGTGAGGGTGAAGGTGACGAGGGCGTCCCCAGAAGAGAGGACAGGTCTGTGCGTGGCAGGGGTTGGGGCCGCGGCATGCGTTGGTGACCCCCGCATCCCCTTCCCCCAGCATGCCCCAGACAAGGCCGGGCCTGTCCACACGCAGTGCACGGTGTGGGGTGTGGGCTTGGGTCCTGGCCACGTTCTTGCCAAGGTGACAGTGCTGGACTCAGCACTCAGACCTGCAGGTGGCAGGAGCCCACACCGCAGCTCAGAGGAGAGTCGGCGTGACATGATCCACCGCTGGGACACTCCACCCTCCAGGCGGCGGTGCAGGGGGTGCTGGAAGGAGAACGCTTCCCGAGGCTTCTGTTAAAATAAACGCACGTGTCAATCAGCCTCTTCATCTTCATCTTCACGTTAAAAATACCTCACCTGGGGCTTGGGGAGCACATGATAAGCACCGTAGTATCCGTCACTCACGGTCTGCCTAGTTGCCGAGCCAAACGCCTCACCTACGGATCTCGTTCCATTTCATCTTCACACGGCCTGCAAGACAGAGGTGACTCCTGCCTTTCATGGAGGAGAGGTCAAGGGTCAGACGGTTTGCACACTGGCCTGAGGTCACCAGCTGTCAGGGCAGAGCTGGGCTGGGAAACCACCCCACTCGGCCGGGGACGTCAGCCTCCTCGTATTCTCACGCCCCGAGATGCATGCCGGCGGCAGTCTCTGGGGAGCAGGAGCAGGACTCGGGTGCATGTCAGGGACGAGGGGCGAGGCTGGGAGGGACGGAGCCACTCCCCCAGAAGAGTGGCCGTTAGCGCCACACGCGTGTGCCCCTGAGGGCGAGGCCCAGTGGGCTCCTTGGAGTCGTGGGCCGGGAAAGCTCTGAGGAGAGCAGGACATGTCTTCCGTGAGACGAGAGGGCGACTCATGTCACGGGGTGCCACCGGAGAGGCCAGGCCCCCGGAAGCTCCACATCGGTCCCTTCGCGTGGTCGGGGGGCTTTGTGGACGGGATCAAGTCCTGGCTCTCGAGATGGGCGCTCGCGATGGGGGAGGCGAGAGGGTCAGAGTCCTGAGGGCAGAGCAGAGGTCGGCCTGACGCTTGTCCACGAGCCGGTGACACAGGGAACAACAGGTCGATTGCCCCAGCACCTCCAGAAGGAGCCCGCCCCGCCCACGCCTGGACCTTGGGCGCGCAAGCCCATCGTGGACTGCTGACCTCCTGGACTGCAGGGTGACGAGGTCACGCGGTGCCGAGGCACCGCGTTGTGATAACGGGGTACGCGGTCATAGGGCAGGGCCCACGGAATCGACTAGAAGCCGGGGGCACCGGGGCTTCACAAACACGGAGAGCAGGCGCGGCCGGTCTTGCCACCGAGACGGCCTGCGAGCCCCGACGCATCTCCCAGGCCTCGCCCCAGGACGGCCACCGCGGGACACAGCCAGGGGGACCTCGTGTCGCAGCGAGGCACCCCCCGAGAACCCCCGCCCCTGCTCGCTCTGCCGGGACGGCACGCTCTGGGCAGAAGCGTCTCGCTGACTTCCCCCGCCCCCCCCGGCCCCCCCGGGGGGCCCCTTCCTCTGTCTGGCCGCCCCCTCTGTGGGGCGGAGGCTGCAGAGGCGGGGAGCCGTCCACTGGCTTAGAAGCCAAACGGTCGCAGCACCGGCTCGTCTTCCCCACACCGTGAAGTCCTTTTCCACAGAGTAAACCCAAAACATTTACGACGTCTCGATCGTCGTCGGCACGGGTGTTTCAGCCACCACAGCAGCGAACGCCGGTCTAGTTAAATCTCGGAGGCTCATCAGGATGACGTTTTCGAGTAAGTGTCCCCAAGTTAAAGTTCCCGGCCCACGGAGTCGCAAACCCCGAAGGCTTTCGCTCTCTCTTGCCCTGGAGACAGGCAGCCCCCTCGCAGCCAAGACGCACTTAGGGGAGAAGTGTACATTTACAACGTTACGGGCTTTAAAAAATCTGCTGAGTTATATGCGGGTTGCTCGCGACCGCGTCCTGGCGTCGAAGGGTCTGTGGTCTCTCTTCATTCTGGAGACACGAAGAGCAGGGAATCGGAATAACGGCTTCGCGCTCCGGCACTGGTGTTGGGAGAGGTCACGTGTCAGCGGTAAATGCCAAATCCCCAAATGTCCCTCCTGCGTAGCCAACGCGTTTGCCCGCATCCTAACGGGTCTTAGGGCTGGTGCGGGGAGCGCAAGGTCAACGTATGATTTGTCTCATTTTTCTGTTAGCATTCCAGCTGAACAGTACAGTCTGAGAGCTCCCCTTTACACACACGCACACACGCACGCGCACACGCACACACGTGTGTGTACGCGAGCAGATCAGAGTTCCAAGTGTATCCACGTCCAGCGAAAACGTTTCACGTCGATTGTGTGACACAAGACAGTCCTGCCCCCGCCCACGGATGTGGGACGTGGCCCAACATTCGCGTGACGTGTTCGCTATAAAACCATCCTCGCCCCTTGTCCGTAAACACAGCTCGGTTGCCTGTGGACAGCGTCCCCGCCCCCTCGCTGGGCTCCCCAGCTCGGACACAGTTAACGAGAGGGCAACATGCAAGGCCACTTACGCAGCGACCTAGAAGGGGAGGTTCTGTAATCGGTTAAAAAGCTCGACCTGAATTAGTATTAGATTTTTCCTTATGTTTAATTAAGTCTGATTAAACAACGCCGACATATTCCTGGCACCCGTGTTGTGATCATGTTAAATATTTAATGCTAGTGAAGGATTAGGCTGTGCTTCTAATCTATAGCCAACAATCCGTTCCCTCTCTAGAGTACTTTTATTTAGTCCTGCTTCTGTGTAATGAGTTGCATCTCAAAGGGAATTATGAAAAACGCCAGCACGGACCGGCCACGTCACTGCCCGGCAAATCGGAGAGAGAGGCGCCTGGCCAGCGTGGGCTGTGCGTGCAGCGGCGGGCTCTGCTGGCCCACGGCGGTGGCTTCCCGTGACACAAGCACGGGAGCAGGAGGTGAGAGGCACCCGGGAGGCTCTGGGCAGCTTCGCCAGCCCTGTGCCTCCAGCCGTCAAGGACTCGGAGTCCAAGGACGCCAAGTTCACGGTGAAAACAGCCCTGGGCGCGTTAGGCAGCTGCGTGTTCTCCAGCCCCCACTTCCCGAAGGGCCGTCAGCTGTATAATGAAAACTGTTCTGCACGTTTTCACCCCTCCCCCCACTCCCAACCCCTTCTGGAAACAGAGCCGCTTTGCAGAGCTGAGCTCCTATGTCGAAGGAAAGGCTGTGGTTATTTCTGGAAGCCAAACCGGAGATGCTGAGTAAGGGCGTCTTAGAATGCCATGCTTCTCCTCCCAAGGCGCCCGGCTCCTCGTTATCCCTCCGGGCCTGGGGTGCCTCTCACAGGGGCAATTCAAATTGCTCTTTGCCTACCTAGCAACCGGCACAGAGACCCCTGAACCCTGAAGCTTCGTTCCCTTTCTCTAATGATTCCTAATCCCGTCAGCGGATTCAGGAACGAAGGGCAGACTTGTGTTGTGAGTTTTCGACAGGCCGACTCCGTGGCATCGGTTTCTCGGGGTTTTTTAAGACCCCCTGCGAGGCTCAGCGTGGCAGCTCTCTGGGCCGGACACTGAGTCGGCATGTGCTCCGGGCCCCCCCCCCCCGCCACTTCTCAGCGTCTCCCCAAGGCCTGCGGAGAGATGCCGAGGGACCCAGGCCGACCGGCCAAGTCACACGTTTGCCCTGCAGCGCCGCAGGCCGCAGGCCGGCAAAACCACCCCGCAGGGAAATCACAGCCCCCACCCCGCCCGGTCGCGATCGAATACACAAGCTCAATCTTTTCCTCCCACCGCTGCCAGGGAGACAGAATCAAACGTCTAGCATTTTTCAAGAGGGGGATGTCACACCAATTGAAGTCCCCGGCAACCAGTCCATTGACAGACCAGCCGGCCCGGGTTCGCAGCCTCGAACGACCACAAGACACCCACCCGGGCACTTTTCACTCATTGAGTCGTAGTCAGAGGATCGCATTTACATTTTCTGGGTAATAAATCAAAAGTGAGATACCATTGTTTCTAATTTATCTTACAGACTGCACTAGTGATATCCTGCCACTGTGAATATTTCTAATATTTCTTAAAAACCATAAGATAACCGGGTCCTGAGTCTTGAATGTGGTGATTATCTTCATATCTTAAAACTTTATTTCAGGAGGGGCGCTTTCTTTTCTTTCTGGCTTCTAAAGAAAGCAATGTACCAATTGTGTCAAGCAAGCATTAGCTGCGGACATTAAAATATTGGTTTTGCTCAAACCTGTCTTACAGAGAGAAAATATTAACGGCTGAGACCATAGGAGACCTAGCACGCCGAGCATATGAATTATGAATCAAAAGACAAAAATCTGTTTTTTTTCCTTTCTGCATACACATGGAGCAGGATATTATACACCTAAGGGGAAAAAACACTTGTGCTCTTGAAATATTTTACCTGTTTATTCAACAAAACGAATGCCTCCCCCCTTCCCTGCCGGAGCACGTGGCGCCCGGCACGCAGCCCGCAGACCTGGCCGGCTGGCCGACCGGTGGCAACTCCTAACCGCGGGACGTCATCGTCATGTGGGCTCTACTGCTTCAGAATTTGTGATGTAGACAGGTTTGGCTTAAAAATTACCTTTACGATCTTCACGGGGGCGCGGGGGGTGGTAGACAGCTTGGCACACGCGTGACCCCTAGGGCCCAGGGTCCGGGCACTGGGGCGCGAGCCACTGCCCGGCGGGCTGGGACACTCATTTCCCCGTCAATGCTTATCCTGTGCCCGTTATAAACCATACTGACCTGTGATTAGTTTTTACTGTGAAATAATATGGCTTCTTACAATTAGGAGCTAATTCCGAAGTCTACACTATAAAAAGCGAAACGCCCTTCCGTTTGCACATCTCTGATGCTGAGTGTGGCTCTCCAGCCCCCCTGACCCTCCTTTTTAATCAGTGGACCCCCAGGGGCGTTGTCCGGGCAGGCGAATCCCAGTGGAGTCAGCGGGAAGCAGTAGAGCTGTTTTCAAATAAATAATCGCTCGCTCAGGACTCCCCATGAAAGTGGGGGCGCGCCACCCATCTGCCTGCACTCCTCTGTGGGGTCCTCGTCCGCCTCGCGGCGTCACCGGCAGGACAGTGGCTTGGGAGGCGTCACTCTGAGTTTCTGGCTCCCTGAGGATGCTGCCGGCCCCTCCCCGGAAGGCAGGCCGCCGGAATGAGGGGGGCTCGGGTCCACCTGGCGCTCCCGAGTGGGCCGGGAGAGGGGGCACCTGTGGAAGCGAGGAAGAAGAGTCAGCGGGGGAGGGAGCGAGTCCCCTGGGGGGCCGGACACCTGCAGGCTCTGGAGGTTGGAGGATCCAGGTCCTGTGGTGCCCAGAGGGTGTGGCTCCCGACACGCACCAGGACACACAGCCCTGAGCTTGGGATGGACACGCCAAGGGGCCATGGGCCCTACACAAGGGTGCGTCTGCAGTGACCAGGGAAGGCCAGCACCAGGCGCCCCCAAACTGTGTGACGTGGGACGAACGTGTGCTCGGGGTTGTGAGTGTCATGAGCCGGGTGGCGTGAAGATGCTGGCTCCCTGCCCAGCCCGGGCTAGAGCTCAGTGAAGTGTCTTACCTGTCCCCAGCACCGAAACGTCACGCTGCGGGCTCAGCCCTCTGACAGGCGCCGACATAGGCTGCACTCTGGGTGTGGTGTCCCCAGCTGTCCTGCCCCAAGCCGGCCCCAGCCTCGGGGAGGTCCTGTCCTGCTCCAGTGCAGACAGGCTGTGCATCTGGCCGCTGGCCCCCGGAAGGGCCACCCCCCTGGGCCCCAAGCCAGCCCGCCAAGCTTCCAGCCACGAGCAGAAACGCAAAGGCTACAGCCTGCCGGTGAGCCCAGAGCCAGCGGCCCCGAGGGCCCGGGCCCCGTGTCACAGCCGCTTCCGAGGAGAGACGCTGTGGCTCTGGCCCGAGGCCTGTGCTGTTCCCAGCAGACTCAGGGGACAGTCACCAGCCTTAGGAGACCAGCCTTCCACAGAGTCTCACGGAGCTTTCACACTCTCGGCTCCTCACGACTACCCCGGGAGGTATATGAGACGAGTGTCTCTGTCCCCACTTAACAGAGATGGAAACCAAGGCCAGGCATTCGTGCACTGGACCAACGCCTCCCGCGGGCAGAGCCGAGCCCGGGGGGCAGTGGCTGGCCGCGTGGCGAGTGCCCGTCACCGAGCTCTGTCTTTCGGGACGCGGACAGAGGGGTGGCCACACGAGCCAACACATGTGGACCGCTCCGAAGTTACCCGCCAGCCAGCGGGGGCAGGAGCAGTCGGGTCTCTGTTGCTGACCTGTGTCGTCATTCACAAACTCATAGCAACAACCGCGTCTCCCTCTAACTGTCGTTTTGAAGATTTAATGAGCTGATACTCGGAGCAGACCTAGGGAAGGGCAGTAGCTGCTAACTGAATGACAGAGCTTGTTTGTTGTTGTTGTTGTTGTTGTTGTTGTTGTTGTTGTTGTTGTTGTTACAGAATCTGAATGCTCGTCACCTTCTCGCAACCCGAGGGAAGGGGTCCGTGGGCGTCATGGCCTGCAGATGGTCGCACGTGGAAAAGTGTCCCTCGTCCCCTGAGGCCAGCAAAACACTGCAGCTTCCCCGAGGTGGCTGGGCCGGGCGCACCCCACGACGGAGCCGGATTTAATAGTCACCGTTATCACCCACTTTCCCTCACAGTGCGTCGAAAGTGCGTCTGTGCATTTTCTTCTTCCTGGTAGTGGAGGTTTTCGGTTGTTTATATTTATTACGAAATAATCCACATCAGCTATAATAAATGCAGATAGTAGACGTATGTACAGTAACACCCCACCCACATGCAATGCCATCTACAGAGAACTGACGCGTGTGTGCAGTTCCGGACCTCTTCTGTGATGCGTGGATGCACGCGTGTGCACACAGCTGCACACGTGCACACGTACATGCAGAGGCATGCGCTACCAACCTGCACACAGACACGCACACGGTGAACTTAGTTTTCCTACTATCTTTTTAACAAAATTAGGGTTCCGCAACGCACGCCCTCCCACAGTTTGCTTTCTGTACCTAACAGTGTACGGTGACACCCGTGTCAGTCCAAGGGACAGGCCTTGTTCTCCTCAGGTGGCTCGCACTTCGCTTAGCGCACCTCGGGGTCCTCGGCTGTCCCCTCCCTCCCGTGCGCTGTGGCACGCGCCCGCTGGTATTTCTCTAGAACAGAACTCAGGGGATGGACTGGCCAGGCAAGAACAAGCACCTGGAAATCCTATGGTGGCAGAAGCGACCAGTTCTCTTCACTCCACATTCTCCCGACGGTGTGGGGGGGGGCGCCAGGGCCAGCATCCGCATGGCTCCCCCCAGCTCCGTCACCCGAAATACTCCCACGGGCTGTCCGCAGCAGTCAGCCTCCAGGGGGACTTTCTTGACGAGCCACAGGTTGTCACAGTCCCCTCGGCGCTTTAGGAGGAGGCGACGTGACATTGTGACAACGCATTGTAACACTGTAACACTTGTGGGGCGGCAGCCTCGCCGGGGGCAGGTCGCCCCGGCTCAGGTGGGATGGAGGTTCTCCGGAAGATGCTAAATCACGTTGCTCTCACCTGCCTCGATCTGTGAACAGGATGCGACACGTCCTGCCTTTGAAATAACCAATTAGAGGCAGAGAAAGAAGAGGCATTAAAGTGGGATTTCCTAAAAGCTTCACGCTTCTCCCTCCTCTCGCAGAAGAATAAAATATTCCAGTCAAGGCCTGGTAGCTAAATGGGACCGCCTGAGGCCTGTGCATGATGCCAAGACCTTCTCCACCACCCTCCGCGAAACACAGCGTGCCCTTGACCTTAATGAACAATGGGGTTCGTGGGAACCCTCAAACAAAGACGGGCCGTGTTTTCCTGGCTTCTGCCCCAGCGGCCCAGGGCACGCGGAGAAGCTCGCCTAGTTCTGTGAAGCAAGGACCATCCACAGCCTCGGTCCTTCCATCCAATTAGATCTCGGTAGCTCTGAGAATTAACGTCACTTGAGCCGTGACACTAATGAGCACCGTAATCGCGGGCACGGCAGACGCGAGGGGCTTTGCGGGCACCTTGCGATCTGGGCGTTTGGTCTTAGGGCACATGGCTGTCGCAGCCTCATTTTCGCGACTTAATTCAGGAGCGAGTAACCTATTTTAACAAGAGCACATGACATCCAGGTGCTCTGGCTGTCTACATTTGGGGAGAAAAGGGAAAAAATTGATAACTAACCGTGATTTAACAGAACTGGCATGCCATTTATTCAACAATTTTTCAAAATCCTGTGTTTGCAGCATCGCCCTCATTAAAAAGCCTCTAAGCTGGATGAGAGTCTGGGTCCTGTATATATTAATAACATCATCGATTTTCAGCAAGCCAGCGTCTCGCCAGCATCGGGGCCTTCATAGGATGGTGCGGAAATACCAGTTGTGTCAATTTTCAATGTACCACTGTTAATATCCAGTTCTGAGAGCACATCTCTTACTTGTAAAAGCAAATTGCTAGAAAAAGCAATTGCCACCGGCATTCTGCGTTTCTAGTTCTAGCGTGTATCTTCATGGAAAATTTATAGGAAAGATTTTCTAAATTCCTCCATATCCCATAGAGCACGGGTGTTTATCATACATTTAGATACATATGTGACTCGGTGATTTTTTTTAAATGACAACCCATAGGAATTTGAAATGAGATTACTTTGTGTGGCGTATAAATTAAATAGCTCCCATTGAAGGATTAAAAATGAAAGTCGAAAAGAGTCGAAGCTACGGACCTACGGAAAAACGCGAGCTTGCGTGATCTCCAGTCCCTCCCAACGGACAGCCGAAAGCCGCGAAGCTGGACCCCCACTGGCCCGGACGGTCAGCACGAAAGGCTCTGGGAACTGCAGCTGGGAACTGAAGGACTTTGTGGCAGAGTCCAGGGAAAGCGATTGGTCTCAGGAATTACTGATTGGACGATAAATCAAGTAATGGCGTCAAGTAGAGAGAACAGAGCCCGCCCGGTAAATAAGGGAACCATACATTTTAAAAGGCAATCGTAGCAAAGGGCAGTAAGTAATCACTCTGGTAAATAAATTACTTGGTGCTGAATGCATTTGAAGTTCTCAGTGTGTGTGTGTGTGTGTGTGTGTGTGTGTGTGTGTGTGTGTGTGTAAAATAGAGCAAAACAGAGAAATAAGTGGAATAATGATGTGAGCAGGACTAAGATAACCTATCAAGTCAGGCTGCTGATAATAACTTGGGAGACAACAGGCAGTGAGGCAAAGCCAGGAGCTGGGCAACGAGGGGTAGTAATAAAAACAAGGTAAGTACATATGGGTATAAAAGCCGCGGCGTCCAGGGCAGGCGGCCAGAGTAGATCGCCTGTCCTGGACGAGGTTCAAGGACACTGCTGGGTGCAACGCGACCTCGGGCACCCAGCGGGAGCTCAGGCTGCTGGTCGTTCCTGCCAGGCACGTGTGGCGCATTTCATTCTGCTTCTTAAGTGACCCGATGATATTTAAGTCTTGGGAGAGTTCACGTAAAAAGTCTGCAATCCTGGCTCTGCGTGGACAATGAAGACCCGTCGGCACGGTGGCCACCTTCCCACATGACCAGAATTTGCTGGAGCAACAGGCAGGACGGAGAAGGGAGTCTCTCTCTCTCCTCGGCTGTGTTGACACACCCCGCCCCACCCCGGCGACACCGGAGTCTCAGAACCCTCGTACGAGGGCACACGTGCGTGTGCGCCGACGTCCCTAGCAGACCGATTAAACGGCTCGATGCCACTCAGTTCAGAGGCTGGAAAGCGGAGGCCGCCCTGGCCCCCAGCAGTTTATACACAGCGGCTCCTTCTTTATATGTCACTGTAAAAATTACACAAAGGCTACAGGAGTTCGTGTGCTGTGTGCTGCAAGGGGAGAAAATCAATTTCTCATTCTTCTCAAAAGCCCACAAAGCGCCTGGAATTTTACCTGAATCGAGTAAACAAAATTGCCATCTGTCTTGAATGGGAGAGAAAAAAGTGTTAGAAAAAGTCTTTATTATTCTATTTTCAACTCTCCTCTTATTATCGAAGTTTGATTTTCCCAGAGACAGGATTACTATGGGTTGACTTGAAGACAAACCCCGCAGAAACCGTGCTTCGGAGATTATAATAGAAACATTTTAAAATTCAAATCGCCAGTAAAAGAGTGAAGCCATGTGGCTGGGAAACTGATTTTTTTTTTTTTTTTTTTTGGCATTTATTTTCCGTGAAAAGCGCAGCCGACCCAGCACCGGCTCCCCAGCCTAACTGTCCAATTGTATGGCTGGCGAAGCCATTGAAAGGTGAGCGTGACCCTGGACCTGCCAAGGTCATGGTAGCAAGCTGTCTGTCTCCTGGGTGTAGACCGGGCGCACCACACCGAAGCCGCTTCCGGGAGAGGGAAGCAAGCGCCTCACATCTGAAGATGAGGAGACGTCCCAAGGTGACCTGAGACCCTCGCAGGGGGCCTGTCTACACCTCTGGGACAAAACAGGCTTCCGACACCACCGCTCAGAGATGATCCCTCTGGGTGACTGATCTGTGGTGGATACGACATGACCTGTTCACGGGCAACAAGTCACCTCTGGCATTTAGGGATGTGACGGCAACACACAGGACACTCTTAACACGTGATGGATGGCCCGGCCCTGGGTGCTGAGACGCTGCTGGAGGGCTGAACAATTAGAGTTCAAGTCCTGGTCACCCTTCGTTCATCTGGGGAAGTTGTTTGATTGTAAGCCTCATCCATAAAGCGAGACCAGTAACTCATACTCTGCAAGAATTCAGTGAGGTAACGTGAAAAGTATACCTCAAAGTATGCAAAGAGATTATTAACACTTGTTGTTGTTGTTACAGGCGACATCTTTCGGGAATTAATTGGACGTGGCCAGATAACTGTGACACCTCCTGGCACTTGTACCAGTGACTTAGGACAACGTTTCTGAAGTGACGACTTGGGGACGGGAGGCGTGTGCAGTGAAGCCTGCCGCC
>CM053504.1:1029475-1045008 GCA_028627145.1 Eidolon dupreanum | reverse complement strand
TAATAACACCTTTTACAGCCATTTAATTCTTTAATCCAGGAAAAATCCAGGATCAATTAAGGATCACAAACTGCCTTTAGTTGCAAAAATCCCTTAATCCCTTTTTAATCTGGAAGAGTTCCCCTGACTTCACTTTTATTTTTATCTTTTCAAGCATTGATCTTTTGATGAGTTCAGGGTAGTTATTTTGCAGACCAGCCCTCAAATGCATTTTTCTGATTGCTTCCTCACCATTTGATCCAGGATCATCATTTTTGGTCAGAAGGCTCCATAGGAAACATCCCCTTGTGGGCACGTCACACCAGGGACACGTGCAGTCGCTTTTTCCCATCGTTGGGTGTGTGAAGTGTGCGCGTGTGGTTATAGGGTGTCTGCCAGTCTCTCTCTCATTAAGCTATCCTTTGCCAAGAGCAATGAATAAGTAAATTATGACACCAGACTTTGAGACGGCGTGGAGACTCTTCACCAGCCATCTTTCATCCAGTGATGTTAGCATCCACTGATCATTCTTGCCCGAATCGGCAATGACGCCGGTGGCTGTGAAGTGGTAGTTTCCTATTTCCTTTATTCATCCACACTTGGTAGTTGGTATTTTTCTGCAAAGATGATCTTTCTCATGTACCGTAACTTTTAAGAGTGTTCATTCATTCATTCATTCATTCATTGAGACGAGTATGGATTGGTTCTTCCTTTTTCACATTTGATGTGTTGTAACCCATGTCCACCATTTTTATTTGATGCTAGAATGTCCCTGGCATTGGCCAGCTGGTGTCCCTCAGGCTGGTCGTGCTCCTCTTCGCCGTTGTCTCCGACAGTTGTCAAGCACTTCTTTAATCTTGGCACAGGAGGACGTTCGCATCTCATCTTGCTCTTGCCCTTGAATCTACGGGGTCCCGTCAGCCCTGGCTCCTTTCGGGGGAATGTCATTTGGAGGCCAGCGTCTTGCCCTGGTTGCTGGGCTCTCCCCCCCTTGACCGTCAGCTTCACCGCTGCCTCCGAGCTTGTTGTGCGGGCCTGTCTTACACTCATCCCCTCGATGTTGGTCCTTTCTGTGACGCCAACGCCACTCCCTTCCAGTTTCTCCCAGGGTTTCCCTGATAACTCAGACTCTGTCACCTCCTGAGTTGCCACCTCCCATTCTAGCCTGCCCCCCGAGCCCCCGTCCACTAATCACAACCACACACTCGACAGCCACCTCAGTGCCCGTCACACATTCCAAACGCACTCACTTTCCTTTCAGCTAAAGACATCGTCACCCACCCAGTCTTCCGGACTTAAATGTGTCACCTTCTTTCTCTGTCACGCAGTTTCACTGCTTAGTCACCAAATACCACCGCACCTACCCTAGAAACGTCGTGAGCACCATGTTCTCTCCAACCTGGCTCCTGCGTAAAAGTCAACTCTCACGTAGGCGCGTGTCTCTCATCTTGCGATTCTTGCCACGTGTCCGACTGCTGTGCCAGAACCGTCTCCTCCGAAGCGAGCGTGAGGACGTGTGGCATGCATCCTTCTCGGACGTCGATCAGCACGCGGACCCCTGACCACCTGCTACGTTCTCTCTGACAAGACACAAGTGGAAGTGTGAGAAGGGACTTGAGTGAAGGCTGACAGACTCGCTCAGCGCCCCTTGCCGCCTTCCTTCCTCCTACCTGTCCACAGCTCGGTCATGAACTGAGCAGGAAGACGAAAGCCATGTGTCCAGTTAACGGGAAGAAAGGCGGAACCCCAAACCCCAAACCCCAAACTATTGTTGAGCAAAGCTTGGACGCCTCCCATCTGGCTTCTGCCTGCAAGATGTCAACTTTGATGTTTTTAAGCCATTGCTTTAGGGAAGGGGGTATTTGTCTTACTGACAGCTGTCCTTGATCCTGGCTGACACGGCATGGCATAGCAGTAGAGAATTTGCCATCGCTTTGAGAATTAGCCACCGACTGCCCTTAGAATTAGCCACAAAACCTTTATCGGGTCATATTGCTGCTTTAAGGTTCATTTTTTTCCCCACCAAGCATGCCATCCCTGCTTTTCTTCAGTGTCTGAGTATTATCCACGCTTTAATGTCTACGTGAATCGTCACCACAAGAGAAGAGAGGCTTCTAAGTGCTGGCCACATTCCGCATCCGGTGAGGGACACGGTGCAGGTTTGTGTCTGTTGAGAAAACCTCATCTTCCAGATCTGTTACCTTTCATACCCATCTATCTGCATAAAGATGATACAGTTATAAGAGAAGGTGTAGCTGGAGATGTAGATACAGCAGCGGAAGTAGAGGAAACCACAGTCGGCTCAGGAAAACTGTCCTCTACCATCCCAGGCAGGCTCGGCGCTTGGTCCACGTTCCTGGCGTGTGACCGCTCCTTCATGCCCGTGATCTGCGGGCCTCCCCGCCCGGACGGTGAACTCCTGGCTCCCCAGGGCCAGCCCCACAGGGCACAGGGGAGGCGCTCAGTGAATGCGTACAAACACACTGCAGAATCGAAATTCTCCGTGCATGTGTGTGTGTTTGGGGCCTTTAGAAACGACTTCCACGAGCCTAATTCCAGACGCATGAAATCACGCTTCCTTTATTTAGTCTGAGACGGATTTCTTTACGTTGCACAAAAATGCCTCCCTAATTTGGGAACTGGGGTTTTGAAAACAAACCCTTCTCCCTCCTGTCATTCCCTCCGTGGATGAATACATTTAATTCACATCCTCTTGACCCTCCATTTGGAAAATGACTCATCCTTCGGGTCCGTCTCCTGGGGAAGCCATTCTCCGCTCCATCTCAGAGTGACGGCTGTGGGGTTTCCTTGGCCGTGCCGGCCAGCACCAGACGCCTTCCAGATGTGGGAACCACCACCGTCCCGCAGGCTTGGAGAAGAAAGAAGACGAAGACCCCGTATGTGTAAGAGTGAAATGTCTTATAGAATGATCGTGGTGAGCCTGCTGGATGTAGCAAGAAAACATCTAGCCAAACTTGAATGACAGATAAACAAATAATTTTTAGTATCGGCACATCCCATGCGACAAACAATTTTTTTACTCTTAGTATGTCCCAAATATTGCGTGGAATGCGCTTATACTAGGAAATCATTCGTTGTTTGTCCGACATTCAAGTTTAACTGAGGCCTTTGTATTTATGACACAGCCTGAGAGACAGTGCGCTTTGCCTGTGCCGTGCCCTGCAGCGACAAAACGCTGCCGTGGACAATGCTGTCGCTGTCCTCACAAGGCCCAGGGAGGCGGGCAGAGAAGACGTCAGCGCCGTCTTGAAGATGAAGATGTTTAACCAAAATCGCAATACGATCAGGTGGCAAAACTTTTACCAAACTCAGGCCTTCTGGCTTTTATTTTGCCATTCACCATGGCCTTGCCGGTGGGACAGGTGACCTTCCCACGGAAGAAGGTGACTCATACTTTTTTCCACAGTTTATCATCAAGGTGTCTTTTTCCCTTTGGGTAGCACCCATGCTGAGCCCATATGCTGGGGTGAGACTGACCCCAGACGCAGACACAGGCCCAGGCCCAGGCATGGGGGGACCGCAGAGCCCACCCCCCTGGTCACAGTCAGTAGCTCGTTGACAGACCTAAGGCAGACCAATGAGACACGGTCACAGGACTGGGGCCGTCTTGTGACTGAGGGAAAACACGCCTGAGAATCAAGCCATCCCAGGGGAAAGAGGAAAAAGAGAAAGGGGAGTGAGTTCTGGCAAAGCGACGTGGCCCCTGCATGCCGCCGTGCCTGACGTCGACGGCCCGGACCCCCAGTGGCACAGGGGCCCGTGCGTTTTCTCTTTCGGCCAACCCAGGTTGAGTTGGATCTCTGCCCCTTGCCAAGTAAAGGATCCTGAGCCCACACTTTCACGCTTAAAGTCAATCTTTCGAAATCTGTCCTGGCCAGAAATTTGGTGATCGTTTACTGAGCACCTGCTCTGTTCCAGGCGCGGTGACAAGCAAGGAGACCCCGCGTGTCCCACATGGAGCTGATTGTAACGGTTGGATTCTCAGCGTGCCACAACCACACTGAGCTACACGGACAGGAAGTCCGCGAGCCCGGACGCTGGCTCTGTGGCTCTCCCCTGAACGCCACGTCCCAGAGGGCCAGCGCCTCTGTGACCAGAGAGCCCAGCCCACGGCACACGCCTCCCCTGAGCCCCAGGGGAGCCAAGCCCATCTCCCAGCATCACCCCCAGGGCTCCCCACCCTCCAGCCGCCCACGGGACAAGCAAACCAGCTTGTCAATGCACACACGCCAGCACCGAGCCCCCAGCGGGCGGCGAGTCCTACCTGCCCCCGAGATTTACATTCCGAGGTGAAAGTCAATAAAAACTGGTTAGGTGTTCACCTCACTTCCTCGGCAATGACTCGGGCCTGCCGCGGCCGGCCGAGCTCATCCGGGGTCAGGGCTGACCCCTGCACACGCAGAGACACCGCTGCCGTTACGCGCCCCGGGCCGGCGTGCCGTGCCGACGCGCGTGAGCTCACGTCGCACAGGGGGAGCCGCGGCCAGCACCGTCAGGCTCTGTGCGGGCGAGGGGGTGTGCAACGGCCGTTGACAGTCACGAGGTTAGGCGCCCAGGTCCCAGCATCACTCTACAAGGCGCGTTAATAAAGAACGCCGTGACGTCGCGCTAAGTGACACAGTGCTAAGTAACGCCAGTCTCGACCTCGTTAAATGACCTCCTTAATGCTCACCCGGAAAACCGGTGTCATTAAACAAACGCCATTTGTCATCGGCCATGGTGTCCTTGGTACAGAAGGCCCGGTGCTAAGGAACACGTCCCTAAGCAAAGGGCCTCGTATACGGTGCCACCAAAGGGTGCAACACAGAAAGGATTTTTAGCTGGTTCCTGTGACCTGGGCATCCAGATTAAATGGATTGGACGGCGTGGACTTGAAGGAACATGTCCGTGACCCCCACCCCGGTGGTCCTTGGCCTCGCACTGGTCAGGTTTGTGGACAGACACATCCCAACCTCCAGGATCCAGAAGTATAATCCTGTCGTGAGAAGCCACGCTCGCTCGTCCATCATCCTGTCATGTTTTCAGAAATCCCTTTGGTCTGCATGTCTCGTATCTGTTTCCCTGGTTATTGTGTCTGTCAATTTGCATCACGTATCGTCCGGGCCCCGAGGAGGCTACTCTCGGTGCTTTTTTTATTGCACACGCAGAAGTAACACGACACTGGTGACAGCCATCAATTAAAACTGCAGCTCACAAGGAAAAATTGCCCTCGAACTTCCTGGAGCTGCAGATCCTCGGACAGACAGGCGTCCTGCTGGGCAGGGGCTGTCCTGGGCGGCCTCACCCCACCCTCCTTCTGGGGGGCCGTTTCCTCAGTCCCCGTCTCAGACTCCACGGGGGCGTTGGCCTGAGAAACACCAGGCGAGGCTCATGAACATCTGCGCGTCAGAGCGCCTAGGCCACGATCCACAGAGAACGACATTTTTAAAGGACGGAAACAAGACTTATGGATTAACTCGCCAGTTTCTGCGTCTCGATGCCCACGCCGGGCACGGGGCGTTTGACCAGCGTCACTGAGGGCGCCGTCTGCCTGCGGGTCTTGGGGGCGGGTAGGTGACCGTCCCAGACAGTCCAGGCCAGCTCTGGGGCCACTGACGCCGGCCCACGGCCGCTCGGCGAATGCGGGGGAGGGGAGGGACCACCGCCTTTCCCCGGGGTCCGGGGTCTAGTCCACGCGCCCGCTGAGAAGTTACCTTATTGCTCCCTGGGCACCGGAGGTCCTGTTGCAAGTGACCCCTCCGAGCGAGCGCCTGCGGGTGCTGCGTGCACCCCTCAACACGTGCTGGGCTGAGGCCGCGCTGCCCTCAGGCCAGTCAGGGGGCATGGGACAGACGCCGCCCGCGTCCAGGGAGGCCCGGGGCGCCGCACGCACAGCGGAGGGAGACGCCGGCTGTGAATCAGCCGACACAGACACCGCCAAGGACTCACGGAGAAGCAGAAGCCGCCGGCGCTGCCCCGCCGCGGGCGGCCCGGGTCAGGCTCCGCGCGGTTCCCAGCGTGCGCTCCTGGGCACGGCTCTGCGATCCGCAGGGCTTGTCCTCCACCAGCCCAGGGACTCTCATTCCAGCCGCGTCACGGCGGGAGAGTGGGGCCTTTTTGGTGGGGAGCAGTAGCCTCCACCTGTCTGCACAGTAGAATCCCCTGGGAAGCTTTTATGAACACGCCAAATGCCGGGTTCACAGGAACCTGTTAAACTCCACCTCCTCAGGTGGGCGGCGGGTGGGGGGAAGGGCGAGGAGGGGGGCGTGGGAATCAGAATCTTCCCAGGGGATTTTAACGTGCAGCAGGGCTGGACCTCGCTGACCGGAGGGTCAGGAAGGGTCCCAGTCGGGGGCGGCTGGAGAAGCAGGCTTAGATAAGGAAGTCCCCCAAACCTTGGGGGTGGTCCCAGGGACAGGAGCCACCGTCTGCACCTGGGGCAAGGGTCAGAAGCGCCTGAGAGCGGCTCACCGAGCGCAGGTGTGGCCAGGCCCCCACAGCTGTGGTGGAGGAGAGGCAGCTGCCCCCGGCCTCCTGCTTTCTGGGTGGGAGGCGGGCACTGGTCCGCGGCCCGCCCCAGCTCCACACAGCCAGGGCAGCTCGCCAGAGCGAGGCTCGGAAGGCGTGTGGGTGCTGGGCCCCAGGAGGCCCCAGCAGCCGTCTGCTCGGCTGTGAGTAGGTGTGGATGAACGCACACTGGTCTAGAGTGCGGGTTAAATAAACTGCACTAAACTAAACTCCTTTGAATGCGGAAGAGGACACACAGTTTCCCCAGCGTTTTCTGTGACCCGGAGCCGGTCTCCTCGTCCACTGTCTAACTCGCCCTGGACTGGACGCGGTACAGAGCGCGGCAGCCGGCGGGGTGCACCGCCGCGGCGTGCAGCACCACCTCCGCCTAGTTCCGGAGCTGGTCGGTCGCCCCAAACCAGTGCGGCAAGGACGCACATGGGGGCGGCAGACGCTGTCGCCACCGCGGCTGCTGTCACCCGCGCCGGCTTCCCACGCGCGCCAGAGCCGGGAGCCGCACACAGACCGGAAGAAGCAAACGAGAGTGTCCCCACCCGGGGTCCCGATCGCGTCCCTCCTTCACGAGGAACGTGCAGTCTCCGCCACCGCACAGCGCGTGTGCCGTGGGCCCAGCCCCGCGCAAGGCGCCCCCGGGGCACGGGAGAGTGATGCCGGGAGGGCGGGGGTCACGCAGCCCCGCCCCTCGTCCCGCAGCTCGGCAAGGCCCGCGGCCGGCGCTGCCGGGCCTCCTCGGTCACCTGAACCTGGCGGGTGACCCTGTCTGACTCCGAAGTCACGGCCCCACGTTCGCGGCACGGCCGAGGTCAGGTAGATGTGGGGACGCTCGTGCTGCTCTGCGCGGGCTGAGTCCCCGGGCGGGGAGGGTGCGGCCGGCGGGCCCCCGCTGTGGGTCTGCTCACTCACACACCTGCTGTCCTGCCGCGGACCCTCAGGCGCCTCACCTGGAGGGAACGCCCCCTTCACAGGCTGGATGGGAGGGTTAAGGAAATCAGTGAGGTGAGCGTGTGTCGATCTGATTCCGACACGCCCTTCCCCACGCCCTTCCACGACTGCGCAAGTGGAAACGGCCGGCAACGGGTCTCTCCATTACCGCAAGGACCGTTTCCTTCCCCCCTGCATGAGTTCAAGCTGCTAAAGCCAAAACGACTTAGTAACGAGGGGCTGTGTCTGCACGTACGCGGGCGCGTCTGTGTCTGTGTGTGTGTATGTGTGAGAATGGTGTGTGCATGTGTCTGCAGGTGCACGCATGTGTGCACGTGTGTGGTGTGTCCACATGCGTGCTGTATGTTTGCATGTGTGCGCACGTGTGTGCGTGTGCATGGTGCGTGTGCATGGTGCGTGTGCACATGTGTGCACCTGCGCCGCCGAGGGCTGGGTGTGCTCCGGCTAGGCAGAGTGAGAACACGGAGGGGCCACGCCCCGCGGGTGCAGAGCCCGGGGTCCGCGGTGGCAGCGACGGCGCAAGGCACGTGGGTGGCACCGTCCTCTTTGCAACAGTTGCAGACTCGCAGCGTCGAGCCGCTCCGCGCCCCCGTGGGCGGGGCCGATGACGCTCAGATCCTTGGTTCCCGTTTCCTTGGCTCCCCGAGGTGAGCGCAGTGAGCGCCCCAGGCTCCGGATGGGGCCCCGGCGAGAGGGGTCGCACTGGCGGGGACTGACGGACGGGAGGGGACACGCGGTGCGGAGGAACCGGGGGAGGAAGCCGCCCTGGCGAGGTGACCTGCGGCTGGCCCTCCGCGGTCTCTGGACGAGGCCGGACGCTGCGGCCTTGTTCTAGGACACGCGGAGCAGAGCGTCTCATCCCACGCGCCTGAGCCGTGAGCCGCTCCGTTTTCTCCTCGCTCCTCGGAGATAAATGGCGGCCTGTGCTTCTCCAGTCTCGGTACTTTACCCGCCCTGCGCCCTTCCTGCGACTAATTCCTCCCTCCGTCCCCCGACACCCGCCGCCCGGTGCCCCGCGCCCCGCCTTCCCCGGGAACAGCCTGGCCTGGGGGAGGACCAGACGGGTCACTGCCGGTGGCACCCTCTAACCCTGGCCAGGCGTGGCCACCCCGCGACACCCAGCCACGGAGGCCAGGCTGCAGACAGCGCCACTTAGTGGCTGAGAGGCGCGGGTGCGCCCAGCCTCACGGTCTCCAGGGCAGGGCTGCTGATTAGGGGGAGAGGGGTTTTTAAGGTCATCTTTTCATTTTGTCCCTAGAGCTCTTTGCGGATCTGAGAGTTATGTTATAATCTGCAGGCAGCAGCAAGCTGTGAATGAAAGGGGATTAAATAATGCATGCACGTGTGTATCGATGAATTGATCGGGACCACGTGAAACAGTGAAGTGGTTCAGCCTAGAATTTGTGTTTGGGAAATGGTGAAATCCATCCATCCATCATCTATCAACTATCTATCTAGCTATATCTAGCTATATTCTACTATCTATCATTTACCATCTATCTATCTACACACACACACACACACACTCTCTCTCTCTCTCTCCAGAGAAACGCGTGTGTTTAGGAGGAAGTGGAAGAGCTGGGTTGAGGCTGGACATCGGTCCCCCTGGTCCTGAGGACGAAGCGCTGGGCACACACTCCAGGACAGTCACTGTATTCCGAGCCCCGTCAATCCAGCGTTTCCACCAAGGACGCTTTTGCAGACATCGAAGGCTGTGCTGTGGGTTGGGGGTGGGCACGTCCTTCTGCCATGGAGACGGGGGGTCGCTTTTGCCCCTCGGCCGGCCGCTTCAGGGCCAGTTGTCCAAGTGCGAGGTGCCCCGATGGGCTGGGGGCGGCGAGGTGCGAGCTGGCAGGGGCTGCCACCCCTTGACCGAGGGGCTGCGACTCTGCCTTCCCCCAGCGTTTGGTCTCACGGCCACACTGGCTTCGGGGACTTGTTTCTCATCGTGACAGGCTCCCGCTCCCTTGCCGGCTCGCGTCTCCTCCCTTCTGAGCTCATCGCTTGTCCGGGCAGAACGGGATGACCGCCCCATGCACACCACGTGTCCTGCAGGTGTCTGAGCCACTGGCCACCGACTCCGGCCCTGGCCTCTGTTCCGGACCCTGGAAGGAGACTGTGTTTGGCTGTTCCCAGCCACAGGAGCTTCCCCAGGGGCCACATGTCTATGCCGGTCCGCCTCGCTGGGGCCAGGGGGGGTGGGCCCCGTTTCCTCACCACACAGACCGTCTTCACTCGGGGTGTGTGCTCTGTGTTCTCGTTGTGGTCCCCACTGGAAGTCACCAGGTACGTCAGCCCTGTGTCTTGTGTATACCCTTTGCAGGCACAGCAGCTCCATGGGAGCCTGGCCCTGGCCTCATCCGCTGTCCCCTGTGTGTTGGGCACGTGGTGGGCACGGCCAGCATGTGTCACACTGAGGAAGGGCGGCTCCTGCAGAGGCGAACGCCTGCAGGGAGCGACAGCGGCTGTGGCCGGGGGAAGAGCCACTGCCCAGCTGCAAAAGAGGGGGTTGCTCTTCCCGCCCTCAGGCGCTGGCCCTGCATGCGTGCAGCCCAGGGCCACACCCTGGCCACACTCTGGCCAGGACCGCCTTGCATCTGCACCCTGGGCTTTCACCGACCCAGTCCTGGTTCTGAGTCTGGGCCCTTAGATTTGTATTCACCCCAATCACCTGGCCATTGCCCCTAGCACCTCCCGCACCCACCCCTGAAGCTTTTCCAAGTATGTTGAGAGAAGGTGCATAACCCCAAAGCAACCCATCCAAGGCGAAAGGCTCACCCTCCAATAGGCCTCCCCGGGGGGGCTCTTGGCCTGGGACGAGCAGTCACACTCAGGCCAGCCCAGGCCAGCTCAAGCCAACCCAAGTCAACCCAATTCAATCCAAGTCAACCCAACTCAACTTAGATCAACCCAAGTCAAACCAGGCCAACCCAGACTAACCTCTGCTGACCCAACCCACACCCAAACCAAAATCAGGCAAAGCCAGGTCAAACTAAGCCAACCCAGGTTACACCTAGACCAACACAGATCCATCCAGGCTACCCAGGCCGCACCCAGGCCACACCCAGGCCACACCCTGGACAAGTCAGGTCAGTTCACTCTGACCAAGCTTTAGCAACATTGTCATCAGGTGGCCAGGTCCCTCAGTTCCAAAGACAGAGAAGGTGAGGGTTCAGCACAATTCTTTCTTGTCCGAGAGTCTCTGAATGCTCGCGAAAGGCGCATCTTTCCCAATTACATGCTCCCCATTAAGAGACCTGACAGAGATCAGCATCCTGCCAAAACAGATGGCAAAACGGAGGCCCACCAGGTACGGTGGCCGCGGCGTCACCGCGTGGCAGCGGGCTGTGCCTCCAGGTCGCCACTCTGCCGGCTGCTGGATGTGACCGTGAAACACCGCTGCATTTCCATGATTATGAGGCTTCCTGGCCTCCGACACGTAAACGAGAAGCCTTCCGCTCGCCGTCAGAGCCGGGTCGGCGCCGGCATCGGAGCCCGGCCTCGCCCTCCCGCTCCGTCTCTGCTCTTCCTAATCCCTGTTTGCCCCGAGCGACGGGAGACCCGCAGGCCGGCTGCCTTGCCACCCGCTCTCCTTCCCCCGACAGTCTCCGTGAGGCTTTACATTGTTGGATGTGAGTTTGGGGTGAATTATTCAGGTTTTACATTTTGATGAATAGGGGAAATAATGCCTATGGAGAGCAGAAAACGGTACGTGTGTGCTTGCACGTTTCAAGAAAACACACATCGACTTTGCCAGTCCCCACTCCACTTCCTGTAAAGAATTTTCTGGGCATCTTCTGTGTGCGGTGAGCACAGAGCCCTGGGCAGGCGGGGAAGACCTGTGCACCCCTCCGAGCGTCATTTGTCGGCGGCAGGCATAGTAGTAATGACACCCCCGCCCCGGGTAGCGTGTGGGGAAGGACGTGTGGACTTAGACGGACGACACACGCCACCCATTCAGTGGTGGACAAGTGCCAACCAGGGCGCCATGTGGGAACCAGGTCGGCAAGAAAGAACGAGACGGAAGAGGTCCCCGCACCCCGTGCGAGCTCGCCAGGGCCGTGACCCTTTCGGGTGAGAGCTGAGGACAAAACCTGTCCTGTTGTCACCTGGACACAGAGAACCCTGGAAAGCACAGTCGTGGAGGGACATGGTTTAGTCCCACGCCCGCTCCTTCCTTCCGGATTTATTTACTTTTATTTACTCGCTGATCGCCGAGCAAAGCAGCACCTCTCCTCTCTGTTGACATAAGCCACGGGCGCGGGGCTGGTCGGCCACGCACCACAGCTGGTTAACGGGCCCCCTCACTTGCGAAGCCATCTCCGGTCTCCAAGCTGAGCTGGCTTCGGCGATGTGCTGTGACTACACCTCTCCCACCTCGTGTTATTAATTTCATTTATAGCAGAACCCATAACTCACACATTCGAGGCAGTTTGTCATGCATACCTGTAAATAGATTGGAAGTCTACTGAAGCATGCTGGGTAAACACGAATCCCGCGTCTGCTGTCTCTGGACCTGTGCCAAGTTCCTTAGTTTTTACAATGCATATGAATTTATGCCACAAAGGCAACCTCGCCACCCCCACCCCCACCCCCTCGGCCCTGAAATTCCATTTAGTTTCCATTTTACTGCTCCCACCCAGCCCGGATGGAGCTGCACCCTGTGAAGGTGAATGTCGCTGCCGTCATTTCTGTATTGATTTAGAAGAGTCGCTGCCATGTGCTCTGGCTCCTGTGGGCTCCTGCTCAGTGACCTAGCAGAAAGCACTTCACACTCTGACAAGGTGAGTAAACGGAGGTAGGGCCGCTCTGGGAGCGGGGGCGGGAGGGCGGCGGCAGCTGCAGATCGGGGGGGCAGGGTGCACCCCTCCGCCACCCTAAGGTGGTCTAGAGTCATGAGCAGGGCCCTCAGAGCGGCCGGTCTCAATCGGTAAAGCGGTTCCAGCGGAGACGCGAGATCCTTGCTTAGAGCAAACCATTTATTTTACTTTGAAGCTGCATCTAAAAAAGAAAAGTGAAATCTAGCAATGCTGGCATGTACTCACCGGCGGCATCGCTTCACGAGAGGCGTGCCTGGACTGTGAGGGCACACCACGGCCCCGCCCGAGAGGGAGGCTCAGCTCCCCCGTTCCGTGGACGTCTGCGATTCCTGGCTTCCCAGCATCTGTCCCCCCTCTTCCGGTAGCAGACCCCCAGTTCTCACTGGGGATCCTCATCCTTATCAGCGAGGTCCAAGTTGATTGACACTACCCTGCCCCCGGCCTCCAGGGTGGTCTCGTGCCCCAGACCGGGTCCGTCAGAGTACTGATGCATCCTGGTATGGCGATCCGTCCAGAGGGCGACAATGGCCTGGTGGCCAATGGTCCAGCGAAGCTCATTTGTAGAGAGGATGGAACTGGTCAGTTCTCCTGCCGCTGGGTTCCTGAGAAGGCAGGGCACGCATGTCAAGCCACTAGTGGCCATCTCGCCACCAGGAAGAGAACACTTCACTCGGAAAGAAGTTAAGAGGTGCAACACAGAAGGGGACAAAAGAGGTCGGGGGAAGACTACTGAGCACCTGGATCCAGCTACACCTGAAGCCAGCGCATGTCATGACTCTCGGGTTACCTGAGCTGATAGACAGCCTTTTTTAACATAAGCCACGACAGGTTGGGATTCCCTCTCTTTTGACTGAATAAAAAAAAAAAATCCTGACAACACAACTTTGAACCCAAATGCCAAGAATCGGAGCCCCTCAACCCTCCCTGAAATTGGCAAGCTCCCCCTGCACCCATGAGAGTCTGATTCTAAGTCAGCAGCGGTCTGGGGATGCCTTCGGCGCTGTCCTTTGTAAAACAAATCCATCAAGTTGTCAGCGTCAGAAAGGGTCCGGACTGTGGCGGAAATGGATCATTTTAAAATGGAAAAGGGACAATACTTTTCTCCATGGTCTTTTCTTCGCAGCTGCGTCAACTGTTCCTCCCAGCATTTGTAGCCCCTGCCACCCCACTGTTTCCGGCCTGCAGAGGGTCGTTATTCCCAGTTCTCCCAACCCCTGCCCTTGGATTCAGGCAGCAAGACAGGTGACCGAGCCCTGTGCCCGGCTGGCTGCCACTGGCCCCGTCTTCCAATGGCCCTGAATAACACACATGCATATACTTGACTGAAGCTGAACTATTAATTTGACTTCATTTTATGCAGCTAGAGTCCATGGCATTTTGAACACAACAGGAAAATCTATGTAAATGAGGACGCACGACCGTGTCGAAGGCTATGCAAACACGTGACCTGGATGTGGCAGGGCGGCCACTGGATTCTGTAACGTGGGTGACCTCTGTCCTTTGTTCTAGACCTCAAGAAAACAGCTGCAGCTCAGAATAGACAGGTTTCTGATGACGATGAAAACTCTGGCTGGGTTGGGGGCCCCGTGTCTCCCTCCGATCGGCTGCTTCCCACGATTAGATGACTCTGGGAGGTGAGAGGCTCAGTGTCAGCTGCAGGGTTGGAAAACCGGGACTTGTTTTCTGATTTTGCATAAATGCGGGTACCTGCCCCGTCTGCCCTTGGATGGAGCGCTGTACCTTCGGTGACCTTTTTTGCAGAGGCTGGGACTGTGCTCATGTGTGACCCAGGGCCAGGCTCTGTGGATGCTCCCGGGGAGGAGGGCTTGCTGGCAGCCCCTGTGGACTGGGTCTCAGGTCCTCCCGTCTCAGCTGGATTCCCAGGAAGGAGAGCCCGAGACAGGAACTTGGGCGCAGGCTATTTAAAAATGATCTCAGCTGATTTCCGTATGTTGATTTTTTTTATCCTGAAACTTTACTGAATTTCTTTTTTGATTCTAATAGATTTGTCTTGTGGAGTCTTCAGGGTTTTCTCTACATGTAAGATCATGTCATCCGCAAACAGAAGTGATTTACTTCTTCCTTTCCGATTGGGATACTTTGATCTCATTTTCTCACCCAGTGGCTCCAGCTAGGATTCCCAGGACTCCGCTGAATAGAAGTGCCGAGAGTGGGCATCTTTGTCTTGTTCTGATCTTAGAGAAGTTTCAGCTTTTCACCACTGAGTGTGAGGTTAGCTGTGGGCTTGTCATATGTGGCCTTTATTATGTCAAGCTAGTCTCTTTCTCTTCCAAGTTTGTTCAGAGGTTTTATGAAGAAAGCATCTTGAATTTTGTCAAATACCTTTTCCACGTTCATTGGGACGATCGTGAGCTTTTTATCCTTGGTTCTGTTCATTTTCTGCACAGCAGTGATTGGTGTTTCTGTTGAACTACTCTTGCATCTCAGAGGTTACTCCCACTTGATCATGGTGTATGATACTTTTAATGTGCCGCCATGTTCAATTTACTAGGCTTTTGTCGAGGATTTGTGCATGTATATTTATCAAGGATGTTGCCTCTAGTCCCAGAAAAAGTTTTCTTATAATGTCTTATTCTAGCTTTGGCATCACGGTAATTCTGGACTTATAAAGGAGTTTGGAAGTATTCTGTCTCCTTCATCTTTTTGGAAAAGTTTGAGAAGGATTGGCGTTGATTCTTTAAATGTCGGGTAGAAGTCATGAATGGGCCATCTAGTCCTAGGCTTTTTCTTGCTACAAGGGTTTTGATTACTGATTCAGCCTCCTTTGCCGTTATTGATCTGCTCAGATTTTCCATGTCTTCCTGATTCAGTCTGTAGGTTTTTCGGAATTTATCCATTCCTCCTAGGTTGTCCACTTCGTTGGTACAAAATCATTCATAATAATCTCATGATGCTTTTTACTTCTGTGAAATCATTTCTGATTTAATTTGAGTCATCTCTTTTTCTCTTAGTGTTTTTCTTAGGAAGTCTAGCTAAAGTTTCATCAATTTTGTTTATTTTTCCATAGCTTCATTAATTTTTTCTCTATTTCATTTATTTCTACCCTAATTTTTATCATTTCCTTCCTTTTGCTAACTCTGGACTTAATTTGTCCTTCTTTTTCTACTTCCTAGAGGTGGGTTTGAGATCTTTTTAAATATAGGCATTTACTGTTATAAATGTCCTTCTTAGTACTGCTTTTGCTGCATCTCATACATTTCGTTATGTTGTGTTTTTGTTTTCGTTTGTCTCAAAAAATTTACT
>CM053504.1:1004612-1028975 GCA_028627145.1 Eidolon dupreanum | reverse complement strand
AGGCCCTGCCCCTCCCCCAGCTGCTCCGTCTTTAGGAGACTCCAGGGCAGGGTCCCGAGGAGGGACGTGGAACATAGTTAGCAACTTGAAATGAATCATTTCGATCCCTTTTCATGTCTTTTCCTTCCCCCTCCCCCAGCTCCTCTGGGGTTGGAGGAAAACACGAGTGGAGATGCAGGATTCCTGTCTTGCTCCCCCCTGCAAACAGGAGTGGGAGCGGAGTAACATTCCACGCGTGGGGGGAGGACGGGGAGGGGTGGGGGCCTCCCGAGAACGGCTTCTTCCTTCCAGCTGCATGAGAGAAGAGAGCCTCATTAGGGACCGGGCTGGGACTTCCACAGTCCAAGTTCTGGGCTTACGGCTGAATCAGCTAGACATTGGGCCAAATCAGCTGCCTGGGGGCGGGTGGGGGGGGGGAGGATGTTCCCTGGGAGGAAGCTCGCCCAGCTCCTCCCGGCCCCAGGACACAGGACAGCTGCCCCGACAGGCTGCGAGCTCACCGCATGGCAGGCGGCACAGAAACGCCCACATCTTCACCAAACGTAGCTAAGCGAGCTGGCTTCGGGGACCACCTCTGGCCCTGGTCCACTCTACCTCTTAAGCCGGACGGTGTCTCAGTGAGTGGGCTGCCACCACGTGACAAATCGCCCCGTAACTTAGTGTCTTAAAGCATCCACCTCTGACTGCACCTCAGTGCTTTGTGGGTCGGGAACTCAAACAGGACTCAGCCGGACCAGTCCCCTGTTCCACGTGACATCAGTGGGGGTCACTCAGTGATGCTCAGTGGGTAGATGCTGGTCCGGAGGGTCCTGGAGGGCTCCATGTGCACGGCGGCACAGAGGCGGGACAACTGGCAGGCCCCCCGCACACGGTGGCCCCGGGTGGTTAGACTTCTTACGTGGCGGCTCGGGGTCCCAGAAAGTGTGCTCCGAGGGGCCCCAGGGGAGCTGGCGGGCTTCGTGAGACCTAGTCCCAGAGGACTGCAAATTTGTTTTATCTCATTTGGCCAAGCAAGTCAGGAGGGGCAGCCTGGGCCCCAGGGGAGGAGGGCCCAGTGTCACCTCCCACTGGGGAGAGCAGCGAGGGCCCTGCCGCCGTCTACCACCTCGCGCAGGCCAAGCAGCTCCCTCCAAGTGCTGGTTCTCCCGCATCGGTGTGGGTGACGGGCGCTGCTTCGGGAAGCATGCGGGAGACCGAAAGCGCATCGGCCCTTGGATGAGGCAGCAGGGAGGGCGGCTCGAGCTGCGAGTCGGACCTGCCCACCAGAGAAGCCAGTCCCCTGACTTTCTGGAACGTTCACAACCCTCCTCCGAGTGCTGACTTTCAAGCGCGTGCGTTGGCTCCTGGGCAGGGCGGGCTGCGGTGCTCGGGGAGGGTCCAGAGGGGCAGTGGTTTGTCGAGAATGCGCCCTCCCCAGCAGGAGTTTATAAACGAAAGAGAGGACAATCCTAACGGTCACCGGTCACCGAAAGCCCCAAAGAAGACTATTTACAAATGCAGAGTGCTTCATCCCGGTCAAGTCCCGAATCTTAAGTACCGCCGCGGGAGGGAGCGAGGGTGACTTTGCTAACTGGCATCCGAGAATCCGAGCTGTGGTAGGTGCGCCCCAGCGCTCGGAAGACAAGGGCGTCCCAGCATGGCCGGCCCAGGGCAGGGAGGCTGTGGGCATTGGGTGGCAGCGATGGGAGGGAGATGTGGTCAGCAACATCACTGCCCCGCCCCCTCCCCAAGCTCGTGGCCCAGGGGACCCGACCCGCCTGCCAAGGCGGAGACAGAAGGCCTGCTGTGGGATCATGTGACGTGTAAGTCATGAAAGGAGCCACCGGCTTAACCGACATCCACGCAGGAGACAGAGGGAGACGCGCCTTCGCTCTTCACTGTTTAAAACCTGGGGATGCTGGAGGCCAACGCGATGCCCTTAAACCCGGGACTCAGTATAGACACTGCGGCACATCCAGACGGCGGAGTATTACGATTCAGCGATAAAAAGACGTGGAGGAAATGTGAGTGCGTATTGCTGGGTGAAAAAAAGCCAATCTGAACCGGCTCCGACAGGGACTGCAACCCTGTGACGTCAGAAAAGGCAACACCATGGAGATAGTTCAGAGGTCAGTGGTTGCCAGGCTTTGGGCGCGGGCAGAGAGCGGTGAGGGGTGAGTGGGCGGGGCGCAGGGGGTCTTCAGGGCAGTGGAAGTAGTCCATGTGACACTGTGCTGGTGGACACGTGGATCCAAGCCCGTGGGAGCACACACCACAAAGAGTGGACCCTAACGTCAATTGTGGGCTTTAGTTGGTAATAATGTATCAACATCGGTTTGTTGATTGTAACAAATGTAGCAAGCTGTTAGTGACGGGGCGCTGTGCGCATGTGCGGGCGTGCGGGGAGCGGGTACACAGGAACTCTCCATACTTTCTGCTCAATTGGTCTGCAAACCTATAACTGCTCTAAAGTATAAAGTCCATTAATTTTTTCAAAGTGGGAAATAAACTACCCAGGGCATCTGCCGTCCATAGCAAACAGAGACTAGAGACGCTACAGGGAGAAAGCTGATCGGGCCGCCTGAGCAGCGGGCGCCAGCCTGGCCCAACGGACGACGCATGCGCCAGAGCCCGGACCCCCGAATGCGGGCGTCCTGGGGAGACAGCGGCACCTGTTCTCCAACCCCGGAGCCCAGGGTTAGCGTTTTCACCTGTAAACTGAGGCTGAGGCTGCAGGTCCCACTGTGGCCGCAGGGAGGTGGGGAGACACCAGGTGCGGGCACTCGAGGCGTCGCTACCCAGCACGGCTGGCTGCCCCCCGCCTCCTTCCCTGGTGTCTGGGTTCCAGGTCTCACCTCCCCACGAGACTGCGATCGGTGGGGACCAGGGCTATGTCTCGTGTCCCCGGCTGCAGCAGAATACAGCACCCGCGCACAGCGGAGCCCTGGGTGAATCGATGAACTCGGAGCAGCCGTCAGGGACGGGGAAGCGGCTCTGGCCCCGGGTCGACTCCGGAGCCTTCGCCCGTCTGTGCGCGCCAGCCCAAGCCTGCCAACCAGGGACGCCGGTTGGGCGATCGAACAGGCTCCTCATCTCTGGTTAGGAGGTGGGTGCCTGTGGTCCTGGGGGACACTCGGAGAGTGCCTGGAAAACGACAGCGCTCCAGGCCCCCCGTTTCTCTCTCCCTCCTGGGCTTCGGATACTCCGGAAGAAGCACTGGTGCGTTCAGGCTGTGGAGCTGTGACACCCCCCTGGGGAGGACCCCCGGGCTGTCAGCAGACACTGCGCGAGCAGGGGACCCAGGGCTTGCTTCTCGAGGATGGGACACGTGTCTCTGGTCCCCACACTTGGCAGCGTGCCGCACTTAGGCCTCCAGTCCACCTGAGCAGAATGGAGGGGTGCTCCTCCTCCCCGGGGGATTCAGCCACCTCCACAGGCAGCCTGGACTTGTGTCCTGGGGAACACAATCAGCAGTAAACCCCAAAAGTTCAACAATAAAACCAGGTTAAACATGACTTAAAAGGAGCCGACCAGCGACTCCACGGACAAAAGCCGCCTTCCCCGGGGACCCGCAGTGGCTGAAGCCGGCAGGAAGTCTCATGATCCCAGTCGATGTTTTAACTTGTGAAGTCCATTTCCCACTTCCTCTCCATTTTCTTGGTCTCTCGTGTTTTATTGCCACTGTCTGCTCAGATTTCCAACGTCTCCCCTGTTTTCTTCCTCCCTTTAAATCGAATATCATCCACTTGACTGTTTAACTGGAGTCCTCTCCACAGATGTTGGTTTTTCTCGACCTCCTTGCACTCCCCTCCCCCACCCCAGGGCCCCTGTCATTGGCATTCGAGCTGAATCACCCCCCTGTGGCTTGGATTCCTAGTCCAGTGCCCCAAGTTTACAAGAAAAGAGAAGGAAACCCCACCAGCGTTCCTTCCTCCCGGGGCGGGACAGGGGTTCCGCAGGTGCTGAATCACGGCCCCCACCCCAGTCCTCCACGGTTGGGTCTCAGCAGACGGCACCCCCACACCCTACCCCCCAGGCCCTCACCATGCGGGTGAAGCCGAGCGCGAGCAGGCTCTGCCGCCATGCTGGAGGGGGGTGAGACCCCTGCCCCACTGCAGACGCGGACAGGGGCACGGACGCGGACAGGGACATGGGAGCCGGGTCAGAGGGCCCGGCGGAGGCCCCTGGGGAGCCGGAGGCGGCAGCCTCGCCAAGGCCTCGCCGGCCCCTCTGAACCGGAGCCCGAGTGCCGAGCAGCAGCCAGCCGTGCAAAGGCCTGGGGTCAGAATGTTCCAGACAGCCGGCGCCGGGCACCGGGTGCAGGGTCCAGTTCCGGGGACCGCGGTGGGGACAGGCGTCGGGCGGCGTGGGTCCTTGGGGGTCCCGGGGAGGGCGTTAGGGAGGGCTGGAGGGGTCCGTGGCGCGGGGCTCCCCGGCTCAGGTTTCAGGGGCCCCGCGTGGGGCTCGGTTTGCAGAGCGAGCGGGAGAGGGGTGAGGGATCCAGAAGGCAGAGGACAGGGGTGCAGGTCGCCCGCCCGAAGGAAGGTGGGAGGGCGTGGGATGCACTCTGGGGGAAGAACCAACAACAACAACAACAACAAAGAAAGAAATGAAAAAGATCGATTTCCGCTTGGCCGGTGGTATGGCGCTGTGAGTGCCCAGGGCAGGGACAGCGGCTCCAGACCTCGCTGCCAGTCCTGGGGGCATGCAGGGCCGTCTTCCCGGGACAGGGCTCCTTGCTGTCGGGGACACGGGGCTGTGACGGGCTGCTGTGATTCCCCCGTGAACATTTCCCGTTACCCCCGCATGAACCGAGGTCCCCCCGACCTCCTTTTCTCCTTCTGTCAAGCTGCTTTTAAAAAGCAGCAAAGGACAAGTCGGTCACCATGCAAGGTCGCAAGTGAGGGCTCTGTAGCTGGCACCCCCGTGGCGTGCGTCCTGCTCCCTCCACTGAGCTCCCCCTTCCCGACAACAGACAGGAGACAAAGGAGCAAAGCGTTAGCACAGAATGACAGCCCGGGCCCCGAGACGGCCCTCCCCCGCCCTGCTTCTCCAGCGCCCGGGCCTGGCACCTGAGTGCTGTGCAACCGAGTGCTCCGATTCTTTCTCCTTTGCACGAGCTGCGTCTCCTGCTCTCCAGAAGCTTCCTGAGATCCAAAGTCCCTCGCCCACCCTCCAAGGCCCTGGCACCCAGAAAACCGGACCCGTCAGAGCCTGGTTCTTCCTCAAAACAGCAAACGTGACCGGCTTCCTTGGGGCACAACACGGTGAGGGTGTGGGTCTGGGTTCACACAGCCTCGGTTTCTTCTTCTGTATGGTGGGGGGGGAGGTGCTACCATGGGAGCCATCGCAGTGGGGGGTCGTGACCCAGCGTGAGGCAGCTGGGAAAGGGAGAAGCTGGCGAGAAGTTGGGAGGGGCCTTTGCACCTTTCCTCCCAGGGTGTCCCGCCTGGAGAGCACAGAGAATGTCTGCTCGGTGGAAGTCACACTGCCCAGGGCAGAGTCACAGCCTGCCACACAGCGGCCCGTGACCCGAACAGCCCAGCCCACCCCATGCCTCCAGGCCGGACGGCTGGGTGTGGGACGTGGCGACACCACCTCCTCTCCAGATAAGGGGTACGCCAGACGATGACTCAAACCATCAGTGCAGGGCCCGGCACATGCGGAATATCGCTCACTGCAATATAAAGGAAACCGTGATCTTGGCGAAAAGGACAACAGTGAGCGTCAGGGTCACTCCATGCTTCTCCCCCGTGTCAGCCCCCTCCGTGGCAAGGGGCACGGGACTGGAAGGCAGAGAGAGCCTCGTGCCGCCTCTGTTTCTGTCTCTGTCTCTCTCTCTTTGCGTCTCTCCCTTCCCCCCGTCTCTCTCTCTCTGTCTCTCTGTCTCTCTCTCCGTCTCTCTGTCTCTCTCTCTGTCTCTGTCTCTTTCTCTCTCTCTGTCTCTCCGTCTCTCCGTCTCTCTCTGTCTCTCCGTCTCTCTCTCTCTCTCTTTCTCTCTCTCTCTCTCTCTCTCTCTCTCTCTCTCTCTCTCTCTCTCTCTGTCTCTCTCTCACTTCTCTGTCCCGTGCAGGGAGGTTTTCTCAAGCTGGGTGGCAGGCCGATCTCATCTCTTTCCACATTGCCTCAGATGTCTCCATTTGCCCACAAAGATTGTTTCGCTCTGGGAACACACCTTTTGCTAACACCCCCCTGCTTTCTTTACAAAACGGCTTTTTGTCTGACACTGAAGTGTCTGCAAAAATAATGAGAAATGGGGGAAAAACAAATTAACATCAGATGAAAAGGCAGCGAGATGCAGCCCCAGTTCAGGCGTTCGATTTGCTTCTGAAGGAGAACCCCTTCCCACACTCGCGCCCAGGGGCGGGAGCAGACCACCAGCTCAGCGGACACTGCAGTCCAGGTGTCCAGGTGTGCCGAGCACGCGGCCACACCCCGCTGCCCTCCCCAGTGCATTTTCCTGATCTCCCTTGAGAACAGAAGCACTTTCCTGTTGGGCTCTTCATCCTACAGGTGCATCGCAGCCCCCCCCCCCATGGAGTCAGGCGGGACATCCAGAGTCAGTAGACCCAGGCAGAGCCCAGGAAGTAGCATTTTTGAGGCTCCAAGGAGCTGCTTACCGCCCATGGAATAGGCGGGCATTTCTCGAACCCAAGGGGGCCTGAACCTCAGCCCACCGGGGCCCCACTCCCCGAAGCTCCACGTCAGCGGATCTCAGGGGCGTCCGAGTTTTTTCACCAATCTCTGGAGGCCTCTGGAGCCCCGGATCTGAGGACAGGTGGAGCAGAGGGGAAGGCAGTTAGCCCAGGGCAGGTCTGGGGCGTGGCCTGCCATGCTGCACTTTTAACAAGCTCCGGATGGACCCGATGCTGCTGGCCCCGGGGGGCCACACCTGGAGGGAGCAGGCTTCAGCCCACCTGACATCCACGGCCTTGTGCTTTAAATCGTATCTTCCCCTCCTCCCCGCACGCATTTTTGCGGCCTCATCCACAGCAAGTCTGATAAACCAATGCTCTCTGCTGGGCTCCCGTCAGCTACTGCAATGCTTCTGCCTCACGTTCCTGCAAACACGAGCTCCCAGTGACCTGATGAGCTGTGGGAACGGGCTCCCCGCCCCAGAGCAGTTTGAGAAAAGCCATGGCGGGGCTGTGGGGCCTGGCCCCACGAGTGCCCACGCAGCCGCGGGCCTGGGGCCTGGCCTCTCCGGGCCTCCTTTTGCCCTACCGTTTGCTGGGGTGATAACATCTCCCACTAAAGGAGTTGGGCGGCATAGCTCCTGCACCTGTCTGGGCCTGACTCAGCTGTGCAGGGGGCAGGACGAGGCCCGGCGTGCGGAGGTACTTCCGCAGAGCCAGGACGCCCACGAGCAGTGGGGGGTGGGGCGGGGGCGTTCCCCCAGCGTGCGTGCGGCCTCGGGGACACCGCTTTCTTCTTCTCAGATCGCCGCCCTCTCTGCCCTGGAGCATTTTCCGAGCACAGTGCAGCAGAGCCAGGCTCTGGGGCACGTCTCCTAAGAAACGATTTGCATCCCCGCCGGCCTTCTGAAAACAAAGGCTGGTCTGGTGATGGGCATTTCGGGACAACAGCCAGGAGCCTGGGGGGCCTCTGCGAGCTCTCTGCGCAGTGATGAAGGGGGAGAAGGGGTCCTTCAGAGCCGCGAGCACGTGGCTCGGGACCCACTTTCCCAGCGTGCACTTGGGCAGATTCGCGGAAACCTCACTGGCTGCACCGGCCCTCTGCGCGGCCGTGAGCCTGAAAAGCCCAGCACTTCAGCTGCACAAATGGGTGACGCGCTCCTCTCGCCCCGCCGGGCTGGGGATGGAGGCGGTGGCGGCCATGAGACGCGGGCTGGCCCGGACGTGGGGTCGCATTTACTAGCCGCACAGTTACCGGGTGAGAAACTGCACGTCGCCACGCGCTCAGGGGTAAGGAACTTACCCCGCTCCTCCGAGTCATCTAAATCCTCACTTCCCAGGCCCACACCTAGCTAGCCAGCTGGCGGCCGCCCTGCCCAGGTGGGAGGTGGGCGGAGGGGCCTGCTGGCTTTTCTGCTCTCTTGCTCAAGGTGACTCTGACCTTGGAGCTCAACAATTTCACTCAGTCTTCTTTCCCCTCCTTTGCAGTGTATTTCTTAAACCAGAACTAATGTATTCTAGACAGAGAGCCCCTCCAAACCGAGACAAAGAAATTTCAAAACATCTGAGCAAACAAAGCCACTTTTCTTTCAGCCTCCAAGCCAGAAGAAAATACGCGGAAGCACTTGCTCGCTTTCCGAGCTGCACAGATGTTTTACCTGCCGACCCCTTACAGAAGTGTCCCCCAGTTCAGAAACCACCCAAGCGGAGCCGGCAGGGCGCCTGGCGTGCCTGAGCCGAGCTGCCGACAGCTCTTGTCTGTCGGGGAATGCCTTCCTTTCCTTTCCTTTCCTTTCCTTTCCTGTCCTGTCCTGTCCTGTCCTGTCCTGTCCTGTCCTGTCCTCTCCAGGGGCTTCTCATTTATTCCTTGGCTTCCAAGGCCTAACAGCGTCTTGATGCAGGAACAGGAACCCACCTCTTCCCCGTCCCTGGAGCCAGGCCCCACCTGGGGCTCCCGGGCGCGCTGGAAGGTCTGCGCAGCCCGCGGGCTGAGACAGAGCCTCTGTCCCCTCTCTGTCCCTTTCTAACGGGCCAGTCTCTCAAGGCCAACTCCTGACGGGCCCAACGTGGGCGCGCGGCCCGGAGGCGGCCAGGGTCTGGAGAGCTGGTGAGGAGCCGCCTGAAACAAAGGACAGAACGGAGTGCCCGCTGCCGGCGTGGGCCCGGGCAGGCGGTTGGACTAAGGCAGAAGGGGTGCCCAGGCTCTGGGGGCGGGGACCCCGTGTCTTCTCCTGCCCCCCCCCCCACACACACACACTTTTACAGAGTGTCGGCGGCACCTTCGGCGCACGCGGGCTCCAGACTCCCTGCCCGTGCCCGGCCGCGCGGTGCGGGTGGCCAGGCGGAGACCCGCGCGCGGGGGGCGGTGCGGCGCGGGGGGCGCGGCGCCTTTAAGGCCCGCGTCAGGCCGGCGAGCGCAGGGGCCGGGCGGCGGGCGGGGCCTCGGCGGGGCGGCCGCGCGGCTTCACCTGCAGTTTCGAGCGCGCGGAACAGAGGCGCGGGCGGCTGCGAGGCCGGCGGACGCACCGGCCCGAGGGAGCGCGCCGCGGGCCGACTTGGCCTCGCTCCCGGAGCCGGGCGGCGATCGCGGCGGCGCAGCCGGGCCGGAGGCGCGGGGCTGGAACGGCGGCGGCGGCGGCGGCGCAATCGGAGCAGCGCGATCGCGGCGGCGGCGACAAGGCGCGGGCTCCGGGCGCCGGGCACCGGGGAAGATGACCGCGGGCTCCGGCGTGCTCCTGCTGCTGCTGTCGCTCTCCGGCGCGCTCCGGGTGAGTTGCCGCCTCCCGCCCTGGCGGCTCGGAAGCCGGGGCGGCGCGCACACGCCCGGAGGGGCTCTCCCGGGCTTCCCCGGTCCGCGCGGGGGGCCCTCGCCGCGGGCACCGCCGCATCCAGCCGGCTCCCGCACTCCGCGAAGCCGCCTGCAGTTGGCAGCGGCGCGGAGAAGCGGGCGCAGCGGGAAGCGGCGGCGGGAGCCGGGTGGGAGCGCGGGCGGGCGGGCGGCGGGCGCGCGGAGCTCTGCCCGAAGCGGGACCTGCGGAGCATCCCCGCCGCCCCGGGTCCGCGGCCGCTGCTCCGAGCCCCGCTCGCCCGCGCCGGGCAGCTGCCCGCTAGCGGAGCCGGCGCGCCCTCCACCGCCGGCGAGCCGCGAGCCGCGAGCCGCCGGAGTTGGCGAGCGAGCCCAGCCGGGCTGGGGCTGCGGCTGCGGGGACCGGGCGGCAGCGGTCGGGGGGTTGAGGGTGCTGGGACGCGCGATCTGGCCGCCCCTGCCCGGGGCTGCGCACTCGCGGCGGCGCCTGGGTGTTCGTCTTCGGGGTGCCGACAAAGACCGTCGCTGCTTGTGGCCGGCGGCTGTAGACCGCGGGACCCCCGTCGGCCCCGAGTCCCCGCGCCGCGGGCTGGAGCGGGTGTCCGGCGGGGCCCTCGCGAGAGCCGGGCGCCGGGAGGGCGCGGGCGCGGGTGTTCGCCGGAGCGCGGTCCCGGCGCTCGCCTGCCTCCCCTGCAGCCGGAGAGCGGGTCCCCAGCCCAGCCCCGCGCCTGCTGGGGGCAGGGTCCAGGGGCGGTGTGCGCGCCGCGCCGGGGGCGCCTCGGGCAGGAGAGGTGGGGCGCCGCGGGAGTTGCAGGAACCCCCTCTCGTGGCCGATCGGCCTCGCTGCTCCTTCTGGGCGGCGCGGTGTAACCTCGGAAATAAACCAGCGCCCGCGGTCAGGCGGCTCCGAGGCTGCGGGCGCGGGGGGCGGCTCCAAACTTTCCCGGTCTGCGCGCCTGCCCGGCTTGTCTCCAAGCTGCTTCGAGCCCGAGGCCGGAGCAGGGGTGCGCAGCGTTGCCCAAGGAACGACTCCGTGCCCCTCCCTCCCCAGGCGCTTCTGGGTGGGGGCGCCGGCGAATCTGCCGGCGGTGGGCGCAGGGAGCTCGGGCTGCGGCGGCGGCACGCGGGACGGCAGGAGGCGGCGGGAGGCGCGTCGCGCTCCGTGGCCAGCGAAGGCGCGGCCGCCCGTGCTGGCTGCGAGCCCGCCCTGCCGAGCCCCTTCTCGCGTGGCAGCCGCGGGCTGGCTTCCCTGTGGCATTCGCCGGCCCTCCCTCCATCCCCACCCCCGCGGCGGACCTGTAGCTCCCACTCCCCAGCCTGGGGGGCGCCACCCGCCCGCCCCACTCTCGCTGCCCTGGGCTCTAGACCCAGGGGGGCAGCGAAGCCAGGACGCTCGGGGCGGGAGGACACCCGCCCTTTCCGATCAGTTAACGGAGCTCTCTCGCCGGTTGGGCGCAAATGGGTCCTGCAAGGCTGGACAAGCGGCCACGGGAGGGAGGAGAGGGGAGAGGACTGCAGGGCGGGGACCCCTCACCTCCTCGCCCCAGCCTCTTTGCAGCATCTGCTGAGCAGAGTCTCTGAGAATCTTTCCTCCTTCTGCCCGCCCCTCCCTCCCTGGGGACTGCAGAGGAGACACGGCTGCTGGTCGCCCTCACCCACAGCGGGCCCTGGGGCCTGAGGGCTGCGATGCCCCGGCCTCCCTGCCCCATCTTCATCGGCTGGGTCCGGGGCTCCCGCCAGCTGCCTTCTAGATAGTTCTCAGTGCCAGGGGCCCTGACAAGGCCTCCCTGGAGCACCCCGGCCCCTGACGGCCTCCCTGGGGCACCCCGGCCCCTGGCCACACCACTTCGGCCCCGGAGACCACAGCAGCAGCTGCCCGTACTGTCTGGGTGGGAGCTCGGGTGTCTTCCAGTCTCCGTCACAGCTGAGGCTGCGGTCAGAGGCCCCCATGAGCGTGTGACATTATGCGTCTGTGAACTTCTGCTCGTTCTAACCCGTCTTCCTTCCGTCTCCAGGCCCATAACGGGGATCGTACAGCCAGGGAGACCTGCAAGGCTGGCTTCTCCAAAGAAGATTACACGGCATTGATCTCCCAGAATATTCCAGAAGGAGAGAAAGTCCTCAAAGGTAGGGCGGGGTGTGGAGGGGTGAAAGGGACCACACTCCCGGCTGATGGGGGAGGCTGGGCTGGCAGCGAGGTCAGCGAGGTCAGGACTCGGTGACCCGAAAGTCGTTTTGCATCACGGATAAGCGATTCAGAATCCCTGCCGTTTCTGAGTGAGGCGAATCACTTCCTGGACCACAGGTTGGAATGTGGATGTAAGGTCACCCGAGTGACATGCAGAGAGAGGCTTCTCGCGAAGGACTTTTGTGTATGGAATTCTGGAATCTCGAATTGTATTTGCTTTGAAATGCACGGTAAAGCGGCCGGGGTCGAGAATGCGGTAGATGAGCCTACGGACGTTCTGTCCACACACGCGACATCCGTCTTCGTCACTGTCCCACCGAGAACGCGGGAACTCCGTGCACGCGGGAGGGGGCCGCCACTCAGACTCAGCGTCCTTGCGGGAGAGCATGCCCGGTTGTGACGGGAAAGCCAGAGACAGCTTCGAAACTCAAAGGGCAGTAGATCATTTGGCATATTGATTTGTTTCTCTTTTAGGACAAACTAATTAAACTTGCCATTTGCGTGGGAGGGGAGAGGAACCAGCTCTTTCTCCCCTGTGGTTTCGACACAGACTCGGGACACCCGAGCTGTGCTCCTTTCTACCCTCCCAAACATCGCTGTCCCAGAAAGTGGCGCTTTTAGCCCGTTCCGAGGGGTTGGAGGGAGCGGACTTCAGATTAAGCATCCAAGCCAGATTTCAACATCCGTGGCTAAGCGGCCCCCAGACTGCCGACTCCCCGCCCGGGCCTGCGTGTTAGGGGGTGCGGGGTCTTCCCTCGCGTGCTGCCAGATGCACCTGTGTGTGTGCAAGGGGAGACGGTTCTGTGTACCCCTGTGTGTGCCTCTCTGCGTACCTCTGCGTGCGAGACGGTTCGGCAGCTCCCCACCTGCCCCCCGGGCACGGGGCTTGTTGACTTGTTGGCTCCCGTTCTGTGAATCCGGCTTTCCGTTTTGCACTGAATCCAGCTTTTTCTTATTTGTCATGAACTGAGTTGACTACTAAAGCAGGGGCACGATACTATCGACTCCTTCATCGATTACCAAAAATAAAAGAAAAATAAAGCTCTCCGGGCATTCGGCCTGGAAGGAGTGGGCGTGCCGGACGGGCACACGCGTGTGGCGAGAGTTCTCAGGAGGGGCTGTGCTGGCTGCGCCCGTGTCGTTCAGACTGGGAAGGGGAGGCCATCTTGCGGGGTCTGTGGGTTTCCCGAGGGTCCCTGTGTGCCTGTGGAGAAGGCCCAGAGGGTTCTGACACCCTCAGGACCTTGCACTGTCACGAATAACAGGAGACACTGACGGCCGCGTCCTCCAGCTGACAGCCTCGCGCCTCCCCAGGTGAAACCTGATCAGACGCGGGAGCGTCGCTTTTACTGAAGAATCCCAGAAAGACTGCCTCTATTTTAGCAATGACAAGTGCTGCCCACTGTGCAAGAAAAAGGCAGAACTCGCACTTTTTATGGGGAAATGTGAGACTTCAAACAAGGAT
The DNA here is from genome assembly GCA_028627145.1 of Eidolon dupreanum. Classification (NCBI taxonomy): domain Eukaryota; kingdom Metazoa; phylum Chordata; class Mammalia; order Chiroptera; family Pteropodidae; genus Eidolon; species Eidolon dupreanum. Next base: position 1,015,902 of record CM053504.1, on the reverse strand, counting down.
CTCCTTTCTCTCCTGGGCGCTGTGTGGGTCCAGGCTGAGCTGGGCCCTGCGCTAGGCCAGTATGCTGGGGAAGCCTGGACCACTGGCCGGGTGTTGGCCTGTCCCGTATGCACAGATGGTTTTCACCCCGTGGGGGGTGAAGACCACATCATCCTAGGGGGACCTGGACTGGCTTCTTGGGATGTGTGGATGTGAGACTTGTTTTCAACGCACTTATCCGTGAGATGAGGCCCCACCTTGGCCGAGGAGAGAACTGCAGAGCGTGTCCCAGGCATCAGGGGTCTGGTACCTCCCCATGGCTTCTCCCGCGCCTGCGTGGGACACCCTCTCACCCCTCTCTTCCTCGGCCTCTTCTTAGAGTGAAGGATCTCAGGGACAAAGAGATGTTTTAGATCTTAAAACTAATTTTGCACGTAAGGAGGCGAAAGCTGTGTTTCCTTAGAAAACTTTGCAAACTATGAGACCCCAGCGAAGGCGCACACGGCAGCGATAAGTGTGAGACACAGTGTCACCATCATTCCGGCAGGAATCAAGCTAAATAAATAATGACTACTTATAATTGAGTTATTCCAACTGAGAGCGCTTAGCCTGAGTGTGACAGGCGCTGTTTCAGAGTCACCGTTTTATGATAAGCGTGCCATCAGCCATTAACGCCTGCTCTGCGGCTCCCTGTCTTTGCCCGAGTCAGCTTACCGACAACCCCAAAATCCAGACTCCAGAAGGAGCGATTTGTTACACAGTAATTAACTTGTTTATGATAAATGGATGGAAGAAATGTCGTGGCATTTTGTTTTATGTCTAAATGAAGAGCATTTGCATTCTAAAAATTTCATGCTAATTAGGCTTAAAATAGTTTTCCCCAATAGGGTAGCAGACACCATGGTATCGCGAGCCTTCGGAACAGCGGCCGTGCACGGTGTCGCGGGGAGCTGGCTGAGCCGGGTCGCAGCGCCCCCGGGCGCCCGTGGCTGCGGCTGCGTGTGCTCTTACCGCTAGCTTTGTTTTCAGGATCGTCCGCTGATGGCCACGGTCACCGGGGCCTGGTGATGTCTGCAGCGTGGCCGGCGGTTAGGCCGTTCGCCTTGGGCTGGAGGAACGTTCTCTGAGCCACCGTTCAGTTGGGGCTGTCGCTAAGCTGGTGTCTTTTTCTCGGCCATGTTAATAATTAACGGCCAGGGCGGCCAGGCTGCAGCGATGAGGTGACCAGCCTGTGCCCGCTCTGGCGGACAGAGTTCTGGGAAAACCCAGGCAGGCTTCGCAGCGAAAACCCGCAAGGCTGGGAGAGCGATCGGTGGCATCGTGGGAACCCCAGAGGCCGGCGTCATCTCCCCCCTTCTCTCCTGGGGTGGCCACGGGGAGAAACGCCTGCTGGCCGCAGGGGCGGTGGGTCTGGACCTCGCCTGAGGAAGGTGGGCATGCTGGGCGTTCAGATCCTGTCAGGTGGATTCATTTGCTCTGTGAGACCTCGTGAGAAAAGCCTTCCTTCTCGCATCCCCCGCCGCTCCGTGTCCTCGCTGGGAGGTATGTCACCTCGTCAACCTGCTCTCCCACTTAAACCGGAAGGTCAAGACAGCAGCAGCCCTGTTGCTCTGGTTTACCGTTTAGATCATTCTGGAATGTTCTTGGCCAACAGGATAAAACCCAATTGACAGAATCTTAAATGAGGGTTCGTTTTTCACACGTAGCAGTGAAGAGGTAGGTGGTCGAGGACTGGAGCAACAGATCTGCCTAATATTCTGACCATTGTACCTTCTTCAGTTCGTCTGTTGATTGCCTCCTCATTGCAAACTGGCTGCCGCGGCTCCAGGCATTGCTTTCGAGTTCGGAGCAGGAAAAGGGAAGGAGCGGTAGCACCCTCTGCATTGCTTCTCTGTATCAGGAAAGCAAACACCGGCTCAGAACCTTGCAGAAGTTCCCATTGGCTGGAACGAGGTCACATGCCTCTCCCGGTGAAAGCAGTGGGAGGCTGGGACGCAGGCGGGCGCATCGTCACGCCTGGCCGAGACCCAGCTCGCTCCATCTCGCTCCATCGCTTGGCTGATGCGCAAACTGCTGCTTGAAGCAGAATGGGATTCTGTTTCAGGAGGGTGGATGCCGAGGAGGCAAGCACCAGGGCCTGCCAGTGGGGTTTCACTCGCTTCCAGCACCCTCCCTGAAGCAGAGTGGAGGAGGGAGGGGGTGGTGCTTGCTTGAATGAATGACTCATTTGCATGACAAAGTACACGAGAGAGGCAAGGCTGAGGAGAGGCCAAGTTCAGGTGCCCAGAGGGGGCTGAAAAGCAGCAGGCCTGGGCTGAAGCATCCTTAACTGTCTTCACAAGTATGTGGGAATTGGCCTCTTCACCCACACGGTTTGGCGGGACCCACATCTGCAGACAGGTAAGTCAGGCCTGGGCGGGAGGCATTGCTAGACACGTGGACGAGAACTAGACAACCTACGGCACACCCGGCACCCAGTGCCACGCCCGGCTTTCAGCCTGGTGGGTGTGCACGCGAATGCGGTAGCGAATGGACCATCGTGGGAACCCAGGATGCAGGCATCATCTCCTGCCTCTCTCCTAGGGTGACCACGAGTCCCCGTTAGCGTGCAGATGAGCGGGAGTAAAGGGCTCTGGCGACAAACGTGCCACGTACACTTAGCACGATTAGACGCCGCAAGTCGCGTGTCCAGTATCCGGCCTCTCGCTCCCTCTTACTGATGGAGCCTCGTCCGAACTGACCTGTTTGCCTCCCAGTGTCTGATGGTCCCCTCCACCACAGCGGCCCCTTTCTGGTCAGTGGGATCTGAGGAAGTTGCTATGTTCGATGAGGCTGCTCAGAAAGCTTTCCTTTATCCAGCTAAAGAGGAGCAGACTCAGTGGGCTACGCCTTCTGCCTTTACCTCTTCCTCCTGCCCGGAATACAGACGTGACGTCTGGCCCAGTGCAGCCCTTTTGGGACTGTGAGGATGGTGGCGCAGGAACTAGGTCCCAGGTGGCATCCTTGAACAACAACAGAGCTCCGGACTCATTTTGCCTGGAGTGGTGAGAAAAACAAAGTTGAAAGACCATGGCCCAGTTTCCCGCCCCACTCGGCTAAACAATTTCTGACTTCGGAAAACGAGAGCGGTGCAGGCAAGTGACTGCCTGCCGTCCCCTCTGCCAGCTCGGAGCACGCATTTCCGTCCTCCGCCCTCAGCCTGGGCCGCCCCGCTCCTTCCCCAGCCCTCTTTTTTTGGCCTTGGCCCTGCTCTGGCTTCCGTGCCCCAGGCCGCCCCACCCCCAGTCCTTTGAGAATGAATCCCTTTGTCCAGCACGCTGGATTGCAGCGAGCATGTCACGGGAACCGGGCAAATATTTGCTGACTAGATGAAATGAATAGTTGACACTTTAGACTCGGTCTTGAGGCCAAGATGTAAATGAATCATTCCATGGGTGGAGCCAGGGCTAGAGAACGTGAGGTCCCCACGCCGTCTCTTAGCCACCTTCTTCCAGGAAGCCAGGGCATGACTCGTGGGGACTTCATCCACAGTGTCGACCGGCTCCAGGGAACCGAGGCCCCCCAGAGAAGCGGGAGGGGGGGCGGTTAGGCAGGACTGAGCCCCACGCGTGGCTGGACGGGCTCCGAGCCAGGCAGCCCCTGCTGTGTCAGCCCAGGGACCGCTGCTTGCTGGGGTGAGGCTCCCGCCACCTCCTGTGGCTGCTGCCCTCAGGGGTCCCCGAGGCGCCTGCACGGCCAGCGGCCGACACCGCGGTGCCCTCTGGCCTCTTCAGGGGCCAGTGCTGATTTGCGTTCCCGCCATCGCCGGAACGGGGCCTGGTCCGGAGTTAACGGCGTAGAGAGGAAGGTTTGTATCCTCAGCGGCTTCTGTCAGGCGAGAGGTGAGCCAGGCAGGCTTTATCCATCGCCCCCAGGCCGAAGCCGCCAGCAGGGAGGGGCCAGATGCCCTGTGTCAAAACAAAAGGGGGTGAATGGCCACTGCCCAAGGCACTCGGCGCTACTTGCCCCTTGTGTGTGGCTGCTTCCGGCTCCGCCTGCCGAGAGGCGCCGAGCTTGGCCCTTGCATGCTGGATCCCCAAGGCGACGGCCAGCAGCCCCCGGCATCCTCTGAGCTCTGGCCTCCGTGGCGGCCCCTCCCTGCAGCAGGGCACACGCGAGTCCCGTGAGGATGATGGCTTCACGACCCAGCTGTTGCCTTTCAGAGCGATGCGTTTTAGTAGCTCTGTAAGGTGAGGGGACGCGCGACTTCCAGTTACAACGTCACAGCACTGAGTCCCGCCCGGACCGTGTGTCCACCCTCCGCGCACGGCGTCACCCGGCGTCCTCGCCAGGGCCTGTCCGGGGGGCGAAATCCGACCCTTCACGTGGACGCGACGCTGACGGCCGGCGAGGTGGAGAGACGGCCGAGGGCCCGGGCTTTGCTCTGTCCCCCCAGACCTGGGCTTTCCGCCCACTCGTGTCCTCCACACGGCGTGAACGACGACGGCTCAGGGTGCAGACGCGACCCCTCCCCGAGGTCGGGGCTCTCCACGAATTCAGCAGTGTTGACAATCAGACGTGCTGATGCTTTCTCGCCCGGACATCCGCAGCCGGCGGGGCCGGCGAGTCAAGAAGCTCTCGGCAGGAGTCGCCTCCGAAGTGGGTGCAAACTCCGGGGCCCCTCGGGCTCGCAGGACCAGCCTTGGCGTCAGAGGAGCCGGATCGCACAGTGCCGGCGGGGTGCGGGGCCTCGGCACGGCTCGCAGACTCTGCCAGCTCTGGGGGAGCATCGGAGGAAGCAGGGACTCGCTGGCCGAGCTGGGCCGAGCTGGGCCTGGGCCCCGGGCAGCCGCCATGAGTCGGTCACATTGCAGCTTGGAGCGCCCGGGGCGTTAGCAAGGCTCACGTCATGGATCGTGAGAAAAGCTGAGCCCTGAGGCGGGGGGTTGGCGTGAGATGTGGGGCCCCCACCTGCAGGCAGGCCTTTCCGCCTGCGTCTGCCGTCCTGCCGTCTGCGGGAGCTTCCCATCCAGATTTCAAGGTCTCTCTTTACTTTTCTGTGAAGCTTGGTTAAGTAGATGCAAGAACTAATCGACTGGGAGCCAGTGAGCGAGTGAGCTTTTGTCTTTTCAAAGAATGTACCCATTCCGACTTTTTGAAGACGAGATTTTCGAGTGAATTCCACTGCAGGAAATTCTGCCAGCCAGCCCAGCGACTTTCTTTCCGGCCAGGGGATAAAGTCCTGGGTGTGTCCTCATAAAGCCCGTGGCACTTGCTTGTTGTTTTAATTCTCCAAGGGCGCAGTGTGCTGGAGGCTGGGCTGGTAAAATCTTTGCTTTTTGTCCAAAGGCTCAGCATTTTAATGACTTTTTGCCTGGGCTCTAGGCTGCCCTCTCCTGGTGGCCTCCAGTACAGTCTCAGGCTGGCTCCCATTTTTAAACAAAAGAGAACAAAATAGACCTGGTCTAGCAATTGTCTTTGGCCAGTGTGGCTTCCAAAGGCCATCTCCCTCCTCACCGCCGTCGGGGGCAAGCCGGCGAGTCCCAGGCCTTCCCGCATGCTCAGGCGTGCTCTCGTGTGCCCTCGAGATGGCTTTGGGCTCAGGGCAGCCAGGAGTCATTCCCAGACTGTCTGTGCCAGGTCTGCACGTGGCCACCCCCCACTGCCGCCCCTGGCGAGGGATTTGCTCAGACTGTGGATTATACTCGTGTCTTAGCGTAGTGCAAATGACCACAGACTTAGAGGCTTAAGCGAGACAAATTATCGTCTTGCGGTTCTGGACCTCAGAATTCCAGCGCGGTCCCCCAGGCTAGAATCGAGGCGTCCAGGGCTGTGACCAGGGGAGACTCTGTGTCCTCGCCTTTTCAGCTCCCGAGGCCCCTGCTTTACTTGGCTTGTGGCGCCTTCCGCCGTCACAGCCAGCGCCGTGCCTCTCCCCGCAGTCACGTCGCCACCCCTGTCTCTTCCTCTGCTTCCTCTTCTGCCCGCACGTAAGGAGCCCGCGATGCGCCTGGGCCATCCGGGGTCGTCTCGCATCCGCGGTCCTCACCTCGGTCACGTCTGCAGAGGTCCCCTCGCAGTGGCCGGTGGCACGTTCATTAGGACGTGGACGTCCTCAGGGCTCCCACACGCCCGTGTGACGATGGGTCCTTTCCGGCTCCACGTGCGGAGGACTCGCCGTGTCTCGCTCACTGTCCCTGCTCTTCCTTTGACTCCTGCGGCCCCTCCCGGTTCGTGTCGGGGGGGGGGGGGGCCACTTTGCTGTGAGGAAACAGGCCCAGGTGGGGGAGGGCCCAGGCTAGTCGCCGGCTGGGAGGCCCATCTGAGCCCCAGCTCCAGCCCCAGCCTCCCGCCCGTCCTTCCTGCCTCCTGCCGGGAGCCCCCAGCCCACTGAGGCCCGTGTCTGTGATTAGGACTCTGGTCACCACCTCTCGCCACCTCTCCCTGGGACCTGAGATGGATTTGCTGTGAGCACCACTGTGAAGCCTGCAGCAGCTCTGACCTGGGGGCTGTTAACTCCGCCTCGTGGCTTCACTGTTTTCCTGCCAAGGTGTGGGGATTTAGGGAGGATTAGGGTAAGCCTTCAGCGACAGATAAACATCCAAGGGCGGCCCAGCCCACCACCTGCCTCTCCCACAGGAGGCGGCGTTGCGGGGGACGGGGGCCTCGTGGAGGACGGAGGCCCCCCGGAGGATGGGGGCCCCGGAGGATGGGGGCTCGCCCGCCCAGGTGGCGGCCCCCACGAGCGGCTGCAGGTGCTCAGAGAGGCGTTCTCGGCCTGGACCATCCTTTTGGAATGCACTTAACAGAGTTCCTTCCGGTCCCGGGTGGGGGTGGGGGTGCGGGCCCCACGTCTGTCCAGGGGGGACCACACCCTTCATCCCAGCGTCCCCTCCGGAGCCTGCGCCTGCGTGTCTGACTTGGAGAAACGGTTTTCGGTTCGTGTGGGTGTTTGCTGCCGAATGTCAGTTCGAACGCGTGGACGCTGGTCTGCCCGGAAGCTGAGGGGTGGGCGAGTGCCGAGCGTGCAGTCCCAGGGGAGTGCCGGCGGACGCAGCTGGGAGCCGGGGTGTGCCTGGGAGAGGGCCGAGTCGGGGTCACCCGCCCGCCTTCAAAGCAGAGGGCGGGAAGTCCAAGTGTGGTCCGGGAACTGTGGCCTGGGGGGATGCTTGTTACACCCCTCAGGCTGCTGCGTCCCCTCCCGGGGGAGCTGGATGGTGGCCCCAAAAGATATGTCTACGCAGAACAGTGGCTGGGCCCTTGTCTGGAGAAGGGTCTTTGCAGGTACACTTAAGGGTTTCGAGATGGCATTATCTGAGATTATCTGGGTGGGCCCTACACCCAGTGACAAATGTCCTTGAAAGAGACAGAAGAGGAGAAGACACTGACACATGGAGAGGCCATGTGAAGACGGAAGCAAAGCCTGGGGTGATGCGGCCACAAGCTAAGGACCCCAGGAGCCACCAGGAGCTGGAAGAGGCAAGGAGCCCGCCCCCACCAGAGCCTCGGGGCGAGCGAGTCCCTGCCACCTTGATTTCAGACTTCTGGCTTCTAGAACTTCAGGAGAATACATTTTTGTTCTTATAAGCCCCCAGTTTGTGGCTGTGTGTCACAGCAGCCCAGGACACTCACAGAGCCCGCGAATCCTGGGGCTGTGGCCAGGGGTCTGCCTGTGTAGACCCACCTCCCAGGGGAGCCGATGCTTGTGTGAGCCTGGGGACCTCGGCCTGGAGGCTTTGTAGCTTAGAATTCCAGGGGCAGCGGTCCCCGCGGGGGGGGGGGGGTCTGCCCCCGGTGAATACCGCATCTCCCCGTGCGGCTCAGGTGGGCGGTCGGGATGATGCTGTGTGGCAGGCGAGGTGCTTTAGGGTGGCAGCGTAGTATCTCATGCTATAAAGCGTGACACAGAACAGTTTCACCAGAATTAAAATGTGTACGGCACACTTTTTCTCCTCGCATTCTCTCCCCCTGTCAAATAAACTCCTAACAAGGATTATAGCTCCGATAATATCGCATAGATACATTGTAAGTATTTTGTTAATCTGAAGGTCTGCGTTTGGGAATGGAATGTTCAGGGCCGCTGCCGAGCGTGGGAGCAGGGGGCTGGCCAGCAGGGAGGTGTTTGTAGAACAAGCCTCTTTCCCCAAAACTGCTTTTCTGTGCAAGTGCAAAAAGGCATTATTTCTGGCTCCGAGCGCTCCGTTTCCTGTGTTTGCAGCAGCCGCGTTTTTGCTGCCTGGCTGCGTCGCTCCCCTGCGAGCACGCGTTTGCATGCTTGCTCAGGAAGGCAGCTGCTGAGCTTGGTTGCCAAGGGCCCCGTCTCTGTCCCTGTCATTCTTTGCAGCTGCATTGCAGGCAGCCTCACACATGCTTGGGGACCGTGGCGACCTGCCCTGCCCACGGGGTCTGGGTCGTTGGGAGCCCCGGGTGCCCGCGGGTGCTCCAGGTCTTAGCGGGATGAGCTGCTGCAGCTTCTCACAGCCCGGCCGTCCTGTCACCCTCTGGGTTGGGATGAACCCTCTGAGGGCTGGCGGCTGGGATGGGGACAGGCCTGTCCGTTCCAGAGAATGACCCAGCACTACAGCGGGACGCCAGGACGCCTCAGCGCCCTGCCCACGGCCCCAGCTGGCGCCTGGTCTGCGTTCGTGCCTCTCCACACCGCCCCCCGGGCAGCGGCCGAGCGGGGCAGGAAGGGCGCTGTCGTTGGCACGTGCCAGGTAGGCCGCCTCGCGCTCGGTCGTGACGTGCGGGCTGGTTGGCACGGCGAGGGTTTGCAGGAGAGTGACACCCTCCTCCTTTCCTTGTTTCTTCAGCGTGACATTTGCAGAGGCCTCAGCTGACTCGGAGGGGCACCCACGGGCTTCTGATGAGCGAACTCTGTAAATAGGATAAGCGGCATCTTACAGCCACCTTCGGGGAGCACGGGGGCCCCTGGGAAGTCTGTCCCTGCCCTGGCCCCACGGGGGACTTGGTAGGACCGTTGATCTGTGTCCGGCCTGTGGGTCAGCCGTCCTGTGCTAGCGTGTCAGTGGGCCAAGCGGACCATCAGCACACTTACCCTGTGAGGGCACAGCGACCCCTTACCAGGGATGCTGGTGGGTGACGACGTGGGGTTCCTGTCCAAGCTCCCGGGCCTGCACTGCAGAAGCCTGGGGTTGAGCGGGCAGCCCGCCCCGCCTGTCCCCTCAGCCACCTGTCCCCCAGTGGAGCCCAGTCACCTCGAGGTTCAGGGTCTGGTCAGCTTCTCGGGTTCTGGTCATCAGCTCTGTGGCACTCGGCGTGTGTTGTGACCTGCAGGGTGTCCTGTGTCACCTGCCGGAGGAGGTGGCTGCCCCCTGCACGGGTGGGACTCCGGATCCAAGATGACGCACGTGACGTGGGGGAAGCGGAGCCCGGGCCACCGGGAGCATGGCCGCTGGAGCCCCGGGCGCCAGCGCTGTCCGCTGCCACGTCTGCGGCAGCCGCCTCGGCCGCGTGGTGCCCGCTCTCCCGGGACGTCGCCTGCCCCCCCTCGCCTCACTGGAGGCTTCGGGAAGGGAGCCGAGCCCTGCTGTGTCAGCGGCTCCCAGGGCCGAGGGCGCTGTTCACATTCACCTGGCCCCGTTCTCCAGGTGACCCCGACTCTCCTCCCCTGGGTCCGCCCCGGGCGCGGCGAGCTGGCCTTGGACGCAGTCAGTTCTCATTAGACAGCAGCGCGATGCGATGGGTTTTTATGGTTTTGTTTGGGGACTTTTTTCTCTCCTTGGCCTTTACATTCTCCTGTGCGGCAAAAGGCATGTTTTAAAATTGAACGACTAAGTTATGGGGCGTCTTATTTAGAGGCTCGCAGGCCCGCGGGGGGAGAGGCGGCACACGTCACACGTCACTGGCCATCGTCCTTGACTGACAGGCCCTGGCACGGCTGGACCACGTCCCGGCACCCTGAATGCTGGGCTGCGGTGTTTCGATGGAGACAGAAACTAAGTTACCCGAAGGCACCTGGACGCCCCCTCCCCGTTTAAAGCAGACACTTATTTCTCAAGTCGTCTCATCCTCTCTCCCTTCTTCCCTCAGATACAAAAGAGGGATTATGCAACTTGTCTTATCTAGTTCCTATATTTTAAGATAAAAACAATGCCGGAGAAGGGCTGAAGGCTATAAAATTGTGATCAAAAGTCTGTAAAATTATAGAACTTATGTTTTCTTGAGAACAGAGCATCTTCGCTGTGACTTTTTTTCTTAAAGGAGCTAGACAGCTTAAGAATTGATCCTCGGAGAAGTGTAAGATAAACTTCCATGTGGGGAAAAAAATAGAGTTACATGCTTGAAAGGTTAATGGCTGGTAAACGTCAATTTTCTACAATCCTGGCTAATAAAAATAGCCTGTAAGATATAAAATGTCATGCTGCCAAAATTGCAGGGGCCTTTGAAATCCGTTTTGAAGTCTCGGGTCCTTTGAGGACGGTGGGGGCGGGGAGGGGTGTGAGCTGGGAGTGCTCTTCCTTCCTGGAACCCCGTTAGGACAGGAGGTGAGTCCACCTGCGGAGGCTGAGCTGTCTCCGTCAGTCCAGAATGTGCCTGGTGGGGGGTGGGGTGTGCACTGGAAACACCATGAGCAGACTGTGTGCCCCCACATCTCAGATCTGAAACATGGCGACAACGGCAGACTTTTGTTGCAACCCCTGAAATCGGAACGGGGTTGTCTCCGCAGCCTAGGTTGGCATTTGAGCACCCAGGGGTCCGGGGACAAGCCGGGGACTGGAGAAAGAGGCCCTCCCCTCTGGCCTGTCCACCCCTCCTCATTTCGGGCGTTTTACCTGGGATGCAGGCGGACGTGGGCAGAGCGGGGGCCGGGCCGTGGGAGATGACCGTGGAACCTCCTGGAACATTAAGTGCTCATGCTGTGTTCATTTCCGTGCCTTCTGGGACCGCGGTATCCCCCGTCTGCCACCGAGGCCATGGACCCTACACCCCTCGCGCCCAGCCGGGCAGGACCAGCCCCGCGGAGGGGCCGACGGCCTGCCCTCTGGTTTCTTTGCGAGCAGGGTTCACGCCCCCTGGGGCCGGCATGCAGCCACGGGCCTGGCTCCAGCATCTTTTACCGCGAGGCCACAGCCTGCAAGGTCACAGATCTGCCTGTAAATGCTGAAAATGCCCGGTGCTCGCCTGACACTACATCAGTGGGCCTCGCCGGGCCAGGCCACAGGAACTTAAAATAGGCATTGGGCTTTTCAGCGTCTTGGCCCTGAGCTCGTTCCTCCCCCGTTGCAAGCTAGAAAAGTGCCCCGGACGGGACGGTTCTGCCACGGCATGAGAATCTCGGTTTTGCCTTTTCCCGACTGAAAAATAAAAA
>CM053504.1:988974-1004112 GCA_028627145.1 Eidolon dupreanum | reverse complement strand
GGTGGCCCCCAACAATGTCCACATCCTGATCCCCAGGCCCGGCGAATGCGTCACCTCTCGTGGCAAAGGGGACTTTGTAGACGTGATTCAGTTAAGGACTGAGGTGGGAGATGACCCTGGTGACCCCGCGCCAGCCCCAGGGCCCTTCCAGACGGGCAGAGGTCAGCGCGTGGTATCGATTCTCTCCTTGGCACACCAGCCGCCTCGCGGGGAGCGAGCGGGCCCGAGCCGGCGGCTTCGTTCACACTCCGCGCAGCAGCTGAACTTGCAGCGAGTCTGGCCCGCGGGGGACCAAAGTGAATTACGTTCGCTTTGTTCACAGACTTAGGGGTAAGCCCACGTGACGCTTGTAAAGAGTCCAGACAAATGGATTTGGTACTTAAAAAATTTAACCGCGCCCACTTTGATTCGCACAAAGCGTGGTTTGGGGCGCCATGAATACGTCACACGTGGTTGGGGTGACAGCTAGCCAGTTACCGAGCCAGGCCTCCCAGGGGCGAGACGGTCTGTCTGCCCAGAGGTGGCCTCAGCGGGACCCTCCTGCACCAGCAACCGTTCCCAAGAGAATTAACAAAGCGTTTGGAATGTCTGTGACTCAGCCCCATCGAGAACTCTGCAGAAAATTCACACTGAGATGGGATCCAAAATTTGCAACTTGGGCTCAACCTCTCCAGTTCGATTAGAATCATTGAGGAAGGTACAAGCATCTGCTGGCAAATCACCCTTATTTGCTTCATCTGTCTTCTGATGAAAACAGACCCCCCGACCCCACCCCTTGTTTCCCCCTGAAACCAGGCCTGGGAGAGTCTCAGCCTTTTCCTCATCATCCACCTCCTTTTGGTTCCTCAGGGAAGAAATTGCCGCCAAGCCGATCAGGATTCTCATGAATCCACCCAGCTGGGAACTTCCTCTTTTTAGGGTGCCTCCTCCCCATCCCCGCCTGCCTGAATCCTGGAGTCCCAAACGGACCTTCCCGCTGGCGGGGACAGCTGGGCGAACCCCGTCAGCCTCGTTCTCCTGAGCAGAGGGGGTGACAGCAACGCCCGCCTCCCAGGTGGTTCTGAGGATGAAGCGACATGACGTGTGTGTAACACGCGCCCAGCACATAGTAGGCACTTTCCCCTCATCTTCCTCTTCCATCGTCAACATTATTCTTCAGTCTGCGCGTTTCACTCGTTCTCCTTGGCAGCTCGTAGCTCCCGGTACCTGCCCCCAGCACAGCACGTGGTCTTTCTTCAATCCCTTTTTGTCCCCTCCCGGGAAGGCATTTTCCTGGGTCTCTTTCAGTCTCCCTTGGTCAGTGTCGATCCTGTGGGCACAGTAGGTCCCCACGAAGTGTTCGACGGAAGGAGAGCGCTGCCTCCCGCATCCAGCTGTCTGCGCACCTGGGCCCCGCTCCGTTTCAGGCAAACACGGGGAGGTCGTCAGTGTGGAGTCAGCGGTCCTCAGGGCAGGGGGCGTGTTGTCCAAGTCGCTGAGAATCGGCTGAGAGTCCCTGAGGTCGGGGGCCTACCGCGCTGCCGGGCCTCATGGGGCAGGGTCTCTCTTCCCTTCCTGTCGCTCTTCTGTAGAAACGACATGCAGTAGGGGTGCATCCCGCTCGCGCGGAGCAGGTGGTCAGGCAGTGTGACTTGGGCCTCGGTCTGGCCAGCTGAGAACAGCTGTGCCTCTTCCCTCCGTGAGGCTCACAGCAAGGGCTTCAGAAAGACAGGCCTGGGTGGAATCCTGACTCTGCTCTTCTCGGCCACAGTAACGCTGGACAAGTCACTGTTTCTCCCTGAATGACCAGGAGCTTCCCTGTGAAGTGGGGGTAATCCAGGCATCCACCTCCCCGGGGTCCCTGGGAGCCTAATGAGTTCTTTCCTTGAGTGTAGCTGGCAGAGTACATTGTCAGATGATGGTGACAGTGAAGGTGGTGAGGAGGAAAGAGAGGATAACGGAGATGATGATGATGATGATGATGATGATGATGATAGGGATGAGAAGGAGGATGCTGATGGTGAAGATGGTGATGATGGTGGTGAGAGTGATGATGGAGAAGTGATGGAGATTGGTGGTGATGATGATGGTGATGGTGGTGATGATGGTGATGGTGGTGATGATGGTGATGGTGGTGATGATGGTGATCATGGTGATGATGATGGTAGTGAAGATGATGGTGATGGTGGTGATAATGACTGTGGTGACGCCGGTGATGATGCTAACGATGAAGACAATGAAAAAGAAAAAGTGAATGATGACGATGACGAGACAATCTGTAGCTGTCCCCTGGGCCTAGCCCCGCGTGTCTGCAGGGTTTGCATTCAGCCGTCCGGCACGGGTCGCTTTCGGAGCCCTGTCCCCGAGGGCATCTGTCTCACACATTCACACGGTGCTGCATCCTCCTCCCTTTGGGGGAGTCCGACCTCCCATTCTGTGAACTTTGTAGTCTTTAAGATTTTTATTTCTTCGAGCCGTGATTTTGCCTTTTCCATGCACGCTTTTTTCCACTTTCTAAGCCGTGCCGCGCGAGCGGCCCGCACCGCTGTGCAGACAGAACCGGCGCGTCCTTCCCTCCTACCTCTGGCAATTTTGAAATGTGTGAGTTTCTGCCCTGGAGTTTTTAGTTTTCTCAAACTACAGGGGGTTAATTAGCTCGGTTATTTCACAATGGCATTTACAGTTTTCTTATTAACTGGGCAGATATCCAAGGACTCCTACTCGTCACTCGGGGCTTTTGCAAGGTTTTTGTCACAGGGTTGGGTGGGAGGGTGACAAGGCTTGCAGAGCAGCTGGCGACAAGGAGGGAGTTGAATTGCTGGAGTCACCTCCAGCCGTCCCCAAGAAAACCACACGGCGAGGTTTAACTTTTTGGTTTGATCAATGAGAGAAGTGTGAGCTATTTTTTAGACCAATTGTTTATTCCTTTTCTACAGACCTAGTTTCAAAGCGCGTCTTAAAAACATTATCAACATCCTTTAAGGAGAGATGCTGGGGAAACTGAGGAGAGGAACTCAGGGCTGGGAACCGGCAGAAAGGCTTTTCCTGCACCGAAACAGACAGAGAAGACTCGGTCTCGCCCCAGCGGTCATTGGAAGGGCTGAGCTGGAGCCGGGGGGAGGGAGGCGTGCTCCTCGCCACGAAGCCACGTCCTCCGGCGGGACAGTAACCGGGGGACGGGCTCCAGGCCCGGCTCCTGCCGTTTCTCTCACCCACACATCCGCCCCTCCCCACATCGCCTGGTGCTGTGAGTGGGTGTGACTGTCCTTGCCTCAAGGAGTCCTTTGTGACCGTCCAGACTCATGGCTCCCCGACTGACCGTTACTGTTTACTTTTATTAATAATCTCGAGCACTTGCCTCATGCAGATTTAAGCTGGGATTCGAAGGAGCCTTCTTAGCTGTATGAATGGTTCTCAAGAAAGTGTGTTTGCTTTTCCATTGTCGGACACTCCCAGGGCCAAGAGAGCATCATCCGAAGACTGGGAACCTTAGAGAAAGTCCTCCCCTTCACTTTACGTGCCTGGGAGTTCTAAAGCGAATTTGTTCTTTCTACATTTGTCCCCCAGAGACATTCTTAAACATGTCCCCAAGGAATATGACTGCCGTATTGTTCATAATGGCAAAAACAAACAACAAAAGAAAAGCAAAATGCCCAATGATAGCAGAATAAAATGGGAGTTATGGCATATCGAAACAGTGTAATTCTGTGAAAAAACTATTTGTACATACACATCGCCGTGGATAAATCTCTAACATAATGGTATACGAAAATTGCAGAGTGAATTGGCTAAATGGCACCATTTATACGATGTTTCAAAATACCCTCAAATGCTGTGTTTTGTTTAATATGTTCCTATGGAATGAAAGCACAAATGTGAAGAGAGAAGACACACAAACCGATTTTCAAGTAAAGGCTACGGCTTTGAAGGAAGCATCCAGAATGCAGGAGGGCTCCCGGTGTGCTGTGTGATGTGTGTTGGTTCTGAGATGTAATGTGAACATGGGGAGTGTTCTCACTGTTTAAGTTCAGGTGGTGTGGCCGAGTGTGTACGCCTGTGTGTCCGTGTATGATTATTTCTTGTCCATTTTCGTAGGTTCGAAATATCTCATAATTAAATAAATACTGTTGGTCTTGTTATGGGCTTTTTGCGTAAGTGTTTTTAAACATCAGCATCCCTCAGAAGAGGGGGGATTCTTGGGTCTAGATAAAAATTGGGTCGTGCCGCATTCTACGAGAGGTTACGGGACCTTGCAGAGGATTCTGGAAGCGATCGCGACGTGAGTGTTCTGCCTGCCCCTCGCCTCCCCGCAGGCCTGTGACGCAGGCGGTCTGGTGTTCCCTCAAGCTCGGTCCCCTCCCAGGCAGGGCTGGGAATCTGATGGCAGACGTGAGAAGGTCCCTCTGAGTGCTGGGTCCAAGCACTGACTTTGGAACCCCGTGCGGAGCAAGCACCTTAGAAGGTTTGAAGGGAGAAGCCGTCTGGATTAGTCACGTGTTTAAAGAGTTATTCGCTGGCGCGTTGTCAATGTATCTCATCGCCTCCACGTTCATTTCACGAATACAAAGAGCATTACCGAGTTTAAGAAGATGAGTTAATTAAGAAGTCTAATTCCCAGCAAGCCTCTTCGGCATAATTTAAAACACCCAGGTAAATGTAATCCTATTGTTTAAGACCTTAAATTGAACGGGAGGCCAGACGATGCCAGTCGGCTTCATGAGAGAGGCCACCCCGGCAGGGAGAGAAGGGCGGTCGGCCGTTCGGATGGGGAACGGGGCTCGTTCTGGTCCACAGGCCATGGCGCCCAGCGGGGGGGACACCCAGGAGATGGTTTTACATGAGCACACGGGGAAGTCACCCACACCGGGAGCCTGCCAAGGGCGGGCCGCCTGGCTGCACTCCCGCGTTCGCCGTGCGAGGGAGCCGCCACCCAGGAGAAGCCCCGGGCAGCGCGTCCGCGTGTCGGGGGTGCTGATGACGGGCCTGTCCTGGGTGGCGGCTTGGGTTTTCCAGATCTGAGTCTGTGGTGACTTGCAGCAGAGTTAGTCATCGTAAGGTGGTTGCTGGGTCGAGAATTTAGCGAACGCCCCAGGGCAGCAGGGGCAGCCGCCTGGCCCTTCGGTTTGCGTCCAGTTCTGGCCCCAAGGACTGCGGTGGCCAGAGCTGCCTGGTCACGGTTTCAGAATGTGGCCTCTAAGATGCTTCCTGTGTCCCCCGGCCTTTCCATGGGGTGGCCACGGCAGGTGACAGGAGCCTGATGCTCCCTGATGTGTGGGGACTCGGGACAAACCCCACGTCTGTCCGTCCCCTCCACGCGACTGTCACGGTCGCGTGCCCCACGGTGGGCTCGAGACACATGCCGGCCAGCGAGTGACGTGTTGCAGGCTGTCCCTCCCGAGCGTTAGCCCGCGGTCTTCGAGGACGGCTCCCGGAGGTGGCAGGCACGGCTGGCGGCCGCGGTGCCGTGAGCCGTGCGTAGGTGCTCGGTGCAGTGCACCACGTGATGTGGCCTCAGGGAACGTCAGTCACTGTCACCACTTTTATGGGACTTCCACTTTAAACTCTGAAACAAATGACTCCGGTGACAAAGGACACAATTGTATGGCCTAATATTGACCCCAAAAAAGGCATTTCTCGAACTGCCGGGAAGGTGACTAGGCCTCAGACACGCCAGTTCGTCTGTGTCGGCTGACGGGACACGGGGTCGAGGAAGGGGCCCGGGACCGTGGGTCCGAGCGGCCTCCCACACTGGCGAGTGCGGCGGGTGGCAAGTGACAGTGTTCCGCAGCACTGCCCTTCTTCTGGGTGACAAACACCTGCGGCGATTGACGGCCGCGTGCCGGGCCCGGGAAGCTGAGCGCTCAGAAGCGCGGGCGAGTCTCGTGGAGCCATCTGTTCATCGTAGTCTCATGACCGTTTCGGGGATGGAGCACGCTGAAGGTGAGAGACAGACGCCCGCACGGGGCCGGGCCGGAGACGGGGCGTGCAGGGCTGTGGCGCCAGGTCCCCGGCGAGGACCCCGGGGTAAGCAGCCCCCTGGGGCAGGCGGCTGCTTGTCCTGCCCTGGGCATGAGCACGTGCCGCAGCCCGGTCGTTTATTCCAAGTGTCGGAAGCTCATAAAACTCTTTAAAAACACACAGGCCCGGCCCGTGAGGTTTAGGGATTCCTGCCGGGTCCGGGAAACGGCTCTGACTTCGGAGGAGCAAGCTGATCAACGATCCGCCACGTGATCAGACCTTTTGCTCGGCCGCAGCAAGGAGAGACGGACCGGGAAGAAACCACGCACGTGACTCCCCCCCCTCCGGTCACCTCTCTGGGCCCGGAGTGACTTCCCCCGAGTGACCGAGGCCGTGGGCCCTGGACTGGGGACGGCGGACGAGTGCGTGGACGATGGGTCTCTGATCTAGGGTTCTGCGTGGCGGCCCTGGCCCCGCATACAGGTGGCGTGTTAAGTGGCGTTTACCCCACTGTGCATTTACCTGTAAAAAAAGCGACGCGAAGAATGGCAGACGCCTGCTTGACGTTTTCCCACCGTGGCCCAGTGCTGTGGCAGCTGCTGTTCCCCGACCGCTGCGGGGGACCTGGCCAGGCCGCGAGGGCGCGGTGTGCCCGGGCCCCCCGCAGTGCCCGTGTCCGGGGCTCATGGTGCCGCCTCAGAGCTCTGCCGGAGCACAGGCGTGTCCTCGGCACCGCGGCCGTGGTCCACCCCTCGTGGCATCTGGGACAGTGCCTAAGGCGGGGATTTTTTTTTGTCTCGGCAAATGCAGTGTGGCCAGTTGACGAACGTGTGTTCCGGGCTGGAACATGAGACCGGAAATGTATGAATTAGGATAAAAGAAGCTTCAGGTTAGTCGTTCTTGCCAAGAACCCAGCGACTTTCATTCATATGATACCAAGAGGTTGGCTGGGAGCCACGTCCACGAAAAGAACAGAATTCAACTAGAATAGTTGGACGGTTATGTGGGAAACGTGTGTGTGAGCGTGCGCGCACGTGTGTGCATCCGTGTGAGAGCCCAGACAGACCTCAGCCAGCGGTGAGGAAGCGGGGCCGTGTGCACGTGTAAGTTCCACAGGAAGAATCGTCCCCAGCCGCCTTGCTCCCCGTCCCCATCAGGCATAAAACCCCGATGTCAGTCAGCATCGGCGAGTTGTGGCTGCTGTAACAAGCGACCCCAGAATCCGCGGTCCTGGCTGAAGGTGTTCGTGACTCTTCCGACACCTGCGTCTTTTCTTTCAAGAGCTTTTCTAAGCTTCTGTTATCAATGGATTGGTTTCTGATGCGTGAATTAGACTCTAAGCTCCAAGAAGGCATGGGCCACAGGGTCAGCACCACACAGCAGCATCCCCTGTCACCGGCAATGACAGCTGGTCTCATGGTTTGAAAGATGGAACCTGACACTGTAGGGGCAGAGATAAAAATCCATGGAGGTCCCATCGAAGGGTTCCCTCCCCCTGTGGCCACGTAGGGAGACCGCTCTGACTCTGTCATCAGTTTATGTTTGTTCTGGAATTACCTCCGGTTTGGGGGTCACACAGCTAGTCTGTTGAGCTTTCCGTCTTTGTTTATTCATCATTATTCTTCTGTCCGCATTCAAAAAGGATTCAAGGTAATTTGCAGCCAGATACAGAGGTACATTCAGGTTGTTCAAATGGAAAGTGACAGGCAGCTCATTGAAATTATGCATCTGTTCTTTCCTTATGTATGTCTCGGAGTATTTTTGTTTTCTAAGTTTGCCATTTTTCCCAGTGACAAGGTAGCCAGGGGCCAAACTTGTACCCATTAAGAAATCGCGAGTTAGTTGTCTTTCTCTGTTGCTCATTAATTCAAAAAATTGTGTGTGTTTTGCCAGTTCTCATATTATTTTTTTTGTAATTTTTGATGACATCTATAATACTGACACGATCTTCTAGACACGCGCTCAAAAATAAAGTTTTCCGAAATTTAAACTTAATAAGATGAAGTTCCCCTGAAGGTCTGTCTCCATGGAAACAAAGTAACACCGTGCTGTAGCCGTTTACCCGCGGATGGGGGTCCAGACGCCGCTCAGTGCTCCATCCGTGTGTAGTGAGATTGTCCTTGGAGGCTAGGGAGGGACGACTCATGGCCCAGGTAGTGTCCGGGACAAAAGTGTCTTCTATGTCCCTTTGATTTCCAGCCGTCCCTTTTGGTAAATGGTCCATTCCACCAGGAGTCGACCCTCCGATGAGACGTGTGAGCAGGTCCGCATGTGCGCTTGGTGCCAGTCCTCATTCGCCCTCCCCATCGTTGACATATCTGCCGACTCGGTCATCTACCAGGTGACATGTCCACAGCCGTGCAGTGGAGATGCGCGAGAGATCGGCCACTTTTTTCTTTAATTCCTCACCTGTAGCGGCTCCGAAACCTCCCGCGACACCAGCTCGCAGCTATTAGCATAGCGAAATCCAAACTCTCCCGTTCTTAAAAGCAGCCTTAGACCCTGTAATTAACCAGCCGCGTTTCACTGGGAATATAATGTTTCATTGAACAGTCGGTATTTAATTTTGACTCAGCTTCGTGCAGTACGGGCTGGAAGAAGCCCGTTTGGACGAAGCGCTGGCACCTTCTGGAACACCTGGGTGCCGAGTCCATGTGACAATGTGACGCTGCGGGGAATTCATTCATCTCGTGAGACCGAGTGAGTGGCGCCTTCCCTGTGAACAGCGGTCATGAGCCGAGGACGCCTGTGTCGCGTCCGTGGACGTGGGGCTGGAATGGAGACGCGGCCCGGTGTCTTGCCCTTGGCCGGGGCCCTGTGCTCCTGGTCCCCTGGGTGGTGTGCTGAGAGGGGACCCCCTCTGCTGGCGCGAGGACCCTCCATGGTCCCATTTCTGGGCTCGCTGGTTTGGCCCCCTCATCCCTGCCTTGGGCCGGTACTTTCCTCGGACGTGGTCCATACTCCTTCCCTGGCGAGGTCACGTTCTGGGGGACTGGGGGAGAGGCAGACACGTGGGGAGCACATAGCCGGACAACGCCACGTGGCAGGGTGCCGTGAAGGGTCGAAGGCTGGGTGGGGTGGCCATTCTCCCGGGCAGGGCCAGAGACGTTGACTTGGCTCAGCCTTGGGGAACGTTTCTGGCAGAGGGGACAGTGGAGGCAGCGGCAGCGAGACAGGATGGACCGGAGCCTAGAGGACCAGCGAGTCCGGAGGCGGCTGTTTGTGGGTCGGGAGGTCGAAGGCGACAGCCGGAGTTTGAGTTCCATTCATGCTGCAGCAGGAGGCTTGGGCGTCTCCGGCAGGAGCACGCATCCGGCCGTGGTCCCTCACAGCTGTCCACCGCTATGGAGAGCGGGTGACAGAGGCCACCACGCGGTGGGAGGCCACAGCCAGCTGCTCCGGCTTAGGGGATGAGTCCACTGATTCCGTACCCGGGTGGCTGGTCAGCCTGTCCCCTCGTCCCCACCATACCCACCTTTTCTTGTTCCCCCGCAGACCAGCACACGCATCTCGTAAACCACGCATCACGCAGGGTTCATGCCTGTCCCCCTCGCCAACGGTGGGCTCTTCAAGGTCAGCAGCCACGTGGATCCTGACCCCACGGTGGGGACCCACAGCATCCCCGACTCGCTGACTGCGGTCTGGGAACCTGACTCATGAGGCCACCCCATAGCTCTGTCCCTGCTTGGCCCTGACACCCCACGTTTAATGCGAAGGAACCACTCGCGAACCATCCTTAAGCCGGCAGAACGCTCAGGGGTCACAGGCCTGGTGCCAGCTGACTCTGCCTGTGACAGCTGACCGTTTGGGGCACTGTTGGCCGAGTCTTCCGTTTGAGGCTGTTCCTAGCATTCTGACTTGGATTTTGCTTAAAGGGGAAAAAAAACTATCAACATATTTTTTTTTCTCTTCATACTTTGCCAAAGCGGGGCGGGGGGGAACACAGCAGAATATGGACTCCCATGATTCTTCCTGAGGTGACTAAATATAAATATCTGTGACAAATCACAGAGGGAACCATTAATGGCAGCTGTCAGTGTTATTTAAAATGAATTAGACCTTTCCGGATTCCCCTGCAATAATGAACACTGGGAGAGACGTCGAAGGCCGCTCTGGTCCATCACACCCCGCGAGTCCGCCGTTCGGCTCAGCCCGGAGCCGCCGATGCTCACGGAGCAGCACAAACCCCGCTCGGGCGTTCGCGAAGCCGCTCCCTTCCCTGGGAGCCGCCACGGACGGCCGGCTGCTTCCCCTGGTTCGCAGCGAGACGTCGGTCTCTTCCACGTCCGTCGATTCGGCCGGTCGGGAATCTAAACCACAGACGCGGGGGTGTCGTGCGAATCGCACACAGAATCGTCTGGTCACCCATCCACTTGCATAATTCCATAAAATTCGGGGGAGCCCTTTGCACAATGCAGGAGACATCGGGCGCCCCGCGTGCGTTTATCAGGGGGCGCGCCCTTGCGTGCACAGGTGAGCCCGTAACACGACGCCGCCCCCGGTCAAGGTGAGTGTCGCCACGGGCGACGGGAGCGGGGCCGGGGGATCACGGCAGAGCGTGGGAAGCCCGGATTCCGCCCACGTTCTCTGTCTTCTCAAAACCGAACGTCCGTGAAAACATCATTTTCGTTCTCTTTCACTTTCTTTCACTTCTTGGGTTTAAATACCCCGAAACCTGCCTACACTCCACAGTGTCTTCTGTCAATAATCAGGTGGAATCCTTCCCAGAGGCTTGGGGATCTCGGCTTCCGGCAGGACGGACCAGTGTGGGATGTGGCCATGAGGCTTCGGGAAATGCGAAAAGGACTCGTCACTTTGCCAGTGACTCGTCCCGGCTTTGAAATGAGTGAGCAGGTGGCGGCTAATAACGGCTTCTCGGTTCTCATGTGGAAGAGGAAATCGCTTGGATTTCTTAATATAATTGATTATGGGGTCTCTCAAAACTCCTGTTTTCTGCTTTTCGTTTTCGTTTTCAAGCTAGATTTCTGGAGGTATGGTGTAGAGGTGCCTGGCTGTCTGCGTTTTGGGTGGCAGGGCCTGTGTGGGCGAGGACGCGGGGAGGGGGGCAGGCCACACCTTGTCACGATCGCTCCATTGCGTGGCCCTGGCACCCAGGGCCTGGGGCTCAGGAAGCCATGCTCTGTCGTGGGCTGGGGCCCCCTACACCGAGCGTGGACCCAGCTCTGGAAGCGGCCTGTGGTGTGGAGGGACAGACGGCGGGGCCCACGGCTCACGCCGAGAGCGCCTGCCTCCCCGACCGGCGGCTGCTTTGTGGTGGGTGCAGCCGGAGTTTCTGGGGAGAAGAATGGAACCGGGGATCCAGTCACTGTCCTGAGAGCAGGGCTTCGATGGCCGCCTGCCGTGCCTGCCCGGGCAGTGGCCAGCTTCAGCACTGAGTCCTGGGGGACAAACACGCACTCGCACGTCAGCCAGGTAGTTTACAAGGTCAGCGAGGAAGAGTTCCCTCCAAGCCACTTGGGGGGTGAGTGAGCAGAGTGATCTGTGGCTACCGCGTCTCGGGGGGCAAGGCCAGGGGCCGCGGCGTTGCTGGTGCCTGGCTGATGCCGGGTGCTGACGCCGGGTGCTGGGCTGGGGCGTGTGTGGACGGGGAGTGGGTCGGCTGGCGGGAGGCCGGCGGGGCGAGGCGCGCTGCAGAGCACCGATGGGTGTCCGAGGCCAGCCCCCCGTCCCGCAGGGCAGGCCCTTGCCTTGGAGAGCCTCACGGCTACCGGGGAGTCACGCGCTTTCCTCTGCCGGGGAAGACCCCTCGTAAGCGGAGCACGTGCAGAGAGAGGGGGCCCCCAAAATGCAGCACTTTGACCAGAGGGGACACGGCCTGGTGCCTCGGGCCGGCTGCACGTCCAGCCCCTCGGGCTGGAGTCGCGCCCTGTGACGGGGGTGGGGGCTGACGGGCAGAGTTGCTGACCCACTCACCCCTCCAGCAACGGGACACCGTCCCTCCTGCTTTGCATAAGTGAAGGACAAGTGTCCTCGGCTCCCCAGGCTTCTCACCCCTAACGTGGGCCCTCACCTGCCGAGTGCCCCAGGGTACGAAGCCACCAGGGTGTGGGACCGCGTGGCCACCAGGCCTGTCTCCCCACTTACATTGCCTCTTCGATTAAAATGAACATCAGACTCTCCAGCGACATGTCGTCATCGCGGGCGACATGGTGCCCGAGAACCTGGCCTGTGGGCTCATTTCACCGCCGTCGGCCGCGCATTACCTCGCGAATGGCCTTGACCTCGGGCCTGCGGGGGGGACGGCCCTCACAGAAAAGCCAGACGAGTGGACCCCGTTCAAACATCGCTTTCCTGCAGCCCGGCTTTTAATTCAGGTTAATTCTGCTTTCTTCGTCTTTTTTTTCCTCCTGTGGAAGTTGATGAAAGTGCAGTATTTATGAAGTGTCCCAGCTCACCTCCGCCAGGCGGGCACGCTGCAAACAGAGCTAGCAACAGGCCTCTTTAAAACGTCTGAAGATGAAAATTGGTGTTTAGCTTGGTTGCTTTCATGAGATTTGTCTTTGAGCACCGGAGAGAATGGTGCAATTTCGCCCCAACCTCCTGCCTTGTGTTTTGAGGGCTTGTCTCTGGTTTCGACATTGACGGGCGGAGTCTTCCTGCTTTCAGGTGCGGGGGTCACGTGATTTGTGGTGCCGGTGATCGGTGATCGGTTTTCAGCTAGGGGCGATCTTGCCCTTGGGAACAACGTGCGGGGACATTTGGGCCGTCACGACTGGGCAGCGCGATTCCGGCGCCTGGCGGGCGGAGGCCAGGGACGCGTTGAACAGCCTCTGGTCCCGGGACGGCCCCCCACGGAGGCCCCGGCGTCCACGGCACCGAGGCCGAGCGTGTCTGCTCCGCGGGTCCAGAAGGTTCTTTGGGCCGCACGCCGTGGGAAGAGCACGTATTTATCAAGAAGGCACTTTACAGGACCCTAGGTCACTTACTGGCCCTTTGGGGTCCAAGGTTCACTCTTATTTGCAGCTTGACCTTTCTGAACCCCTGTTCGAGGTAACTGCCTGCCGCGACGGGTCCTCGCCAGCACCCGCAGGGGAATTCCTACTGACATTCTGGAAATGCCCGCAAACGGCCAGCGCCAGTGCGGCTGATGCTGATGTGAGCCGGAGGAAGGAGAGGCGGGCTCCCCGCTCCCCTGCCCCCGACTTGGGCCGGCCCGTCGGGCCTGCTGCTGCCCCCTCCTGCCCCGTCCAGACTCTTCCCTCCAGCCCGGCCGCTCGGGGACACTCAGCTCGCCCACCGCCGCGCCTTCCTCCCGCCCCCGGCCGCGCTGGGCTCAGACCCTCGGCCGTTCGCACCCCCGCATCCCCAGTCCAGCTCCTGTCTCAGGGAAGCCGTGAGGGGCGTGCCGGATGGGGGTGAGGGTGACAGCGCCGAGCCCCGAGCCCCGGCAGGGCGTCCGCTCACTGGCTCCCACACCCGGGAGCGCCCTGTTAATTAGGCAGTGCCGGCCAAGCGTTCACATTTTATAGACCATTGTCTCCTCGAGAAAAGCAGAGCCGACCGAATTCTTGCTGGCTGTGGGGTTTTGGCTTCACGCTCAGCACATCCGATGCAGCCGCCCTGGGAATAAAGTTTCTCAAATGCGGCCGTATTCACGGAGCAGGGAGGAAAACGCTCCATGTTAGTTCCCTGAGCAAAGACCCCTCACTCCCCCCGCCCCCAAGTCCTTTAAAGTCCAGCAGCAAACACTGAGTGAAACTTCCTGGAGGGCAGCAGGTCCCGAGGTGAGCGCCGAGTCACGGTGACAGTGACAGCGGGAGGGCAGCAGGTCAACGGCCGCACAGGCCCCCCGACTCCCGCACAGGCCCCCCGACTCCCGCACAGGCCCCCCGACTCCCGCACAGGCCCCCCAACTCCCGCACAGGCCCCCCGGCGCTGCTCCGTGTCACGCACGCTCGGCCCCTCGTCTTCCGGTTGGGGAGAAGCAGCGTGGGGGCCGCTGAAGACCGTTCCGAGGACACCGAGGGACGGCGGCCAGCGCCGATGACGGGGACGTCACGCGACGTGCACGTCCTGCGGGGCTCCGTGCGTTCATCTCTCACCCGTCTGTCGCCCACTTTCTGTCCCTGTGCCGGTCACGTCTGCGTCCGTCTGTGCATCCGAGTACGCATCTCCACGTCCGTCCACCTGCCGCCCACCTAGCTACGTATCTGCCTGTCTACACACACTCACGTGCACAGACGTTTCGAAGACTGAAAAGCAGTATGAAATCAGGAAAATCGCCTGCCTTCTTCACAGCCAGCCTGCGAGGACGTTGCTGCCTATGGTAGGGTCCCCCACCCCGGGCCACTGGCCCGTGGACCACGCAGCAGGAGGTGAGCGGCAGGCGAGCAAGCGAAGCTCCATCTGCATCTGCATCCGCTCCCCAGCGCCGGCATCACCGCCTCAGCTCCGCCTCAGAGCCTCAGGCCTTAGAGTCTCACAGGAGCCGGGCCCTGAGGCCAGACAGGTTGGGGACCGCTAGGCTATGGAACAAGATGCTGGTGGACTGTTCCGGAAGTGATCAAGTTGTCAGGAGAGCATTCTGCCATTTCAGAAAGCTCGAAGCCAGTCACGCACTTGTCAGAGTTTCTTTCTGGGAAGGCTAAACTATTTTTGCCTCCGAGAACGTATCTGTTTACCTGGGTGGGCGCTCTGTGACCTGGGGGACGAGACCCAGCAATGACACTTGCAGGGCGTTTCCCGTGTGTCCGCGGTGAGCTAGGACAGCGGTCTCGGCGGGAGCCAGCGGTATTCCCACGGCACAGGTGCAGAATCCGGCCACATGGAGGTCCGAGCCCCGAGCCCCAGGCAGCAAAGCGGGAAGGCTGGACTCTCACCTGTTTAATTTCGGTGCCCACATCCTCCGTCCAGCAGCATGGCCATGGCCCACGCCGGAGCTGCGGTTCCCAGGACACGGTGCATAAAGGAGGTCAACAGCATTGTTCCCGCCTCAGCTCAGCCCAGAGCCCCAGCCTTTAGTCCAGGCTGTTTACGAGTTCAGCCAAGTAGAGAACCGCCCCCCCCACCCCCTCCCCCGCTGGCTCTAATCCCCTCACCATAATTGTCTGCCCACATGTCCTTCAAAGAGGCAACAAAGAGTCAGCAACCATGCAGTTGCGTTTTTGTTTAGCTGGTCATGAATATCCAGCCGGAATTTGACTGACAGCTCAATATTACGTTCCCCAAAGCTTGTGCCGT
>CM053504.1:971029-988474 GCA_028627145.1 Eidolon dupreanum | reverse complement strand
GTGCTTCGGGAGGATGAGATTTACTGAGATTATCTTGAAACTCAGACTCCTGTAACCCAACAGGGAAGGAGGAGAAAGGTGGCCCCACACCAGGCCCCATTGACCAAGAGTGGTCATTTCTTAGACCAAGTGGCCAGCTGCTATCTTTCTACAAAACTTACTTTCATAAATTCGCCTTGGTTTCGATAATACATATTTTTAAAAGTAGGAGCACAAGCTTTCATGTTATGCAAATAAATATTTGACCAATTGTTTTGCCTAGGAAATCTTTGCAATAATAATAATAATAATAAATAACTCTACACTTTAACCATACCCATATTTTAAATTAAAGCAATTTTAGACCAAGTCGGTAGTCACACTTTTAGAAGACATCTGCAACGTGCTGACCTCACTCCACACTGCTCCTGTCATCAAACATCCATAGCTACATAGTGTCCCCTCACGTGGGCTGCTCCTGTTTAACCTCCACTGCATGTGACACAGTCACCTGGTTTCCATGGCGCATTAGGGACAATGGCGCTGTGTTTCGCGTGCACCTCTGACCATTTCCTTGAAGTCAAATCACAGGCTGAAGAGTTAGGATGCTTTTCAGGCGTTTTGCACACATTGCTAAGCTGCCTCCCAGCAAGGATTTGTGGATTCACGAACCTGTAGGAATCCGAGAGGCTGTCTCCCCTCAACCTGGGCATGTGTGTGTGTGCATGTGTGTGTGTGTGTGTGTGTGGCATGCTGCACGTTTACACATGTGCATTGATAAGTACATCCATTTCTGCCGATTTGTCTGTTTACATTTATATGTGTCATTGTTACTGAACTTAAACCTTCACCGCCACTAGTATATTAACCCTACATTTTTTCTTTGTAAGTTATTTATCTCTTTGGGTTTATTTGCTTGTTTGTCTGCTTATTGTTTTCCACTGAATACTCA
This sequence comes from Eidolon dupreanum, assembly GCA_028627145.1. Taxonomy (NCBI): domain Eukaryota; kingdom Metazoa; phylum Chordata; class Mammalia; order Chiroptera; family Pteropodidae; genus Eidolon; species Eidolon dupreanum. The sequence goes on along the minus strand of CM053504.1, from coordinate 987,543 downwards.
TCTTTTCCCGTTTGATCCATGGGAATTCTTTGCCTGCTGTTCATGAAGTTGTTTTTATCTGCCTCGCTCACTGCAAGAACGTCCCCTCGTTTTTCTTGGTCTTTTGATTTAATTCATGGAGTTTTCTGACTTGCTGACTTGGCCGTGTTTTGTCGGCATGTCTGTCTGCGTTTTCCTCTCATGCCATTTGTCCTTTATCATCGGTGTCTTCGGATTTCCCGTCACCCTTCGATCCACCGTCCTCCTGTTCTTGTCACTTTGTCACTTCTCCGCAGTCCTGCTCTTCCCCCGTCTTCCTTTGTCCCTTCTTCTCTGTCCCTGGAAGAGTAAACTCACTTCTCCGGTCCCCAGATGCCTGTCATCGGTCCACGTTCATCTCCCTTTGCTCCTGAGACTACCTTGGTGTCCTACAGAACCAATTTCAAAATGGACCTAAAAGGTCTTCAACATGGGTGGCCCAGCCGTGCTGGCTCGTTAGAGCCACGATCCCAAGGAGCCACCGCCCACAGCGGTTCGCGCTGAGTCCCTGTGTCCCACGAGCCCAGACACGGGCGTGGCCTCTGGCCGACGGTAGCGAAGCTGCTGTCACGGTTTCTGGAGGGAGTCACGCTAGACGAGCCTGCAGAGGTGTCACGCGAACCTCCATGAGCAGCCGTGGGAGCCGATGGGGACAGACATGAGGTCTGCTGCTCGCACCCGTGGGACGTGGTTCACCCCCCGTCACGGGGCGGCCCCCCCAGCTCCTCCATCACGTGTTGTGGTTTCCATTCGCATCGGGGGTTTTGTGAAGTAAACACGAGGTGTGTCCTGCGAGAAGACAACGGGCACCTTCAGAAGCCCAAAACCAGTCTGATTAGGACTCGCGTTACCGCCGCTCGGGGGGCGGGGGCGGGGTGACTTAAACAGACCGAGCCTCAGACTGGGGTGCAGCCCTGTCTGATGAACGGGCAAATGGGCGCCCCATCGCCCGACGTCTGCTTTTTCATCCTCTGAAAATGTGATTCCGTCTCTTATTAGGGCGATCTTCGAGGTTAGTGATGGGGAAGTAGCCATAATCATCATAACGGCAGCATGCGCGTGTACACACACACTCACACACTCACACACACTCACACACAGTGGAAAGGCCCTGAAATACTCAGTGTTCACTCGGAAGCAGCTGCGCTGCTCGGAAGAGGCAGTGCTCAGAGCGTGGGGCCGCTGGGTCTCGGATAGGCGGTGCTTTCCCCACCATTTAAGGCAACCTGGGTTCTCATTCACTTCTGTCTGTTCACACACGGGCTCCAGGAGGCGCATGGGATAGGAATGGCACCCGCCCACCGTGGCATGATGGCACGCGGCCCCACGGCGGGGTGGGGGTGGGGTCCAGGCTTAATCTTTGACACTTTGAGGGGCATGAGCACCAGCCACGCCAGCAAGGTAACCCAAGCCAAGGCTGTCCCTGGAGTCCTGTGGCATGCCACATTCACGTCCGCTGGGGGCAGAGCCTGGCAGCGAGGGTCAGCGAGGACGGCCGGGCCAGCTGCCACCAGACCCATGGAAAGGGGAAATTAAAGCCATTCATTCACATCGCCTCCGATTCTCAGACTTTCCCCCGCACTGCGGAGGGCTGGTCTCACTCCTGCTTGCTCCCCGAGTCCCTCTGCTAATTAGGACTGCATGTCCCTTCCGTCCCAGCCTCACACGCATCTCACAGGACGTGGGGGACATATTTTAACTGAATATGTAGCCCATCTTGCTTAAAACGATAATTTTTAATAGTCGCCTAATGGGAGGAAAGAAAGAGTTTCAACAACTTTTATTACTTCTTAAAAATTACTTTTAATAGCAGTGTATGTCAATGGTAGGAATTTTTAATAAAACAAAGGATAAGAATGAAGAATGTAAAATCACCACTGTCGATAGTTTGATCTGCCCTTTTTCATTAAACCCAGAAAAGCAAAATTATAGCTCAGGATTTTGGTTCGCCCCCGACTGGGCCGGGCACTGCGGCTCTTCCCCATGTCACACGCCATCCCCCGCATGGCGAGGAGTTCCACGGCTCCGTGGTCACCCTCGTGGTTTACGTGGGCACCCCCGTCGCCAACGCAGAACACGCTGTGAACTCCACTGTTGTGGGAGGGGCGGGCGTTTCCCCGGCACTGATGCTGGGAACCAGGAGGGCTGTGCAGTCGGCAGCAGGGTGACCCGACACCTGTCACCGCCGGACCCCTGCCCGGGCTGGTGGGTTCTCGGAAGTCTTCTACAGTGATCCCCTGTGGGCCACGTTTGTGACCTTTGTCCCAAGGCCATGAGTGGGGTTGTCTCCTTGTGACCTCCCTTCCTGGGTCATGGGGCCCCAAGCTGCAGGCTTCTGGGCCACTGGGGATGGGGGGAGGCCTGATGCTTCCAACAGAGGCTGAGCGAGACCCCACAACAGGAGGCGCCTAAGTGCACGAGCTGCGGCCATGTCCCTGGTCATCCGGCAAAGGACCGGGCTGCGTCTTCTCCAAAACCGCCCTCGGTGCTCATGGAAGTCGGTTTTCCCTGTGACTTCACGCACGAGGCTGCTGGAGCGAAACGTGCTCCAGACAGACACCCACTGGGAGACGTCCGCCCCCATCACTGTTACTTCCTCGGGCGAAGCCCAAGGCCAGGAGGCCCGCCCTGCATTCTGGGGCAGCTGCTTACCCAGAGGGAGACCCAGGCCTCCAGGGGGCTGAGAGAAGGTGGCCTGGAGCCCTGAGGGAGCTGGGGGCTTCCTAGGGGACGGGGGGAGGTGGGAGGGAGGAGGGCTCGAGAAGGGGGCCGGGTGGCGAGACTGGTCTGAGCTGCAGGGTCGGGCGTGCGCCTGCACGGCCCCTTCCTGCCGCCCTTCAGCAGACGCTGTCGTTGGGGTCCAAGGCCCCCGAGTCCGCTGCCGGGAGCTGGACGGGACACCCTGCGCCAGGCCTGGGCAGGAGGGCAGCGAGGCCGGCGAGCCTGGCAGACGGCACTGCAGGGGCAGCTCCTGGCCGAGACCGGTGCCCCTGCGGCCGTTTGTTGTGTTTGCCACCGTGCAGCACGGACGACAGTCCCGGCTGCAGACAGACTACAGAGGCACACCCCTCCGCCAGGGTCGCCGAGCTCGTGAGGCGTGAGGCCGGGACCCAGCCCCGCCCCCCTGCGAGGGTGGCTCAGAGCACAGGCAGCGTGGGCATGGTGGCACCTGGCCTGGACCTTTAGGGACAGCTATGCATCCTGTGCCCAGACTTATGCACCGGCCCAGGCTAGGCAACAGGTGGGAGGCAATGGGCCTGTGGCCGGGGGCGGGGCCAGGCCTGGGAGCTGGCCCGGCCCGGCCACCCACCGGCCACCGGACCGGCCCCACCCGCAGCCCGGCAGGCGGGGAGATGCCTCGGGCACACCCGTCTTCAGAGCACACTCCGAATCAGAGACAGACGTTTCCAGAACTCGCTGCACGGCTCCATTCAGAGGGCGCCCGACTCCTAGCCCAGCTCCTCCCGCGTTTGTGGGCACTTAGACGGTGGAGGCAGGAGCCATTTGAAAATTAATTATCCAGATAATTGCCCAGCACTTAACTTCACTTTATAAAATGCAGAGTTGATTGTCAGCCTGACACACTCTCGCTTTGTGTCCTTGGAAAATCGCTTCGGCCCCGGCCGGAGAACCAGGCGCGTTGACACGTTTCCTCGCTCGCGTGTGTGGCGATCGCAAGGGTCGCCCCTCCCCCCGCCCCCCCCACCCGCTGCACAGGCTGCGGGTGCTGCCATGCTGCGGTCAGGTCGCAGTCCAGCAGTCGCCTTCCGGCTTCCCCGTGTGGGCCAGAAAACAGGCGGGCGGACCCACGCGTCGCTCACGTTCCTCTCCTGTCAGGAAGTCACCCAAGACGGTGCCCTGTTCAGTGGGCTGTGACAGATCGGGGTCCCCAGTTCAAAGATTTCCTTTCGCCGCCTGACAACGGATAAGAAAGCCAGCCTTAAGCGGCCTCGTGGGGGTCGCCGGTCCCTGGAGAGACCACCAGTCCCAGGGGGAATATGTGTAAAAGCTCCCAGGCCCACAGAAGGGCCGAGGGTCCCTGCCGACCAGGCGTGGGCCCCGGGGTGAGTGCCCCCTTCCAGCCGGCTTCGCGGGTGGCCTCACGGGTGGCCTCGGCTAATGAAGGTCGAAGGTAGAGACGGTTGTCCAAGCGTCTGATCTGGAGGGCCCGCTGTCCGCGCGCTGTCATTTACTCGGTTTTTAAATGTCTGCGGTTGAAGACTTTCCCCACACTGTATGGAAGTGGCAGGGGACGGGAGAGAGGGTGTCAGGTTTCTTTCCTTCGATTAATCCTGGGACGTGTCCGGTGTGGTGCACAGGCCTCCTGTGCTCAGAAGGTCGGGCAGGCGAAACCTTGAGAAAGCAGCTGCTGGCGGACGAGGCAGAAGTCCAATGGCGCAGGACGGAAAGGGAAGAACCGGCCACACACCGTGTCGCGTCGCCCTGCCGCCACCCTCTCACGCTGCGGTCCTGGGCTCCGACTGGCGGACCTTCCGCGAAAACGCGCTTCGGGAAAAGCATAGCCCGCATTTAATTTAATCTTGCAACTTCTGAAAAGTTAAATTAGTGATGCGGCTCCTCCCAAGCTAACTGTATAGAAAAAAAGGTTTTATTTAAAAAGAAAAAAAAAAAGATGAAGTGAAAATCAAACTTCCCGGGGAGTAATTATACCGGTTTATAATAAGCCGTGAGGAATGTGCAAGGGAGGGGAGGAGGCCGATGGCGGAGTACACCGAGGACATTAAGCAATTTTAATGTCACCGTGTGATACTAGGAACGGGGAGTTTTCCGTTCTCGCAACTGTCGCGCGGAGGCGTGCGTCGTGCGGCGTCTTGCGGCGGTGCGGGTGGCACCGCCGCGCCCGCACGTGCAAGAAGTGGCGCGCGCTGGCCCCGCAGGGCCCGGGCAGGTGGCCGCCCCTCCCCCGCCCCACCCGCGCCCCGCGAGCCTCGCGTCTCGGAGGCGAGCAGGGCGCCAGCCCCATGGGGAGCGAAGGGGCGCGTGTGCGCGCGCTCCGTGTGGGGCGGGGTGCGGCGAAGCCCCGCGCAGCGCCGGCGAAGGGGTGCGCGCCGCGGACTCGGCTTCGTTTCTCTAAGGCCCAGCCCTCCTGCAGCTCTTCCTGACGGGACTGTAAGGTGCCATGAAGCGCCGGCAGCCCCCAGGTGGCCTGCGCGTGGCCCCGGGACAGTCACTGGGCCCCCCTGCCTGGGGCTGACGGTGCGGCGCTGAGCGGGCCAGGCCCTTGCCTACAAGACGCTAACGGTGCCCAGACACTGCGATAACTAAAACGTACCCACCATACTCCCAAAACTGCTTCCTTGGGTGGTGCCACCCCCATGAGAGCCACTGTGCATGACCCTGAATTCCTCAAGGACCTGTGTCTGGTCCTTACATCCCATCCACAGCATGGGCCCTGGCAGGTGCAAAGTAGCCAAACAAACATGGACAGATGCGTGGATGGGTGGGTGGGTGGGTGGATGGATGGATGGGTGGGTGGGTGGGTGGATGGATGGATGGATGGGTGGATAAGGAGAGGGATAAATAAATTAGTGGGTGGATGGATGGATAGATGGATGAATGAATGGATAAGTGGATAGACAGATGAGGGGATAGATGGAGAGCTGGATGCAGAGAGGAAGGAAGGATGGATGGGTGGGTGAGTGGATGAATAAATGGATGGGTGAATGGGTAGGTGGATGGATGAATGGGTGGATAAATGGGGAGATGGATATGTGGATGGATGGATGGATGGATGGATGGATGGATGGATGGATGATGGATGGATGGATAGATGATGGATGATGGATGGATGGATGGAAAGTGGGATATGTGGATGGATGGATGGATGGATGGATGGAAAGTGGGATATGTGGATGGATGGATGGATGGATGGATGGATGGATGGATGTATGGATGGATGGAATGGCTCTTAAACGTCACCGAGAAACCCTCGGGAGCCTGCTGCCCAGCGTAGGTACTGAATCCACCATCTCTGGCCTTAAGCATTAATGGACCTCTCCGGTCGTAAGTAGGTTGTATTGGTAGTCTGGTGGTAAGAGTCATCAGTTGGCTCTTGTAAAAACACTAAGTTTTGTAAAGATCTGAGTTTTTACTGTAGGTCAGTGTTTCTCGATGGCTGATCCCCACCCCCCCGCCGCCCCAGGGATCATTTAGCAATCCCTGGGACAATTTTTTGTTGTCACAACTTAGGAGAAGTGTCACTGGCATTGAGTGAGGAGGGACGAGGGATGCTGTTAAACATCCCATGTGCGCTGGACAGCCCCACAATACGGAATGATGCAGCCAGCTTGCCCAAAGTGCTGCGGTTGAGAAATTCTGCTGAAGGTGATCAGCTCTATTATTTTTAAGCCATCGTAATGTGCATTCATTGATCTTTGGAACACCAAAGACAGCCTGGAACAAAATGGATGCACAAAGAGCTCATGCAGCTACGGACACAAGAGACGTGAGGAGGCAGCTCCAGAGACAAGATCTGCAAGGAGGTTCCTCCAGGTGTCTAGAGCAGCGTGTGCCCGGTGTGTTGACTGTATCATTAGTGTGATTATATACACTCATGTGAAGACGCAGTTGTACTATAAATGCTGCCACGCTTCTGAAAATAATAGGAGAACTTCTGGGGGGTGAGCAAGCCAACACACAAAGGACGAGAAGCCTGGACTCACAATGGGGTAATAAATGGAAACTTGCTGCACAAAGAAAAATCGGTGTTTTAATTCTTCAGAAAATTACTGACTGGCAAGGGGCGCTTTGTACTGGAGTTCCCCTTTCAGAGCATGAAGTTTCTGTAAAAGAGAATGAACCTGTGTTTACTGTCTCTGCTGAAACAGAGTCCCGTGAAAACAACGGGGACCCACATGGGGTTCACAGACCGGTCAACGTGCCACAGTGCCACACGGGCCCTCGTGGAAACAGTTAGTGCCACCGACATCTGCCATGTGGCTGCTGCAGGCGGCTTCCGCACATACATCGGAGGTTGACAAGATCTCTAATTAGTTTCTGTGCTCACTGGAGCTTCCCATCTCCCTGTGACATCTCTAGAGTGAAGGGGTGGCTTGTTCTCTCCTCCTTCAAGTAACTCTGTAAAAGGAAACGCCAGCGCAGAGAGAGCTAGAGGCGTTAGCAGAATATAGAGCCTCTGTGAGTAAGCTGACCAGCAAAGCAGCCAAAATTTCGCGGTGGCAGTGATGTGATGATGAAAGTGGAGATAATGGCGATGGTGATGGTGGTGGTGGTGGTGGTGGTGGTGATGGTGGTGATGGTGATGATGGTGGTGATGATGGTGGTGATGGTGGTGATGGTGGTGATGATAGTGATGGTGGTGATGGTGGTGATGGTGGTGATGGTGATGATGGTGGTGATGGTGATGGTGGTGGTGATGGTGATGGTGATGGTGGTGGTGATGGTGATGGTGATGGTGGTGATGGTGATGGTGGTGGTGATGGTGGTGGTGATGTTGGTGGTGATGGTGATGTTGGTGGTGATGGTGATGGTGATGATGGCCGTGGGAGGTCAGTAAGCGCTTGCTGCACGAATGCGCACAGGTGGGCTGGGAGGAGAGGACTCAGCGCCCTCGCCCGGGGTGGGCGCAGAGCCAACAGCGGGTGCCGCGTGCCCCTGCCGTTGGCACAGTCACTGCTCCCTGGCAACCGAGGGCACCTCCCCCGCCGTCAGAGGAAGGGCGCGCGGCCCCTTTAAGCGCTGCGGCGTGCCCAGGTGGAGGGAGGAGGCGGGCTTCCCATGAGCCCAGGAGCCAGCTGGTTCCCTTGATTCTCGGCCTGGTGGGAGTGGCTGGGAGACTTGGATGCTAGTCGAGGCCTGAAGGGGCGCAGCAGGTGGCCCCAGAGCCCTGGATGCACCTGCCCTTGGGAGCGATCTGGTCTGAGCGCCGGTACGGCGGGGGTCCAGCGTGCACCTAGGCGGCCCCAGGTAGGAATGGCAAGAGCACTGTAGGAGGGGAACGTGTCGAGCGGGTGTCCCGGGGACCCCTGAGGGGTGGCAGAGCTGGCCGGCTCTCCCAGAGGGGTGTCACCGTGAGGAGTCGCGAGTGCTGGACTTGGCTTCAGGGTGACAGCACACCTCCCAGGGGCTGGGGAGCTCAGTGAGGCCGCTGCTGGGGTACCAGCTGGATGCCGGCAGTGGTCACGTGATTCTGACCCACTCTGCTCCAGCTGCCCCAGCCCCCATAGGAGGACCCCCCTCTCCCCACAGCCCTGGCAAGCAGTGTCCTGCTCCAGTGTCTGCAGTTTCCTGGGGGGACATTAGCAACCCCGACACAGAGCAAAGGTGCATCTGTATGCACTTGTGTTTCCATCCACACGGTGAAAGCTAAATGCTGCATCACCCCTCCCTCGGTCCCCCCAATTTTATGCAAAATATTTTAAAGAGAATAGTGGCAATCTCAGAGCAAATTAGATTAAAACGCAAAACCCTTAAGTCTGGAATTTCAAGCATATCAGTGAGGACGGCGCCTTCTGCTTTTCCCACAATTAAAAAGGGGTATTAAGGAGAGCAGGGCTTTTCGGGCATTCTCTCCATTGTCAGTCGGGCAGGGTTAATGAGCTGCATCCGTTCACTGAAAGCTCACACGCTGGCTGCCAGAACCTGGCGCATCCGCGCCGGGAAGCACCCGCCAGAGATCTTTGGAAATCAACAGCGACTTTTCTTCATCCAAGAGCCTGAGACCTGAGGCCTGGAGAGGGGGCATCTTTCCAACGGGGCTCGTTAGACCCTGGGCAGGGGACATGCTGGCTCCCGAGGGAGTGCAGGGAGATGCCCGGTGGGGGGGGTGAGGAGAGACCCCCGTGGGGGGAGGGGAGACGCCCCGTGAGGGGGGCAGGTGGAGACGCTCCATGGAGGGTGGGGGCAGAGATGCCCAGTGGAGCGGGGGAGGCGCCCCGGTGCGGGCAGGGGCTTGACTGCCTTGTCCCCAAGCGGCTGGCTGCTCCCTGGAGCTGGCGCCCCGTGCTCCCGTGCCACCGCTGCGTTTGAGGTTGTTCGCTTAGCCTGTGCGCTGACCTGGAATCGTCCCCACCGGGGACGCGTGCGGTTTGCAGAGGAATCTTACTGAACAAGCGGACTCTTCACACTTGACTGGCAGGGGACGCGGGTGGCCTCACTCAGCACGTCGTGGCCCAAGGCGCGGGGAGGCTGGGCGCGTCCGCGGGGCGCAGGAGCCAGCGTGAAACCGTGAAAAATTAAGGTGCCGTTAAAAATCGAGTCGACAAACGGGGCTGCTGCTTTTCACACCCCTGGTCCGGGTGCCGGCACCACCCGCATGCACGTGGAAGTATTAGGTGACGCTGAGGCTTTCTGACGACAAAGCCGACAAGGATGAGGTGTTAGCTGGATTAATGAGCAATTCCAGAATTAGCTGCGGACTGCGAACTGCTATGGCTTTGGGAAGTGGGCAGCAGATGTTGGTGCGGGACAGGACGAGCATTTGAGCCTCTCGGGGTTCAGCCCTCCCGCCCGGGGCTCCCCTGCTCCTCCGTGGGGAGGGGCGGTCTTCAGTTGGCAAAGTGCATTCCCGCCGCTTGGTTAAACCGGGGGTCCCCACCAGGACTCCCCGGCCCAGGTCCGCCACCACTTTCCTGCGTCTGTTTTCTGAGGGTAGTGAAATCGCAATGAGGAAGACGGGTCTACCACGCCCGCCTGCTGAGCCTGGTCCGGTCCCCAAGCAGACCTCGGCCCCGAGGCCCCGCCTCGCCTCGCCCCACCTTGTCCCTCGGGGCTGTGGCTCGCCCCCTCCCACATCGTGGGGCACGTTGGGGCTCCTGGCACCCCCACCCTCCCTCCGAGTCCTGCCAACGATGTCCTTCCCACGGCGCCCGTGGCGTCCGGACGCGCCTCCGTCCGTCCCCGCTGGCCGGCCGACCCCCGCAGCCCAGGCCGGAGCGGCCTCTTCTCGGCCGGGACGCTTCCGCTGCTCCCGCCCGGTCCCCGATCATACTTAGTAAAAGCGCGCCATGGGGAGGGGGACCGTTGGCGCCCTCGCACGGGAGTGCGTGTCTGTAGAGTCGGGGAGCAGATGATCCCCTCGAGATCTCGGCAGCGGGTCCGCTCAGCGCGAAGCGCCGCGGTCCCACCGGGAGACGCCGCCGGAGGCCGCTGCGGGTTCAGGCAGCACTTCGCCCCCAAAGTGCCCGGCCGGGGCTGAGACCGGGCCCCAGACTGTGCTCGGGACCCTAAGAATCAAAGTCGCCGACCAGGCTTCCAGCGGCCTGCCGTCCAGGAGTCGGACCCTCCCATGGGTCCCCAATCGGCGAAGACTGCAGGGGTGCACGCCCCACCCTGGCGGTGGGGGAGGCTGAGGGTCCAGTGACAAGTCACACCCTGAGTCACAGCGCCAGGCGGCCAACAGGCAGGAGAGGCTTTATTCAAGACCATGGTGATGGGGAGGGCGATTGAACTTGGCTCTGAAGCAGAAAGGGGGCAGGTGCTGGCACTGGGGTGAGCTCTGGGAAGGTGGGGGTGTGCGGGGCGGTCACCGCCTTCGGCCGTCTGTGTTGGCCTATGGTCGCGCTCAGAGTTAGGCTCCGCCCCCTGGCTGACCGCGGGGAAGGGGACTGTCTCCTTCCGCGATTCTTTCCAGGGGCGGCGCAGGTGTTTGCTCATCCTGGTCTGCAGACGATTCCGAAGATTCGCATCGCAGAGGAGAAGTGACCACCTAAAGAACGCGTTCTACCAAAGGCAGGTGTAGGGCCCACGGTCGGGAAGAAAAAGCCGCCTCGAGTTTGGTCAGGCAGAGGGGGACGCGGCTACTGTCCCCGTCCACAGGGAAATGCTGACCCCAGACTGCGCTGCACCTTTCTGACCCCGAGCCCGCGGCCGCCGCTTTCTCAGCGTAACTGACCCGAGTAACGCCAGCGCCACCCGTGAGCTTCCGGTTAAGGCGACAGGGTCCTGGGACCAGCGCGGCTGCTTCGCGTGAAGCTGCTTGCTCCGGGATACGTCTCTTTGGGGGAGACTCAGTATTGTCTTTCCAAACAAAACTTGGGGCCTGATCGGTTTGGAGAGAAAATACCAGAAGTGGTGGTAAATGGACCCCAGGACGTGACTTTCATTTTTACAAAAAGCCCCACTGAGTCAGCTTCCGGTGAACTTGTGGCCGTGACCTTGCTGACCTGTCCTAGGGATCCGGATGGGGCACAAGGAGTGTCTGGCGGGCACCCCAGGCCAGTGCAGGTCGTTGGAGGTGAGACGCGAATGGCGCCCCTGACTTTCGTTGCAACGTGGTGATCCAGTGTCAGGCTGTTGACCAGAACATCCTCTGCATTGTCACTTCTGAGGGCCTGGCCCGATGGTGGGCCAGGACCTCGCTTTGCTTTTGCACACAGCACTTTGTCCCTGAGGGCTGCTTAATGCCAGGGAAGGTTAATTGATTTGGGCAGTTTGGGTCACAAATGGCTTCCCTGGATCCCGGAGTTGAAGGTAGAGCAGCCAGCCAGACCATGGTGTCTCTCGGATGTGGCTTTATTAATAGCCCAGTAACTAACTCGGATGTATCTGCCGTCCTCGGGGTTAGAAGCCGCTCGGTCTTCGCGCTCACGGAGCCCACGGCCCCTCCTGAGAAGAGCAGACACTGGTGCCAGGATCCGCCGGCGGGGTGGACGGATGCGCTCGCCACCACCCTGGACGCAGAGCTGTTATCAGACTAATTTTCATGGAGAACAAAGACGCTGGCTTCAAAGCCGGGAGCCCAGCGAGGAGAATGGCCCTTTTTTCAGGTCATGCATTTTACATTTTCCTCGTTTAATAAGCTAAAAGTCTGAAAACGTTGAATTTGGATCCTTTATTAAGCAGGTCCTACGAGTGCGCACGGGCCTTCAAAAATGCGTGCAAGTTTTTTACACGTGCACATTTAAAAGAGGCGTTTGAATGCCCCAGTGAACATCAGCGGGGCCTTTGATCAGCTAGGTAGAGGGCTGGGAGGGGTCGGTCTGGTGTAGTTGCCGGTCTGGTGTAGCGGCTGGCCCCTCTGGGAATGAGGAAGAGGTCTGTTGGAGAATTTGCTGGAGAGTCTGCGTTTTGATTATAGAAAGATAACTAACCTGCTGCTTCCAATTTTTATCAGATCATCCAGAAAGAATGGGGTTTCCGTTGGAATTATGCATTAAAAAAAAAGAACTTCCAGAGAAAGTGGGTGTCAAGGAGGGGAATTTTGTTCAAACTCCCCCGTATTTTCTCTCTGTACAAACGCTGAATGTTTTCCAGCCAAAGGCGTTTTACCCGTGATAGTGAGGATGTCCTTGTAGTGCCTTAAAAACCATGATACTCGGCATCACGTGCCTCTGCCTGATGTGACACGTGGCACGTGTCCACATCTACACACATGTTGACCTTATGTAGAGACAGCTAACCATGTGGGACGTGCACCATTCCTTGGTGGGCCTGGTCTTCTGAGCTGTCTTCGGAGACGAAGTTAAATGGCTAGACTTTAATTTTGAACATTTACCTCCCAGTTTCCGTTTTTGCCAATCCTTGAAAATTTTGGACTTGATTTATTCATTTGTGGGCGAGTCTTGTGCTTGCAACAGTTCAATTTTGCCCCTGGGGGATGGTTGGAAACTGTAAGCCAGAATGACAGATTCTCAAGCTCGGTGTAGTCATTTGTAGGGTATAAAATATGGCCTTTTTGCTTTAGGGGAAAGATAAATTCTGACTTCTCTGTGCTCTCCATAGGCCAGGTTCCCAATTGCTTTGCTTGTGTGAGTTCACGGATGGAGAAGCATCTTGTGTCTTGTTTGGGATGGCAAAGAAATAGAATCAGATCCTCCCTTAGGGCCGTCTTTAATTTTGAGAGAGTGTCAGATCTAGCCCAGCACATGGGTCACGTGTAATGTGCCCCATCCACCGAAGAAGACATAAATTTCCATTTATTTCTCTGTGCAGCCACCTCCTTAAGCCCCACAACCACTGATGGAAAATGTGAAGATCTTGTCAGACATTTGCAAAGAACCCGGCAGGGTCTCTATTCATAGAAGCCAAAACATCAGACGATTTGATTCAAAGGGTTTGTTTTTTTTTTTTTAATCCTCTCCAGATGTTTGACAATATGTTAACACAGCTGGATTATCTTTACCAAAATAGTGGATTTCGCTGCTGTCCTCTTAGATCATGTTTCTTCCCCATGCTCTTTTTTTAATATGGTGAAAAAGGGAACGAGCCAGACTGGATTGTCATGAAACTCGTGACTCGAAGAAGCAGTGCACATCAGATGACTCAGTGTCACCCCGGGATCGCCGTCCAGAACCGAAAGACTGTGTCACAAACGAGAGAGAGCAGCGGCCTGATCTTGGTGACGATGAGTTGGGACCTGCTCTAGTCGACATGCCCAGAGGGCTGGGTCCAAACCGCCGTTTCTTTGTAGTTGCTGAGGACGCTTATTTGAGTCTGGAATTCCCATCTGCACCTTCTTTTTCCACCTCGGCCTTGATGTTCTCAGTGATCTGAATGCTATTTGCCGTTCTGTGAAGGCCGACTGTGTGCCGGGTTAAACCCCCGCAAATGTCGCTGCAGCCCGTCCCCGTGCTCGGCCCACAGGGACGTCACGGTCGCATTCAGTGCCTGAATGAGGACAGTGGCCTCAGGGGAGCAGGGATCCTTCCCAGGGTGCCATTCGCGTCACAGAGCCGTTGAAGCCCCAGCAGCTTCCCTGAATCAAGCCCCGGCAAGCTGGTGAAGCATCTGACACGTTTGGCCGTGACGCCTGCCGAGCGCGGACAGCGTGCAGGGTTCCGTGTGCGCTGGTCCTCTCGAGAGCTCACGTGTGAGCCCAGGTCCTCAGCCCTTCCGGCGACTCGGTGGCCATCTCTGAACTGCGTCGGGAGTGGGACAAGAGCGACGTCCCCTCCCCGCCCGCCCCGCAGCGACCCCACTGGGAGCAGGAAGCCTTCTGGGGCCAAGCCTGCCTCAGAGCCCCCACGCCCGTGGTTCATGAGGAGTCAGACACCTGCGAAATTAGAGGGTCCAGTCCACAGACCGGCCTCCCATCTGACACCACCAGAGTTCAGGGTGCCCGGAACACCCCTCACTGTGACGACCCACCAGAGGGACTCGACTCGCTAACACCAGTCACGCCGATGGCTACGGTTTGTCACAGCGAAAGGACACAGCATCACACAGTCCAGGGAGGAGGCCCCTGGGGGGGCGTCGGGGTCACCAGCGACAGCATGCCACGTGTCTCCCTGTCCGGTCCAACCTCAAGTCCTCATTTCCAGAGATAACGCATCTTAGCTCACACGTCACCGGCAGGCCCCATAACTTAACTCCGGGGTAGAAAGCCGGCTTTCCTGTTCCTGCAGCAGGCCGCGCCCAGTCCCCGGGTCTGTGCCCTGGCGACGAGCGTCCTCGCGGGGAAATAAGCTCACCGCGTCTCCGTGGCTTCGTTCAAGCAGCTGTGACAAGGCGGCGGGCTCGGAGGCTGACACGCGGCACATGACACGGAGGCTGACACGCGGCGCAGGCGCCCACCGCACGCGCCTCCTGTCACATCTGGGCCGGGCCGCGAAGGCCCAGCGCCGGCTCGGCTTCCTCCCTCGCCCCTTCCATCCTGCCGCACTCACTCGTGTTTCCATGGTGCCGCTTCCCGATCCTGCCGTAGGAAGCAGCACGGAACACCGGCCCCTGGAAGGGTCCAGGCCGAGGGGCACGGACAATGCATCTGAAACCTCCTCCATTTCCTGGAGTTTTGGAAGACTTGCACCTGGCGAGGGCTGTTGGCTTTTCTTTTAATGCAAGAGTCCGTTCCTGGCGTTTCTCGCTACGAAGCCGCACAGCACCTCCGGGGTCGTAATATCATCGATGCGCACGGGTCGGGAGAGATGCCGCCGTGTTTTTCAGGTTATTAGGGCGCCTCCTCTTATCAAGGGCGGGAAGAGAGATGAGATGGATAATCACAGCGCCCTGGGGGCCTGGCGAAGCAATCAGACCCTCTCTCTGAGACGGAATGATGATTGCTTTCAGCGTTCCGTTTCCTGGAAATAGTCTTGCTTTTTTTTTTTTTTTCTCTTTGACTTTTTTCTATACTGCCTGGGCATTTTCTATGTCTTATTAAGAAAATTCCTGCTGTGGCAGGTGCTCCCAGCGAATGCTGTAGAGCCGTCCGGGTTTCTGCTTCGGATTAGATTTTACAGCGTCACTGAGCCTTTCACAACATTGTAGCAGGAGTGCACGCTTCAGGGCTGGTTTTAAACTTGGGGTTTTTTCATTGCCATGTTAGAAACTTGCTTCCCAGTAGAATTTATTTCCAGTATCTCTGGAACTCTTAAAATATGCCAGACAAATCCAGCCCGAGCAGCCTCGTCCTGTTCACTTCTGATCCGTGATGCCTTATGATTGCTGCAGTTCCACATAATTAATGAGGCGCTTTCTTAGAGAAGCCTGCAGTGCGCCAACCCGCTACGGAATTCGCTGGGAAGGGGACACGGGTGCCGTGAAGACGAATGTCACACAGCCGCTGTTTCCCCGGATCCCTCTGAGCACAGCACTGAAAAGCCCCAGTGAAGCTGCGCGTCGGCCGCTGACTCCACGTCTGAAGAGAGAGCTCAGCTGACCGCAGGGGCGGGATGTCGACTGCCTTCTCCCCCCAGCCCCCGGCCTCCTAGGGCCAGTTGCCAAAAAACATAGCCCAGAAACGTGGGTGTTCTGAACTGCCCCCCTCGAAGGCCCTGCCCCTGGCCTCGCTGTCTTCCCTGTGGAGTTTGCGTCTCCCCTCCAGCCGTGGGTGCCGAGCGGGCAGGACTCAGCTCCGGGGGTCGCGAGAGCCCTCGCCCCAGCCTCTGTGGCATCTGTTTTGCAGCTGCTCCGGACACCGCAAGGGAGAGAGACTCGCCACGTGTTGGGGTGCTCACTGTGCACGCACTCGCTCTTCCTCCGGCGATGTGGTTTTGCGTCTGTCCGTGAGTGTCGTGGACCGAGACCCGATCCCAGGGGACGCCGGCGTCGGCAGAACCGGGCACGGTCTGGGCGCGAGCGCGCTTTCGAAGGCAGAGGGGACCTGTGCACTGTCCCCACTAGAGCAATGACTCTGCTCGTGACAGTCACGGGAAGACGCTTCGGGTGTATGCTGGTTCTGGTCAGCGAGGAGCCTCGTGGGCCTTTGCTGGAATATTATCAGTTAAAGGCCGGCCACACTAGCTATAAGTTTGACTCAACTTTTCACATTCCGTTGGGGTTTCTTGGAGTGCTGTTTCCACTGACGTTGGCTTAGTGTCAGTCCTGTGCTCAGCCCTGAAGTAGAAGAAGCCCCAAGCCAGTGGGGAGGCGTGAGTCATGGACCCAGGGAAGACAAAGTCAGAGTTTACAGGCCGTCCACTGCCTGCCAGCCCGATCCAGAAGCGTGTACGTGTCTGGGTCTGTGTTCTGAACATACAGGTGTGTACGTAGTTTTCTAAACATACACACTCGACACATCCGTGCATGTGCATAGGTTTACACATATACAAATTTAATCCTCACAGCAACGCGCTGGGGTA
>CM053504.1:942422-970529 GCA_028627145.1 Eidolon dupreanum | reverse complement strand
TGCTCATTAAAAACGATGTTAAAGGGAAGACAAAAGCAAAGAACAAGCCGCACCACTCCCCACTTCTGATTATTCAGATTATTCAGATTTAAAAAAAAAACAGCAAATAAACCAGATTCATATGTTCATGTTATGACGTCCCGAGGTGAGAGACTTGTTCATTTCCTTTGTATTTTCTCTGGCCCTCCCACCACCACTGTTCAAAGTGTGTGTGTGTGTGTGTGTGTGTGTGTACGTACATACAAACGTACATGTATATATATATACATTTCTGAGTTTTATAATAGTAAGTTTTTGTAAGAACATATGATGACGAGGAGCCTTTGCATATGAGAGTCAACGACATGACTCACATCAGGGGTCCCAGCCTGGGCGCCGTTGACAGCCAGGCTGGGTCGCCCTGCTGTGAGGCCTCCACACCGTACGGTGTTCACCAGCATCCCTGGCTTCCCTCACTGGATGCCAGTGGCATCTCCCAAGTCGCAACAACCAAAAATGTCACCAGACTCTGCCCAGTGCCCCTGGGGTGGGCGTGGGCCAGACGGGTCACCCCCAGTTGAGCATGGCTCATGAAGTGATGGCGCTGAAAAGCATTTGATGATTTGCAAAGGAAGCACCCCAGGCAGGGGCTCGGTTCTGCGTGTGGTCCGGAAATGGGGTGCTGTGTGGTTCCCCCGTGCTGCCAGAGCCCGCTGCGCTGTTCTGTACCCCGTAAGAGACAGAGGGGGGATTACGTGCTCTCCAGGTACGAACCACGGGACTTCCCCAAAGCACTGCAACAGTGTGTCCATCTGCATCGAAACATTCACCTCCACTGTTCTTAGTAGCGCCGTTTATTAACACTGTGAAAGAAACCAGTACCGTGCGGTAGCCAGTTGTGCTACTTTGTGTTTATACTGATGGAGTTAGAAGAATGTTGTCCTGGAAAAGCCCCATTCCCGCTTGGAACGCCTCTCTGGCGGAGGAACATGGTCAGAGCAGAGTCAGTTAAATACATGTGTTTTAAAAAGAGGACAAAGTACTGCGATCTCTGAACGAGGTCTGCACCTGAGTTAACAGCATCGTGCCAGCGTTATCTTCCTGCCTCTGATCAGCGACTTGGGTCATGGAAGGTGCTGTCACTGGGGGGGCCGGGGGGAGGAAGACTCGGGAAGTTTCTGTACTAATTTTGCAAACTTCTTTGAGTCTTAAACTATTTCAAAATTAAAATTAAAAAAAGACATTTCCATAGCACTCAGTCCTCAGACATTAGCTAAGGCCATTGTCAACAGATTTCTCAGTATGAACAGAACACAAATTCTCCCATCTGTCTTTTATTAGAAAGAAACCAAAATCATACACACAGAAAATAATCATTCCTCTTCTCCCCACCCCAAAGCCTTCCATTTAAGAACTCAGATCAAATCCCTCTTTCTGATGTGGGGGTGGGAATCTGTGTTGGCGTCTCAGGCTGGTTTCAGCACCCGCTTCAAGCTCCCCACTCGGCGACGTGAGCAATGGGGTGGAGCCTGGGCCAGCCTCGCAGGCGGGACCCCGCTCCCGCGCCCCCCCCCACCTCATGATGCCACATAGCAGGCCGGGCTGGGGTAACGGGGCTGGATGGGGATCGAGCTGCTGGTGACTGGGAAGGAGAGGAATGGGGGCTCGTTTCTTCCACCCCATTCTGGAGTTTGCAGGGTGCACCCCCGGTGGTTTCCCTAGCTCAGAGGCCCGCATGCCAACGGGAACGGTCGCCGTGGCCGGCACCTCTGGGAGATGCTGAGGATGCTGCGGGGGTGTCCGCGGGCTGCTGAAATGGCCATGGATGGCCCCAGGGAGCGCGGCCCCTGCCTCCAGCCGGTGACTTGCTCCAAGCTGAGGAAGGAGCAAAGCGAGGATTCATGGGGCGTCCGCTACGTGCTTGGCGCCAAGCGGCAGCCGTACCCGAACCTCACTTTCTCCAGTGGCCGCTGTGTGCTTGTCGCTTAGCGGCTATAACCAAGAAAACCTGAGTTCCCGGGGCTCCACACCTCCCTTCCTCACTCATATCACAGATCACCAAGCTGTCCCTTGCTGACCCTCATCCAGAGAGTAGGAATCCCCATGTTTTAAGTCTCCAATTTCTCTGGGGTTTTGGCACCCTCTCCTCCCAGCTGCTGGAGCCGAGAGAGGCCGAGGGGAGACACCTCTGTCGGCATCACGCCGGCACGGCACGGCACGCCTGGAAGGAAGCCATCGCCACGTGAGCATCTACCCCGGCCGCCCCCCTTCCCACGGAGGTGACGGGGCCAGCTGCCCGACTCTGCCACAAGCCAGCGCTTCCGTTCCCTCCACTGACCAATGGGACTCGGAAGGTCCAAGGCCGAGCTCCCTGGCCCCACGGCTAATGCGCAGGAGGGTGACTGGACCCGGGCCTCCGTGCGCCCCGCCACCCGCCACGCTCGTCTGATGGTCGCCGCCTGGCCGGCTCTGTCCTGGCTTCGCGGGAGCCCCCACTGGGCACAGCACTGTCAGAAACAGGACAGGACTGAGCCCGGCCCACGAGGCGCACGTTCGGGAGTGGCCAAGCCAGGAAGGACATTAGAGACCTGCCTGGAACTGTGACCTGCGGTCCGAATGGGTGGCTCCCCATCTGCCCTGAGCCCGTCGGCAGAATCCGCTCCCCCCACGATGGGCTCGTCTTTTTATTTTTATTTTATTTTTATTTTTTTTCAGGTTCATCTTTTTAAAAGTTTAGATAAAGCCCAGTTGTTTTTCACAAGTTGCAGGGAAAATGATTTATTTTGTGATTCTTAGATATGAGTGATGGAGAGTGGTTTCAGTTTCATTACTGCAGTTGTCATATTTCAAAATTTCCTAAATATAGCTTTATTTAAAAAAAAAGAAAAGAAAAGCCTACAGCCTTACATCAAGATGAAAAGGTTTCTGTCAAAATCAAATGACATGTCAGTTTTAATGAGCAACAGAAAAATTAACAAATGTAACGTTCTAATCTAATTATGCTTTTCCGGAAAGTGCTTTGAAAATTGACTCAATTTTGATTGTCAAGTGCTCCGCCACCGAGGCAGCCGTGACAATGTGCGGAGACACGAGCAGGCCTCCTGGGGGCCCGGGGCGGGGGGCCCTGTGCACGGCACGGTGTTTTGAAGCTTGGGGACGACTTGCTGACAGTCTCGAACTTTTCAGAAACTGCAGCACCTCCCGAACAGTGCACGGGAGCATGTGCGTCGTCTCCACACTTCCCCAAGAGGATCACAGCCATGCGCCCGGCACCCCAGGCACCCCGGGGTCCCGTGTAAGTCACCAGCCTCCCCTGGACTTTTATACAAAAGCGCTGTTTCTGAAAGCGTGGGATCCGTGCCCCTCCCCCCGCACAGCTTTGCCGTGTGACTGGTACACAAAACACGCACGTGGTGTGTGCGACCGGGCAGTGCTGACGCGCGTGTGCATGCGTGTCCCGTCACCACGTCCCGGTCACAAACCTGGCCGTCGCCTCCGAACGTGTCCGTGCCCCTGAGGTGCCGACTTCGCTTGCCGTGGTGGGAACGGCTCACCCGAGCGCTGCGCTCTCCGCAGGCACCGGTTACCGGCTGCCGGCACCCTGCTGCCGGGCGCACCTCCGTGGACGCTGCAGCCGCGTCCCATTCGCCGAGCCCGCGCCCCTCCCCGCCAGTGCCACCATGCCGTCCGTCCTTGCTGGCCCTCCCTTCCACTCTCTTAGACCCCTGGGACGCCGGGCCTGAGCCCCCTCCCCGGAGTTACGCACAGCGGGGGTAGGGGGACCCGTGACACTGTGAGTCTCCCCTCCCGGCGGCGTCCCTCAGCGTTTGGGGTCACGCACGCTGCTCTGCGGGCTTCCGTGAGGAGCGGGGAGCCCCGGCGCTGTGAGGGCAGGCCGCCGTGCTCCCGGCCTCCCCCTCGCCGAGGCGTCCGTCCCGTCCCTCGTCCCGGCTGCTCGAGGGCTGTGTTAACAGGGCGTGGAGTTTCATCGCGGGCGCAGAACTAGGCAGAGGAGCGTCCGTTCACGAGAAGCCCTTCCTCACTTTGTCTCGCTTTCGTTTCGCGGCACCTTGGGTTTTGGACAGAACGTGGGACGCCTCCGTGCCACCAGAATGTCACATGAGCTACAGAGTGTTAGTCTGAGGTTCAGAGATAACGGAGGCCTGAGCGGTCCATTTAGCGACTTCACTGATTGGCGGGGGAGCAGGGCACGCCTCCCCGAAAAACGAGGCGGGGAGGGAGAGAGAGAGAAGGGGACAGAAAATGCTAAGTACCAAGTGTGGGAGAGAAGAAAAGACCACAGCTCCAGAACTGAGGATGGAGGACAACGTTGAAACAATCTAGAAATTCTCTAAAGGCAAAGCTAGAGACATCAGCAGGATGCGCGTCCGGTCCGCTGCCCCTCGCCTCCTCGTTCTCAGGGAGGTGACTCAGGCTGAGCCTGCTCTTTGCTGGGTGTTGACGCTGGCGTGTTCTCGAGCCTAATGGCACTTACTACGTAGCACACCACGTGTAGCGCTTACTAACGCGGGGGCTTTGATATTTTAGGAGGGTTTTGAACTGTGTTCTGGTGACTCGCTCAGGCTTCGATCAGCCAGTATTCTATTCCTAATAAAGGCTCAATCCCGCAGACTTCAGATTTCATAACCTGGGAGGGAATAAATGACCATTTTCACAGTGAGACACCCAAAGGTGTCTCATTCCTGAGACCCAAAGCCACATTCTAACCTTCTGTCGAGGTCCTTCCTGACCGTATAAACTCAGGAAATCTGAAGACCTTAGGTATCAGGAAGATAATTTACATAGACATACTGTTCCTCGCATATTTTATATTGCATCATTTACATATGCTTTAAACATCCAGTGAATTGTAATAAATGGGAACTCATAATAAAACTGGTAATAAAATAGATTATTCAGGTAATGCTGTTTTATTACAGTCTCATTATGATTACATAATCCTTATTAAAATCAGGATCAAAGATGAATTTCTCACTGGAGGCGTTTCACAAGCACTTCAATAAATTCTATTTATTGCCCAATCCCAGGGTGAGTATCGGTTTCTGTAATTTCGTGCCAGTGTGCTGTGACGTGACAAGGAGCTCGTCTGCAGCTCGGTGGCTGGCCGGCAGAACTTCCGTCCTTCCTCCGGCTTCTTTCAGGAGAAGAACCGATCGGGGCGGGGGTAAGGCTCATAAGCGCTATTTTCCGTGTTTAGCCATCGTGAGCGACCTTTCGCTCCCAAATGGCGCTGTTCTTAGAGTCTTATTCCGATGCCGTCCGGGTCCCCTGGAGTTGGTCGAAGCTGCGTGTGGCGGGTGGGTCAGACCAGGTGACACTGTATGCTGGGACCCACGCGGCTGGGTGCTGGCCCCCGGGAAGGTCTGCAAGAACTGGACAAGGCCCGGAGCAGCCAGCGGGATGGCCGAGGAAGGGCCAGGGGTCTCCACAGACAGCCGGGCAGCGGGGACGGTGCCGTCTGCGAAGGCTTCGCTGGCCGTGCTCCATGTGTGAAGTGGACAGGCCTTGCCGCCAGCCCGTGGGTGGGGGACCCAGAGGGCGGGGCCCAGCAGCCCACGCGCCTCGTGCAGGAACCGGGGAAGGGGTGGCCCTGCAGCTCCATCCCACAGGGAGAGGCACGTTACCGGCCCCTTGCAGCCTTCCTCATCCTGTCGCGGCCACGGCGGCCCGTCCGGCGCTGTCCACGGTTCAGGGTGCTGAACACGCCGTTGACATCATCACCATTGGGACAGTCAGTGGCCGCAGTTATAATTTATTTACAGGCCCCCGCACACGAGGGTCACGGGGAAAACAGGACCGGATGATCTCGGTGTCATTGGCATTCACTGCCCACCGCTGCTTTCTGGGTGTGGGGACCCTGGACCCAGCCCGCTGCGTCTGAGTCCCATCTCCAGAGCTCAGCAGCTGAGTGACACCTTCCTGCCTCGGTTTCCCCGTCTGTCAATGGGCGCAGCACAGGGGTCTGCCTCCATGTTGTTTTAGGGCTGAATGAGTCCATGTTTAAGTGCTAGAGTGTGTGGCACATAACGATGTGTGTCGTTAAAATGTTTACTAAATTGAAATAAACACATTTTCCTGCATGGCGCTCATGGGCCACCCCTGGGGGCAGGGAGCTGGTCCCATCCACAAGAAACCCCGGCACCTGCCAGTTCCTCCAGGTGTGGCGAGCGGGGACAGTGAGGCCGTGCCGGCTGAGCCCTGGCTCGTGGGGACGGAGGATGAGCTTTGAGAGGAGGCAGGGAGGTGGGCCTTCAGCCTGGATGTGAGTCCAGGGCTTAACAGCCTCCGAATGCAGACGAGAAATTGGATGTGGAAACTCACATCTGCCAGCATCAGTCAGAGAAGCAGAATTTTAAAAGCAGGATTTAGATAAAACTGCTTATTAGTAAAGAGAGGATTATCCAGGATTTTAAAGTTTGTTCTTATCTTCCACACTGCTGAAGTATGGCAACTTGAGGGATTTCTGCCCTGGTTGGGGGTCTTCGGCTGTAAAAAGCCTGCTGCTGGCCCTGAGGCTTTCTACCATCCTAGGAGATGCTGATAACGTGTGAGCAAAACCCAGACAAAGCTGTGTCTTCCATTCCCTCGGCCGTGGGACGCCCTGTCCGCCAGCCTGGACCACTCGCCGAGAACGTCCCCCCCGCCGCCCCCGCCAGACAGGGCCACGCAAGGCAATGCGCATCCGAGAGCCCCCCGCTCCGGGCAGGGTGGTGTCCGAGCTAGGTCGCGTGCAGGTTGCTCCATCTTAGACCTTCCCTAAGGCACCCCGACGGGCCTGGTGTCCTGACGCACACGAGGACCAGGTGACGAGAGGGAGACACGGAGTCTGGGCCACGTAGTAAAGTGGAACCCCGACCTCAGAGCTCTCCCCCCGTCGTGTCAAATGTGACTCATCTCCAGAGGGATCCGCTCCACACACGGTGCTGAGGAAAAGCCCACGCGGCAGCATCAGGCGGAAGAGCGGGCGAAGACATGAACGGGGAAACTCAGAAAGCGGAAAGTGAACGGGTGGAGAACCGCTCCATCGCCGAGAAATTAGCGAACCGAAGTGCCCGCTCGCTGATCTAATCCGCGAACGCCAGGGGTTTGCCGTCACCGCTGAGGAGGCCCGGGGGTCCTCTCGCAGCGCGCCCATGGGAACGTTGGGGTGCAGCTCGGAGACACTGACCTTGTCTGCAGCTGCTGCGTAACAAACAGCAGCTTAGAACGAGACCCGTTCGTAACGTCACGGTTCTGCAGGTCCGAAGCTCGGCGTGGCCCGGCCCTCTGCTCGGGGCCTCACGGGGCTAAAGGCACCCTGCCCGCTGGGGGTGCCGTTCTCGTCCAGGGGGGCCCTCCCACAGGCTCCCCGCTGCGACACTGCTCCGACCCGCACTTTCCATGTGGCTTCTACCGAGATCGCCCAGGCGTCCATGCCTGGGGAACGTGGGGGGCGGGACAGACGGCTCCAGGGTGCGGACCCGGGGAGGTTGTGGACAGGAGGGGGGTGTCCAGGAGAAGGTGACTTGGGGGAGCACGGTCAGAGAGGAAGGGGACAAGGGGGAACTCAGTGTCCCTGTGCCCAGGGTGGGTTGAATTTCAGGGAGCACCGCGGGGAACCCTCAGGGCAAGGGGGTGAAGGGCGGGTCTGGGGGCTGCCCGCCGAGGCTGCGGGGGGAGGGGCAGACACGCTGGGCCGCAGTCCGCGGCCAGCCCTGGGCTGAGCGGGCGGGCGAGCCCTCGCCTCCGCCGTCAGGAGGATGCATTGTCACCAAGAGACTGTCACCAAGAGGCCTTGCAGCACGGCAGTCTAGCCAGCCGTGCCCTGACTCGGCCCTGTCGTCCCCGGCCTGAGAGGCCAGTGCCTGCGCCCCGCCTTCCTCTCCGGGGGCCTCTGGGCCGCCTCTCTGCAGCCGGGGAGGCTTCGCCTGCAGCAGCCTCCACCACCGCCACCTCCTCTGTGGGACTGAGCGGGCGTCTCGAAGGGCCGCGCACCCCCCACTTCAGGGGGTGCAGGGTGAGCACGTGACCATGGGCGTCGACCGTGGGGCGCGCGGGCTCTGCTCGTGCCGGGCCCGATGCCCCTCTGTGCTGGTCGAGAAGGGGCAGCGTTCGGGCCTGCAGGACGCAACCAGGGTGCTCCGGGCAGCTCACCCCACGTCTCCTTGGAGGGTTCCCAGCGGGGCCGTCGTGGACCCCTCCGCCTCCCGTCTCCCAGGTGCACACCTGGCCACGCGGTCTCTCCGCCCCTGTCTGGGGAGGTGCTCCTCTCTGTTCTTCCCGCTTTCCAGACAAGAATCCCCACCTTCTTCTGTTTAGGGAGATAAATTAACTGAATGCTAACAAATGTGTTCTATTAACGTCTTCAACAGTAGGCAGGCGTGAGATAATGTAACTCAATTTCTATCTTAAGTCATTGTTTTAATCTCGCACTCGAATATTATTATTTAATTTGTACATCCAGCCGGAAACATTGATTTTCGGAGGCATTTATTCTGTGCATTATGTAAAATTCTATTTGCACTCTGCTATAGAAATATTGTTTTGTGGCTTAGCATATTATTGAGGCGTCCTGTGCCTTTCTCCCCGCTTCCCACTTGCTCTGGCATCTCGTGCGGACGGGGCCGGAATGGCCCACGTGGGACCGGACCGTGGTGGGCCGGGCGGGGCAGAGGGGAAAGACTTGCCTGCGTCTGCTCGGTTTCCATGACGATGTGTGTGCTGTGTGTGCATTCTGTATTTAACATAGTTGTGTAAAAGCACGCTCATGGACCTGGCCCACGGCCGGGCCCCCCGCCCAGCCCCAGGCCAGCCCCCCACAAGTACCTGTTTCGTGCCGACGAGGGAGGGAGGAGAGACTCGAGGCTGTGCCGGGCTGGTCTCGGGTCTGGAGCTGCAGGGACGGCCCGTCTGCTGTTGGTGGTCGGTCGACCTGGGCGCCCCGCCCCACTCAGAGGGGGAGGGGGACGGAGTGTGGGCCTCCCCCAAATATCCCAGGAGGCCTCTGGGCCCCACACCTCACCACCCTGGCACACACCTGACACACACCTGGTGCAACCTGGTGCACACCTGGCACACACTGGGCATACACCTGGCACATACCTGGCGCATACCTGACACCTGGCGCACACCTGACACACACCCGGTGTACACCTGGCGCACACCTAGTGCACACCTGACACACCTGCCGCACACCTGGCACACACTGGGCGTACACCTGGTGCGCACCTAGCACACACTGGGCATACACCTGGCGCATACCTGATGCACACCTGACACACACCTGGTGTACACCTGACACCTGGTGCACACCTGGCGCACACCTAGCACACACCTGGTGCACACCTGGAGGGTATGACACACGCTGGATGCTCAGCCACCTGAGCCAGGAATGAGCGAGGGAGGCGAGGGGGGTGGACACTGCCCAGCTGCGGCCCCCGCCCCCCGAGCGCGTCCAGTATGTCTCTGCTCCCTCGCCCCCCCGTGCAGACTCAGACACGGAGCCTCAGGCACGGACACGCCAGCCTTCTACGGGGAGGCTGAGAAGGAGCCTCGCCGAGGCAGAAGCCGGGTCAGGAGAGAACGGTCCCCTTGAGTGACAGAGATGTCACGGTGCCGTGAGAGGAGGCAGGCGTGTCGGACGAGCCTTCCTGTTCTTCCCAGGCCTTCCGAGCCACTGTCTGCACCCTGCTAACAACCACGGGGTCTTCACAGTCACCCCAACCTCCCTGCACGGCTCTGAGGACTGCTGGTGCCCGCCCGTCTGGGCAAAGCCAGCCCGGCCCCTCGGCTCTTAGTCCCGGGCACAGAAGAGGGGCCGGCACTCCCCTGCGGGCTGGGACGACCTCAGCACCCGCGCCGTGCGGGGCCCCCAGCTGTCAGGTGACCCCAACACGGGTGGCGCCAGGAGGTGCGTGAAGATCCGTGAGCTGCTCGGTGGATCTTCCTGGGCCCCCGCGGGCCCTGAGGCTTGAGGTTCCTCCCTCACGTCCTTGTCCTTCCCTGCGGTCTCCAAAAGCAGTCCCGTCCTGAGGTCCTGGGACGCGGACGTCCACGCGTGGGTTTTGGGGACACGGTCTGGCCCGCAGCTGTGGGGGCTCTCCTGTACGCCGTGGGCTGTGTGGGCTTGGTGTTCCCGTGGCTTCCAGCTCACGGCCTCCGCGCCCATCGCTTGTGTTGGTGGCCACCTCGGCAGCTCCAAAATGCCGTCACTTCTGCACGCGTCTCATTGGCCATAGCAGGTCACATGGTCGCGCTCCACTCCAGGGGCCGAGTGGACAGTTCTCTGTGCACCGGGGTGTCGGGGGGGACGGCACGTCGGGGAGCAGCCGCCACGCTCCCCACGTCCCCTCCCTGGGCTCAGCTCCTCGGTCTCCCCTGCTGTCCCTAGATCCTGAGCAGCCTCAGCCAGAAGCGGCGACGGGTCGCTCCGTGGCGGGTGTGGGCGTGAGGGTGGAGCAAGGGCGGGCACCGCCTCTGAGAAGCGGGGCCTGCGGGTTGGGCCCCCGGGAGCTCGGGGCCGGGCACGGGCGGCAGCACGCCCTGTGCCGTCCTAGAAGCCCGCTTCGAGGACGCTCGCACGTGGCCGCACGTTCAGAGAGCGGCCTTCACGGGAAGAAAAGGCTACCTGAGAAGCCAGCAGAAAACGCGCCCGGCACCGTGGCGCTGGTGCCCTGGAAACGGTCGGCGTCGGAGAACGTTCCCGAAGCCGCCCAGAGCCACGTTTCGCGTGGGAGACTGTGGGATTGGGGGGGACAAACGCCTCCCACGAATTCTGATTCCGGGGTCCGGCGAGATGGGCCGTGTGCTCTCACCGCCCCACCCCAGCATCGGTCGAGGGGTTCGGGACCCTTCACAAACTCTTACCAGGGTGTTCAGTGCACCCTATAAATCACCGAGTGCCAACGGGGGTCACGGGGAGAATCTTCTGTCCCAAGGAAGACCGTACGACGCCACAGTAGCTAGAGAGGACACTCGGAGCCACCCTGAGTGGGCCTGCCTGTCCTGCTCGGGCACGCGGGGGCTGCTCACCCCCCAGCCCCAGACTCCGCGGCCGCGCACCCCCTCCGCTGCCCGCCAGCGCGCCCATCCCAGCCTCAGGAGCAAACGGACGGGCGTGAGGGCCGCCTTGACCGTGCCCGTTGCCACCTGAAGTAGCTCGTTGACCGCCACACCGCCCACGAGCCCGGACGTGTCGGAGGAAGACCGTTCCTGGCTGTTCTGCCCCCCGCCCCCCCCCCCGTACATCATGCAGCACCCCAGTCGTCAACGCCGCACGTGTCCGCCCGGTTGTCTCTGGACGTGGGGTTCCCGCGCGTGTGCTGCCAGGCTCTGGGGCTCGAGGCCGCGTGCGCGTCGCTTGGCGTGGAAGAGCGTCAGCCTGGACACGCTGGGGGAACGCGGGCGGGAAGCGGGGCCCCTCCCAGCCGCGACGAGGCACGGGGCGGGCCCCGCACGGCCAGCGCCAGCCCGCCGTCCCCGCTCCCCGCTGCATCCTCGTCCGCGTGTGGCCATCGGGCCGCATCTCTGCTCGCCGTGAGCGTCCTGCTGAGGTGTGTGTCTTTGGGAAAGACCCGCGAAGCCCTGGAAGGCGCTGATGGCGCGGCGTCCCCCGGCGTCCCCCGGCGTCCCCCGGCGTCCCCCGGCCAGGATTAATAGGTGCTAATGGACTTTTTACAGAAATAGCATCGTCATGGGAAAGGTGACATTCCCCGCGCCCTTCCTTCCCAGGAGCAACCCTTTGGAGGGTGGCTCCTCTCCACCCACGTCTTTGTACTTTTTCTGCGTCATTTGTGCACAGAACACGTGTTAGGTTTTTATGCAGACTTAAGCGTGTGTGAGTGGCATCACGCCGCACCGCCATGGACCCGGCTGGCTTGACCGATGTGGTTTGGGCATCTGTCCCTGTCGGTGCACGTCGGTGCAGCGGAGCGGTGCCCCGTCCCCCGAGGACACCGGCCATGCCACACTGTCCCACCCTGCTTTCTCAGGGCACCGGGGCGGGCCGCGCCGAGTGGCTCCTCAGAGTTAGGAGACCAGGGAAATGTGAGTGTCACCCGATGTCCCTGTGGGGTGACCTGGGCCCCGTTTCTCCTGTGAAAATCCATCGCACGTCCGCAGGGCAGCTGGCCGGGGCTGCCGAGACTCGCGGCCAGTGCCGCAGAGAGCAGCCGCCCGGCCCGGCCGCAGCGTGTCCAGCTGCGTGTCGTCCTGAGCAGTGCAGCGGTGCGGAGCCCCTGCGTGTCCTGGCCCGAGTGTTTAAGTCTCCCGGAGGCACGAAGCTGGGGGCACAGGGCAGTGGCCTTGTCAGCTTTCCTGGCGTGGCCCGCCCCCCACCAAGGCGGCACCAGCTGACCCCCCCACCCGGGCGTGAGAGTTCCTACCCGGCTCGCTGGCGACTCTGCCTGTCTACCAGATGGACGCGTGCGAAGCTGTCATTTCAGAGTCCCCTCGTACACACGGCATGAGGGACGAGGCTCTGAAATGTTAGCGTTTCCCATGACAATGGAAGTGACAGCCATGTTAATGAACGAGAATTCACGCTCGGCACAACACTGGCAAACCGTCCGTGTTGGCACAAGAACAGAGAAGCCGTGTACCAACTGGGGAAGCTGTGGAGCAGGACGTCTTAGCAGTGAGTCTCCGTCCCTTTGAATGAAGGACCCGCGCGTCACAGAGGCCGTCGGCGAGGGCGTGTGCTCGTCGTCGCAAGGCGGAGCTGGCCGGACACCAGCCCTCGTGTCTGGCGGGCTCCACGAACGTCTTCCGTGATTCGGAAAGGCGACAGTTTCTTTCCGAGTGCGTGGGGGGGCAGTTCTCTAATGTCACGCAGCCCTGCTAAGTTCACAGCCTTAATAGGTTCCACTTGTCACTTACGACACTGCCAAACCCAGCAATAGTTTCCCGCTGATGTCAGTTAAAAACGTTGAGCAAAAAAAAACAAAAACAGAGAAGCTGAGACGCGGGCTGACCGGGCAGCAGGAGCAGGCCTGTGGCCAAGGGACTGCAGTGGTCTCGCCCGTGACAGTCGGCCCTTTGTCCTGCTATTTCACAGAGTTGGCACCTTCCCTGCCCTAAGGCGTCCCTCTGTTCTGCCAAGGCCGGGCACGCTGACCGGGCGGGCTGCTCACTGCGGCTCCCCGTGAGCCCCCTCCCCCCCTCCGGCCGGCAGAAGCACCAATTCTGACCCGACCTAGCTCTCGGTCATCAGCTGGGACGTCCCTTCCACTGAGCTAAAACGAACGTGTTGGTACGATGTCCTCTCAGTCACGCTGAGGCCCGAGGACCTTGGGAAGGTCACTGCATCCTCTGAGACCCACGCCGCCCTCGGCGGGACCGGGGGTGTGACCTCACAGGGCCACACGCATCTGTAGATGGGTGGTTCTCAGCCAAGGGTGTTCTGCCCCTCCCCCGGGGACTGGGTGACATCCGGAGACTTTAGGGCTGTCACAACAGCCAGGCGGATGCTGCTGGCAGCTGGTGGGCAGAGGCCAGGGGTGCTGCTGGCCGCCCGACAGCCCTGGAAGCCACTACTGCTGAGCCAGGTTAATAATTCCATGTCATACACCTTGTCCAGGAGAGTGTGGGTGTGGCTTCCACCGTCCCACCTGTCAACGTCCTGTGATGGTCGAGAGATGGCCTCACGGGGGGCAGGCGTGAAGGTTGCGGGCGCAGCAGCCTGACAGTCGTGCGGTGGCTGTGACAGGGTCCCTCTGTGTCGCAGTGCCGGGACCCCGTCGGTGATGGGCGTGGTGGGGACAGGCCCGGACCCCACCCCAAACAGCCGTGCTCCGCCGGGTCCTGGTGCCAGTTGGGGTCAGGTTGAAGCAAAAGCGGAGAATAGCTGAATAAATCAGGCTGGGCCGTGGGCTGGAACCCTCCTCGGCCCCCGTGTCACTGGGGGCGCCCGCTGCCTCCCGGCCCCCCAGTTGGGGTTCCAGTAAACCCATCTTACAGCAGGGAGGGGCGCCCTGCTGTGAGCTTGGGACCCGGCAGGCGCAGAGGCTGGGCGCAGCCAGGGGTAAGGGGAAGGCGCTCGATGCGCACAGGAATAAGGAGGCTCGGGGAGCCGGGACATGCCGGGCTCAGGGTCAAGCGCCCCTCCCTCTGACCCTGCGCTGTCTGAGAAGTGGGGAGTGCCGTGAGCCGCGGAGGGTCGATGCGGAGGGCAGCCGTAGAGAAGACGCCGGCGCTGCGCTTCGCCCAGCAGCCCGGGGACTGCGTGGCGTCCGCGGTTTCCACAGAGGTGACCCCCGGCTTGTCTAAAAGGCCGAGGAGTCCACCCACTAAGAGCTGCCTGTAGACGCTAGCGTTACGACCACGGCCAGCGCGCCTGTGTCTGGAGGTGGCGGTAAACTCCACGAAAGACCAGGTCACGTTCCGCACGCCACAGGAGCATGCTGACGCCGGTGGCCTGTCACGGGTGTCCTTGCCTGTAGCCACGGCTGTCGGTCTGTCACAGGCAGGGACACGGGAGGGACACCGCGTGCCCACACAGACTCCCAGCCTAGCTTCTATCTCAGGGGCCTGGTGTCTGATGTCGGGCCACCCTCACGGGCGCCCCCGGCCCCCAGCCAGCCTCCACGTTCTCGTAAAGGCCGGCTGGTGACAGCATTTCCTTCACACGGTCATGGTCAAATTCATTTTGGCGTCTCTTCTCTTGTCGTCCTTCATTGTCAAGCTGCCGGAGCCCTTAGCAGACCCTCTGGAGAGCAGACGGGGCTCTGTCCTGTACCCAAGATGTGCGTGTGTGCGTGCGTGATGTGGGAGTGTACGTGCATGTGTGCACGCGTGTGTGATGTGGGAGTATGTGCGTGCGTGATGTGGGTGTGTGTGCATGTGTGTACGTGTATGATATGGGAGTGTGCGCATGCGTGTGTGATGTGGGAGTGTGTGCACATGTGTGATGGATGTGGGAGTGTGTGCATGTGTGTGATATGGGACTGTACGTGCATGTGTGCACACATGCGTGATGTGGGAGTGTGTGCACATGAGTGATGGACGTGGGAGTGTGCACGTGCGTGATATGGGACTGTACGTGCGTGTGTGTGCATGTGCGTGATGTGGGAGTATGTGTGCACATGTGTGATGTGTGTGTGCACACGTGCGTGATGTGGGAGTATGTGTGCACATGTGTGATGTGAGTGTGTGTGCACACGTGCGTGATGTGAGTGTGTGTGCACACGTGCGTGATGTGGGAGTGTTGCGCACATGTGTGATAGTGTGTGCGTGTGCATGGCATGGCGTGTGTGTACGTGGGTGTGTGGAATATGGCGCGTGTGACACACGCAGGACGTGCGTGCAGCCGGTACAGACTGCAGAGGCAGCACTCCGTGCTGTTAACGTGCGGGGGGCACGCGGAGCCCCGGGTGTGAGCTCCACGTCTGCGACATTTTCAGGGTCTTTGAAACCACTTGGCTTGAGTTGGATACAGCCCGGTGCTTACTCTGCAGTCAGCTGATGCACTTTTAAAGTGACCTTGGGTGACAAGCTCCCCAAGTTTTGTGTTTCTGGTTTGTCAGTGAGGGAGCACAGGCCTGATGGAGCGGGGTCCCCGCTTGGTCTGCCCGTGCACCCCGATGACCTGACCTGGGAGCCCCCACTGGGCCTGCCCGTGCACCCCGATGACCTGACCTGGGAGCCCCCACTGGGCCTGCCCGTGCACCCCGATGACCTGACCTGGGAGCCCCCACTGGGCCTGCCCGTGCACCCCGATGACCTGACCTGGGAGCCCCCCTGGGCCTGCCCGTTCACCCTGGCGGCTGAGCAGGCTCCTCCGCCTGCAGACGTCCTCGGGGCCCAAAGGCCCATTCAGCTTCATGGGCGACGTGTTTGGGAAGGAGTCACATTTTGTCTGGGCAGCAGGGTCTTCATGGGTGGGGGGACGGGCAGCATGAGGACCGTTCCTTGCTCATTTTCAAGGTCAGGAAACGATGAGTGTCATGCGCAGTGAGTGTGTGACCGAGGCCTGTCAGGACATCCCTAATTAATAGCCGGGCCAGATGGGGCCGAAGGGCCCGGGGAGGGTCCCGGAAGGCTGAGGGTCAGGGACTGGCAGAGGGGGCGGGGTCAGGGGCGGGGCGGCTCGTGCACACGCCCCTTGGACAGAAGGAGCGAGGGTCAGCCTGCGAGGGGACGAATCACGGGGCGGACGAGGGACGGGAGCTGATGTTTTTGTCTAAGGAGCTAAGCTGCATGTCTCTCTTTACAGCCCCTGAATGTTTTAAAATTTAATTTTTTAACTATCGAGCCGAGTTCTTGGGGCAACGTTTTATTCATATTGGTTGCATTTTAGTGGCTTAAAATGTCTATTAAAAAATTAAAGCATGTTTATAGAAATTTAAATTCTCAGAGCATAGCCAATAAATTGCCTCCAAAAAGCACCCATTTCAAGCGATTCAAAGGGGGGAGTCAGAAATTAGCAGCCCCTGGTCACATGGCCCAGCCTCGGAAGCTTCCCAAGGAGCAGTTGACGTGCACATCGCAACGTTTATTCTTCCAGAATGAAGTGTCACAGACGAGGAAATGGAGGAGGGCGGAGCTGGAGTATCACGGGAGTGAGCGGGTGGTCGGGGCATTATCGTTAAACTCATGGGTGAAGACGGCTCGCCAGGGCCGTGAATCAGGGAGGGTGTGGAGCTGAGACTTGCAGGGCCGTGCGCTGTGGAGTTACACCTGGCCTCAGCTTTGCGGGGTCGGCGTGGACAGGAGCCACGGGATGGAGACGTGGGGGGCCCGGCCAAGGCCGCAGAAACGGGGTGGGCAGCGTCCTTGCTCATGCCAAGTCACCGCTTCCCAAACGCGACTCGGCCGAAGTGAGACCTCGCCCTGCTTCTCGCGGGACGATGAGGAGCCGTGTCCTGCAGTCCTGGAAACCAGCGTCTGACCCCGAGCTGGAGCCAGTGACAGTCGGTGTCACACGTCCGTCACGGGCGAGGGCAGTAGGAATGGTGCCGGCAGGATCATGGGTGACAGAGGGCGCCGCCACCCCATGCCACCCGCTTCATCAGAAACGCCTGGCCAAGTGCAGGGCCGCGAGCCGCCTGTAACGGGAAAGGGGGCCGAGGGAGCCCCCAGAAGCCCACGTCCTCCCGCCGTGTGGGTGAGCACGCACCGGAGCGGGAGCTTCTCGGGAGGAAGGTGCGGGCGGCGGACCGGCCGTGGGGAGACGCCGGACTCCGTTTGCGTTCTTCCTGAACGGACTTTAGGACTCACAGCTCCCCTCATGTATTTAAGAGCATCTTTCCATCCCCTGCCTCGTCCTTTCCATTGAAAAGACGTTATTCACACCCCTGGCGTCTTGACGATGCTCAGAGACTAAAGGCAAAGCCTCCAGGGCACGGAGGGCGTGTGCCAGCCTCCTGTGACTCACCTGGGACAGGACAGGCGTCCTCCGAAGAGGAGGCAGCCGCCGCGGGAGCTCAGAGCTGGCCTGGGCTCGAATCTCAGCCTTGCCACTGCTCGCTGTGCGGTTCTGGGCGGTGGCTCGGCCTCTCCAAGCCCCGCCCCCTTCCCGACCGTCAGAAGAGCCCGCCCGCCGCACCGCTTCCTGCCGGAGCCACCCTCTCAGGGTGTTGGGGCGCCCTCCTGACTCCTCACCGGTCGCCACGTGAAGTCTGCACCCCCTGCTGGCTTCTGGGCTCCAGCCCGTCTTCCCGCCCGTGTGCTCACACCTCCACCCTGTGTGCGAGAGCCCCTCGTGTCTGCCGTCCCCGTGGAAGGCTCACACCCTCCTCCCCGCCGGCTCTCCGCCCGTCCTCCGCAGCCCCTCTTGACCGCTGCCAGCCCCGCTCCGAGCACCTCCCCGCCAGCCCTCCCGTGCGGGACCGCGTGGCACCCATGCTGCCCGCACCTCACGCGTGCCTCTGATTTCCGTCCCGAGCACATGCTCGCGTGCATGCACGTGTGTCTGTGTGAGGGTGCGTGCACCTCCACACGTGACTCGTGCGTGCAGGGAGCTCCCCCGGCGTGAGCCCTGTGTGTGTGTGCACCCGGCACATGCCTGTGGGTGCCATGTGCGCACGCGTGTTGGAAGCGGCTCCCTGGGTGCCCTCCTGAGACCCAGGCAGCCTCTTGGGGGAGTGACCTCCACGAGGGTCCATGGCGGCCACCGTGTGATGAGGCTTCGTTTACCTTCTCATTACGGAGATGATGCTGGGTGCACAACTAAGGCCTCCAGCTCCCTCAGCTTCAGCAGAAACCAGGGCTGTGGCACCTTGGACGTCACTCGGCCATCGCTCCTCACAGCCGCTCCTGGTGCAGGTGGCTCAGGAGGACGTGCCGGGTGACCCACGGCAGGATGAGCTGGGCTGCCGGCCACCCCCGGAGCGGAGCAGTGACAGCCGAGCGGGCCCCGCCCAGCTCCCCCTCAGCATCCAGCTCTGCGTCTGCCGCGCCCCCCGCCCCACGCCTGGGGGCAGTCACTTGTCCTCTGCCTTTCTCATTGTACTCGCTTCCGGGGACACCGTGCAGAGCCTGCAAGAGGTTTGATGTGATGAATCACAAAATCGCACCCTTTATTCAAAACCTCCGCATGAACAGCAATTCCACCCGGATGGATTAGACCCACACGAGGAGTTACGGGCTCCTTAGAACGACGGCCCAGTCCTCCATCACGTTAAGTTTATTTAAATCACACAGAACGTTCGTTTTTAGAAACAATTCATACCCACCTCCAGGAATCATTGGTGCTGCTCCAGGAAATATGACACACCCCGCTTCTAACGGGGTGTACATGGTTGGCAGCTGGGTGACAGCTTGGGCTCATCACCACCGCCCCCCGCATGGAGACAGCCCGTAAAGATCGATTATACATTAGAAATGGTATTAGAGAAAGAAGTGGCCTGGTGTGTGGTCCTGCCCGTGGCTCTGAGCCCCCCGCCCCTGGCCCCGAGTCCCCCTAGAGCGGACGCCAGCGCCCCTGCCCCGTGGGAAGCACACGCCCTCGCCCACGCCTGAGGAAGGGCGTGCTGACCACGGCAGTCCGCCAGGGTCGGCTCGTGCTTTGGAGACAAGAATGCGCCTTTGGGCATCGCCGAGTGCTCGGAGCTCAGGTCTCTGAGGAGGTGCGTCTGGGACATGGGACAAAGCAGCCGAGCTCCCTTGGGGGTCCCCACGCACGTGCCACAAGGTCCAGAAAGGGCCAGGGAACCACAAACCTCTTGCTGGTTGGGAAGGGAGGGGCTCGGGGGCGGGGTGGGGCGCCCGATCTCCGCCCAGTGAGGCTGTTTCGACGACCCGCAGGGGACCGTGTGCTCTGCATGTAGACCTGTTACCCACGAGACGAGCCCCACAGTGAAGTGACCGGAGTCCAAACGAAAACGCGAGTGTCCCCTTACCCGAGCCCCAGTCAACGACAGAAGGTCCACGGCAGCCCCCTGCCCCCCACACCGCACTGCCGCGATCCGACGCTCACCCCGTGGTCTCGGCCCCTCTGGAAACACAGCTTGCAACCTGCTCGTCGAAGCCACGCCGTCCACACGGGCCACACGCGTGTGTGCACACACTCCCTCGCGCTCGGCTCAGGTCCCGTCTTCGTGGCTACACGCCCCTGGGAGTCTGCCCCCGGGAAAGGGGTGGTGGCTCCGCTTTGCTCAGCGGATGTCACAGACGAGAGGAAGTGACGCTCCAGGGAGCTGCGGCCAGCCTGCCTCCTGTCAGCGGCGCCAGAACACACGGCGCCCCCCTCACGTAGCCCCCCCTCACGCAGCCCCCCCTCTGCCCCGGTTTGGGGCCTGATGAATAGAAATGTCACTGGAAATTGATTTTCCACTTAATCAAAAGAGAAATTTATTTCTGGGTCTTTCTGAATGTAAGGTCATCCCTTGATGAGTTGGTGAAAATTTTATCTGCCCCCTTCCCGTTGGGTGTTTCTGGGTGCTGCGTTCATGGGTGAGCAGGTGCCATCCGAGCCATACGCTAAGAGCCACACGGGTCCGACCTTGCCGTGTGAAGGCGGAGGGCGAGGGCACCGGGGTGGCAGCGGCGCTGTCCCCCTCCGGCTGGCCTGGCTCAGAGGGCCCTGCGGTCTCGGGGGGTCGGGGGGCTCGGGAAGCGGCCGTTCGGGGGTGCGGCCGTGCAGCCCTGTGGCAGCGTCGGCCCTGAGCTTGGCGCACAGAGGCTCCGGGAGGCACGGGGTGTCCGGCGGGCAGCGTCCTTCCCACAGAGCCACTCACAGAGCCGGACGGCGGGTCCGGCGCAGCTCACGGGCCATCACCGGTCGCCCCGGGGTCTGAGGGACGCTTCGTGGCGTGTGACTTGCCAGCACAACCCTGGGGCACGTGCGAAAGCATTTCCGACTCCGGGGCTGCGTCCGTGCGCAGGTGGCACCGTGCGCCCTGAGACTGTGCCTGCCTCCGGCCGGCTGCCGTCCCGTCCGCCGGGTCTCTCAGCGTGGTGGCCGTCGCCGCGGCCGCTTAGAGGCCTGGGCGGAGGTAAACGTTGTGTGCAAAGCCGCCGCTTGCGCACGCTCGCCCTCCCAGTCGAGCCCGTGTGAGCGCCGCCGCCACGCTCGCGGGCGCTCAGACTGCGGGGTGCAGGGGGCCCCCGAGCCTCTGGACTCCCCGGGTGGACAGCAGAGCCCAGTCCACAGCGCCGATGTGCGGCCGCCTGTGTCGGAGTCGCCAAAGGCAAAGCGGGCTGCTCTGTCCTGGTGCAGCGCCGCTGACTCGTTAGGCGGTAACTGCGCAGCGCAGCGTTTTAGGATTAGGCCTCGGAGGTCCATGAGCGGTGTGGTGCGCCGTCGCTGAATGAACGGCTGCGTTATCATCGAGGTAATTCAAAACAAATTTCAAGCTGCGACAATAAAACGGTTCTCATAGTAGGTTGGGGTTTGTACAGAAATTGCCTGTTGGAACGGTTTTGTTTTCAAGTTGGAATTTTGGCAGATTCGTTCTACTTACTCATTTTCATTAAATTCTGAAGAAATGCGCTAAACAGTGTGATAATAGCAAACTAGGGAAAGCTGTGATTATTGGTTAATAATGAAGTGGTGTCTTTTTCGCTCTGTTTGGCCGGTGGTGGTTTTCGGTCTCGGATCACATGGTCCCCCTCCTTGTCCCAGATCATGAGGGACACTCGGTTACATGCACCGGAACCCTGTCTCAGGGGAGCTGGTCTCACGTCCTGGCCACCCTTCTGAGAACCTCACACTGGCTCTGCCTGGTTCCCGATGCCCTGTCACTAAAGTTCAGTGCAGACGGACCCACGACAAGCTGATCTCGGGCCAGGCGTGGGTGACTAGACCCCCTCTTAAATCCTCCTTCTTTTTCTAATGCTGAAAGGCTGGGAGAAGAGCACTTCACAACTCTTTGTGATTACGTGACCTCTGGCCCCGGACTGGACTGTCACCTCTGCGTCTGCCGTCTGTCCCACCCGCACCGCACCGTGCGGATGCTCAGCAAACGCACGTCGGTCAGCGGCAGCCCCCGCAGCGATCACACGCGGGGAGCCCCCGAGGGTCCGCGACGTGCTCCCGGAACGCGGCTCCAGGCCAGTGGATGACGTTCCCCACGCCGTCCGCCTTCACCCGCTTCCCTCACCCTGTGTCACCCCTCGCCTCTGTCACGGGGGTCAGCCAGTGCCAGCTTCGACCGAGCGTCCTCTGCAGTTCCACTCATCACATCGACTCGCCAAGTCGTCGCCCAGCCCCGTGGGCAGGTACCGGTACGATCCCCCTCCGCGAATGAAGAAGCCGAGGCACAGCGAGCGTGGAGAACGTGGGGCCCCACAGTGACTGCAGAGGTGGGCCGAGGTGTTCACGCCGGCCCGCCTCCCAAGCGAGCAGCACGACACGGCAGCACCCTTACAGGTGCCGGAGAGTGGCGGTCCCCGTGGGGACCAGCGTCCCCGTGCCCAGGGCTGCCGGGGCCTCCGGACGGCTTTCCTGGCTGCTGGCTGGCCCCGGCCTCGTGCGCCCATGACCGACGCGTCACCAGCTGTGCTGAGTGGCTTCGAAGACGAAATCCTTTCCTTCCTGTTGAGCAGGGAGACGGCATTGCTGCTCGCCGCAGTGCGGTGGTCTGCTCTGTGAGAGGGGAGGGCCCGTGCGTGTCACCAGCAAGAGCCGGCACAGTGGTGACAGAGACGACGTGGTGTCACCGCTGCTTGGTCCTGCAGCAGCGGTCACCCGCGGTTCTCCGGGCGGGTTTCTCTTCCCTCCCCCAGGGAACCAGGGGAGCGTGTCGCTGGCTTCGCGGAGTCTCCACGGTGGAGCTCGTGGGTGCACGCTGGCCCTCTCTGGGAGCCCTGAGGCCCCACGCACCCCAAGCCTCAACACCCTGCATCTGAACCATGGCATTCTCCATCCGTTGACGTCACCCGATGTCGTTTCCCAAACGGGTGCTCACCTACCACACGGCCATCAAGGGTTGGGTAGCCCGAGTCCCCAGTGTTCACACAGGAGAGAACGCGGTGCCATGCGTGGACATTTGCTCCCGTGAGCCAGTCGCCCTGACAGAGAAAAGCAGACGACGTGGCTGGTGACGCGGGGAGCCTTGGGGCGTCAGCACCACGGACAGTGGTTTCCTTGCCCGTGGGGTGGATGCTGGTTACTCTGTCATGTCCAGCGTGACGGACTTAAAGAGCATGTGTCTTTTCAAAACTACAATGTTTGGGAAGCAACTCTGAATTAATTCAGGCACTTTTTAAAGTTCATAAGTGTGTGTAACAGTTGCTGAAAGTACTTCCGCAGATGTTTCTGGATGTCATATACCCCAGCGATTGAGGGCAACAGCTCACCCCTGGGCCCGAGCTGCCCGCCGGCCACCGGCCAGAGGGTTGTTTAGCCCCTCCGTGCTCCGGCCTTCTCATTTGGAAGATGAGGGGTACAACACTGCCCATCCTGTAGGACCACAGGGCTCGTAGGGACATGGGTAACCCCTCCCCGGGCCCCCTGGGGTACGTCCCTAGAAGAACCAGTGCATTCCAAGAATACTTTCTTTTGCCTGACACCATGCCGGTCAGAGCCCAGGGCCAACTACGGCTGAGAACCAGATCTGCCCACTGCCCCCTTTTCCATAAACGAAGTTGTCTCGGAACACAGAGTGCATTTGCTTCCGTGTGGCCTGCCGCCAGGGCAGAGGAGGGCTGCTGTGACAGACCACTGTGGCCCTCGCCGCCCAGCACACCAGAGACCTCTCCTGCCCTTCCCCGATGGAACACGTCTGCGGCCCCGCTCCAGCACCGTGGGCGGGGGACAAGCAAGCAAAACCCACACACTCGTGGGGTCTTCTCTGTGCCCGAGGCTCGGTCCTCCTCCCAGCTGTAGCCACCAACACTCTCCCCCCGCTGGGTAATGTCCGGGACCAGTGTGGTGGCCACGCCGCTTCCTGAACCCTGGACCCGCTCGGTGCCAGAGGCGCAGGCGTGAGTTTGTGTGTTAGGGCGGGCAGCGCTCCGTGGCTTCTTGGTTCTCGGTGCAGCCACCATCTGGGCAGACTGGAAGGTCTGGTGGGGTGCCTCTGGGTGCACCTCGACCTGGAGCCAGCTCCGGACAGCCTTGGCCGCCTGGCCTGCAGAGCGAGGAGTGTCACCCCACACCACGGTCACTCAGACCTGGATGAGCTGAGGCACAAAAAATCCATCCAGCTACTTCTCCCTGATTTATTATTTTAATTAAGGGCTTTTAAGCCTTCATTTACTAAGTTAAACGTGCTGTCTTTCTACATGTATCGTCGCTGAGTGATCACAGGGTAACAGATGCAGGCCCTCGCCCGGCACGAGGTCACGACCCTGACCAGACCCCAGCCTGGTGCCGTGACTCCGCCGCTGGGGACCGGGGCTCGGCGTTCGGGACACGCTCAGTCTGCCCCGTGACTGTTCTCCTTTCACTGACATCGTCACCACAGAATCAGGGGTCTCCTCACGGCAGATCGAGGCCAGTTTTCCCGGGTAAAATCCGGGTGTCTTGGGGCTGGCGCGGCCCGTTAGCACCGAGCGTTTCTGCGCCCGCGGCCCTCGCGAGTAGGGAGACCGCTGCCGTGGTGCTGGGACATGTGCGGGGTCCCCGGGAAGGCGGAACCCGGGCTGCTGGCCCAAAAGCGAACGCAGCGAGGTGCTGGGGCGCATCCGGGGAGCCTGGCAGAAGGTGCTGGAGGCAGCGTTCCGAGGTCACAGTTCTGCGTTAACGAGCTGGCCCGCGTACGGTCCGTGGTGGGCAGAGAGGGTGCTCGCAGACGCATGGGTGTCAGCGTCTCACTTAAAATTCAGGCGGGGCATCTGCAGCTTCCAGAGCCGCCAGCGAGGCGGGCGGGGGACGCCCGGAAGGCCCGGTGCCCGGCCGCACGGGAAACACTGCTCCAGTCCCGCTCGCCGGGCCTGGCCCCGGAGCCCTCACAGCCCCGAGCCCCTGCAGGCCTGGTCTGCGTCGCTTAGTTCTAGAAGCTGGGATCTTTGGGGCGAAACTTAAAGGCGGGAAGGAAGAGGCAGACGACAAGCCCCGACCGGTCTGGGGCCCGGGCTTCGAGTTCTGTGCTTCCTGAGTCTCGTGCCCTTCCTGTGAAAGGTGACGCTGTGCGTGGGGGTGTGGCGGGCCGCTTCGTTTTTCCTAGCGGTGTTGGGCCATTCGGCTGGGAGTCAAGGTCCGGGGTACCCGTCTGCCGCCCGCGGGCCCGCTAGTGTTTGCTTCCTCCTCCGAGTGGGTGGTGCTGGGTGTGGGGCCGTGTTAAGGAGTCTGACAGCTTCTCCTAGGAAGACGCGGGTCTCGGGCTCACGTGGGCCTGTGGGGGGGGCACTGTGTGGCTGACGGGGTGCGCGTTTCTCCGTGTGCGGAGTGAGGGCTCGTGCAGGGCGTGGGCTCCGCGTGTGGCTCCCGCACATCCCGCCCCGCGGCTGCACGAGTGACCCCCAGGGTGGTGTCCCCCGTCTCCTCTCTGCTGAGAACAGAGGCTTGCAGGTATTTGTCAGCTCATTTCTATACCATTCGCATTACATGTGGTCCAAACAGGAGCTTGGACCCCAGGCCACCAGGCGGTGATGATCAGGGACAGGTGCAGGTGTGTGGCCCCTGTCACCTGGGAGACACCTGTGAGAAGCTGGGGACAGTGGTGCTGGCATTCGCTCGCCTCTCCTGACCCCATCCTTGATGCCCAGGAAAGCGTGCAGCTCACCTGGGCTGGAGGGTGGTGGCTTCGGTGTGTCCAAGGCAGGGCCAGGACCAGGGCGGGCGGAGCCCCTGCTTCCAGACCAGCCAGGGCTCAGCGTGCAGGCGGCCCCGCACCCAGCCGGAGGGGGCTGCAGGGCGCCGCTCAGGGTCTTCCTGCAGGAACGGGCGTGGCAACGCGGCGTCCGGCCAGCTCCCAGGAGCCCAGGGGCCAGGCTGCAGCTGGGGAGCACGCACTAGGAGCCGGACACCAGGCCCCGCCACACCTGCACGCCTCAGCTCGGGGAGCGCATGCCAGCGCGCCAGCCTGTGCTCCAGGGGAAACCGAGGCACAGCCTGCCGTCACGTCTCCAGGGCCCCCCCGCCTGGAAGCGGCTCCAGCCTGCACGCTCCGGGCCCTCAGCGGGCAGACACGCCCTCACGTCGCACTGGGGTGTGCGGCAGACTGCACACAGACGGGCTGATAAAGCAAACCGCAGACAGATGGAAGGAAGCGTGTGCAGACAGCATCTCCACGCTGCCCGCGCCCGCCCGCCCGCGGCTGCTGGGCCTCGCTCCCCGCCCCCCGCAGGGCAGCAGCAGGAGAGGGGTTTAATTGCAGCAGCTCCCGCGCCTGACTCGCTCGCAGGCTGATTGATCAGGGTGCCCGCGGGCCGTGAGCAGCCCGTGGTTTGTGGGTGGACATTCCAGCCAATTAGTCCCCGCGCCCCGGGCAGAGCCCCAGGAACCCATTCCTCACCGCCAGCCCTGGCTGGCACCGCGGCCTGGCGCCCGCCCCCCACCGCTCGCGGGCTGGAGAGCTCCCGGCGGGGGCCGCCGAGGTGCCTCCCCCACTCCAGCCTCGGCAGCCCAGCCCGTATGTTCCATTCAAGGGCGTCTGTTCGCTGTAACCCAGCCAAAGTCAATGTGTTCATCGGGGAGCCTGAGCTTTCGCCCTTCAAACCGGCCAGGCCTGCGTGCTTCCCACGTGGGGGTGCTGGGGAGCAGCCCTGAGCACACACAGCAGAAGGAAATGCAGATGCACGCGTTGCGTTGGGGGGGGGGGCGGGGGAGGGGATGCAGGGGGGACCGGGGAGCAGTCGGGAAAGGGGGCCACGGCGTTCCCATCAGTGCCCCCCCATCCAGGCCTGCTCCCGCCCTCCCCCGTTCCTGCCTCGCTTCCCCGAGGGAGAATGCCATGGGAATAGTGCGGATCTTATTGAAGTGCAGAGAAAAAATAATTTTCAGTTTAAGTTAAACATTATTTCAGAGCTCCGGCAAGTGACCCAAATAAGAGAAGCAGCAAATTCTGTCAGGCAGGATCGCCCTGAGCCTACAGTCACTGGTCGGAAGCTGGATGCCAGGGACAGAAGGCCGGGCTCCTCCACGGGGGGCGCCCACTCCCCGGCTTTGGGAGCTGACTCACCGGCCCCCCTCCACGGGCCCCGTCCCCCCCACACACACACCAAGGCTTGGGGCCAGGCCCGGGGTTCTCACAGACGGGCCGACCCTGTGC
Source organism: Eidolon dupreanum (assembly GCA_028627145.1). NCBI lineage: Eukaryota > Metazoa > Chordata > Mammalia > Chiroptera > Pteropodidae > Eidolon > Eidolon dupreanum. The sequence continues at coordinate 943,956 of CM053504.1, read as the reverse complement.
CTGAGCCGTGCACATCGAGTGTGCGGGGCGTGTCCAGCGAAGGAAGGACCGAAGCAGCGGGCCCTTGCCAGGCGAGGACACTCCTCTCACGGGCAAGCCGGCGGCCGCCGGCCCACGCCTGCGTGTCCCACGCTTGAGTGCAGGGGAGAGAGGGTTTTCCCTGGCCGTGTGAACACTCGAGCGGGATGCGCACTTCTGATTGTGTGGGGCCCCGCGCCAGGTGTGGCCACGCCTCACCAGCATTTAGCAGGTGGGCTGTCATGGCAGTGGACGCACAAATCTGTGCTCCTGGAGTTTAAAACCGTTAGTGAGAGTTGGACATTAATAAGGTCTTGGAACGAAGAAAGGGGGATGAGAAGAAAGTAACGGGGGTCTGCAGGCTCTGGCCCCCGCCTGTGTTTGGCAATAAAGTTTTATTGGCGCACAGCCACGCCCATCGCATGCATCTTGCCTGTGGCCACGTCCACACCGCAGCAGCAAGCTGAGTGGTGGCCGTCGTGCCCGTGTGGCCCACGAAGCCTTGAAGAGCCACCCTCTGGACCTTTACAGAAAAGGTTTGTTGACTTTAGTGGCAGGTGGGCGCATGCTTCTCCGAGGTCTCGAGAACCAGTAGGCTTTACCTCGGCCAGGAGGTGGCCGGCGTGGCGAGGTGCGGGGGCCCTGGTGCGGGGGCAGGGCCGGGAGCATGGGCGGGGCCACACGCCTGGGCTCGGCCCCGCTGCGGGGGGCTCTGGGCTCTAAGAGGCGGCGCTGGCCTGAGTGTCGGCGGTTTGTGAGAGGAAGGGGCGGGGCAGGGAGGAGAGGGGACCGTGGAGGCGAAGATGAAAGACAGACGCACCCCTGGGCATCTGTTGGGAAGCGGCGGGCATGGGCTCGAATCAAAGCGGAAAGAACGGGCACACAGCTCCTGGGAGCCCGGCTCCTCCACACGGGTGCTGCCCCGACTCTCGCTTGTTTGTGTGGACGCAGAACAAGCTCCTGCTGTGAGACAGGGCTCCGGGTCCGTCACCCCTGGGCCGCATGCCACCGGTGTCCCCAACCCTCTCCACCTCAGCCCTTCCCGCAGACGGTGCTGGTAGCTGGCGGGTCGGGGTCGGAAAACAGTACAGAACCCCTTGGTGCGATTCTACCAAGCCCAGAGCGGATGAGCTGTCCGCCCTCACCCGAGCTCAGTCTCACTGGCTCCTGTCTGACCAGCGAAGTGGTCAGCGGTCTCACCAGCACGCGGCCAGCACCCTGCGTGGACACGTGGTGGCGGAGTCACGGCATCCGTGCAGCCACCTCCCCTCCCCTCGCCCGAGGCCGACGGCACCGGTCAGTCCCTGCTGGGCTGATGGAGCCTCCCGGAGTTCCTCAGCTCCACGCCCCAGCAGCCACCGCCTCACTCAGCCCCCGGGAGGAACCCCGTCTGCCACCAGGCCTGGGTCCTGCAACACTGGGGGGATGGGGCGCGGGCCGGGGGGCTGGGGGGATGGGGGCGCGGGCTGGGGGGATGGGGGCGCGGGCCGGGGGGCTGGAGGGATGGGGACACGGG